>OU898276.1:75329756-75929756 GCA_918026665.1 Diabrotica balteata | reverse complement strand
GCGTGCCATATCAGAATTATCCGACGTTGGCGATCACCATTGCGAAGGCTTCTCGATCTTCTGCAATATGAAATAATTGTCCTGCATTTGGTATCTGAGTCCATTCGCGAATGTTTTTTAACCAAGAAACTTGTTTTCTTCCTACTTCCCCTTACTATATGTCCCAGATAAGATTTTTCGATGTTTAAGTCTTTAGCAGTTCTCTATCTTTATTGACGCCTCTTAGTACTTCTTCATTAGTTTTTCTTGCTGTCCAAGGTATCTTCAGCATTCTCTATAAACCCACATGTTTAATGCTTCAATTTTGTTTATAATTGATACTTTTATCGTCCACACTTCTGCACTATACAAAAGTACGGACCAAATATAGCACTTAACCATTCTTTGTCGTAGTTCTAAACTGAGATGTTTATTGCAAAGAAATGATTTCATTTTCATAAAAATAGTTTTAGTCATTGCTATTCTACGTTGTATTTCTATGTCTGTATCTAGTTGGTCCGTTATCACAGTTCCCAAATATGTCATTTTGTGAACTTTCTCAACTTGAACTCCGTTCAATTAAAGCTTTGCATCGGGATGTGGGTCACGATTAAACACTAAAAATTTGGTTTTGTTTAAGTTTATTTTAATGCCCATTTTCTTTCCTACCTCCTGAATACGATCAAGTAGAATTCAAAGACCTTCAATATTATCTGATAGAATTACTGTCTCGTCTTCCTATCTAATCACATTAAGTAGTTCCCCCTTGATTTTTATTCCATATGGTTATCTCTCAAGTGCCTTTTTAAATAACTGGTCCGAGTAAATATTGAACAATGTTGGCGACAAAATGCAACCTTGTCTGACTCCTCGTTGTACGGGGATTTAATCGGTGTAGTTATCTCCAATTTTTACGGTAGCAGTTTGATTTTAGTACAAATTTTTAATGACACAAATATCCTTGTGATCTATTTCGATATTTTTTAGTATTTGCATTAATTTTACATGCTGTACTCTATCGAATGCCTTTTCGAAGTCCACGAAACATGCAAATACATCTTTTTTTGGTCACGGCATTTTTGTAATATAATGTTAAGCGCAAAAAGTGCCTCCCTGGTTCCCATAGCATTTCTAAAACCAAATTGAGTATCTTCAAGATCTTCTTCGCATTTGCGTCTAATTCTGTTGTGAAGTATTCTGAGGAAAATTTTTAGAGTGTGGCTCATTACGCTAATTAATCGATATTCTGAGCATTTTCTAGCATTGTGTTTTTTAGCTATTGCGATAAAGATGGATTTAAGCAAATCTGCGGGAATCACTCCGGTGTTATATATTAAATTAATAAGTCTTACTACTACTTTTATGTTATCATTCTCTATTAGTTTCAGCAACTCAATTGGAGTATCATCTCGACAACAAGCTTTTCTAATTTTATCATTATTTAGAGCATGTTCTACTTCGCATTTCATAATTTCTGAGCCGTCAGGCTCATTTACTCAGTTTTACTCATATGATGCGTAATCTTTTATCTTAATGTCTAAGAAGCAACTGGCGTATTGCATAATACATTTCTGCTAAGCAAAATGGCGACTCTAATATTATATAAACTGACACAAAGCCATTTGAGGGATTATTGCATCCAAATTATTTGCCAATACGACATAAAAATTGGCAAACAAAATTTTTGATTCTTCTTCTTATGGTACCCTATCCAATTAGTGGATGTTGGCGACAATTCTA
Source organism: Diabrotica balteata (assembly GCA_918026665.1). Classification (NCBI taxonomy): domain Eukaryota; kingdom Metazoa; phylum Arthropoda; class Insecta; order Coleoptera; family Chrysomelidae; genus Diabrotica; species Diabrotica balteata. Next base: position 75,928,037 of record OU898276.1, on the reverse strand, counting down.
GCATACTCCTCTCGATCTTGCGTGGCTCTAAAAAGTGCATGAGCATCAAGGTTTGTCCAATCTCTTACGTTTTTAAGCCATGAGTATTTCTTTCTTCCGGTGCATCGTTTTCCTTCTATCCTCCCTTCCATAATAAGTTTTAAGAACTGGTACTTGGAACTTCGAAATATATGACCCAGATAAGCAGTTTTTCTTTTTTTTTTATTATTGGCAGTAGGGATGGGAAAAACCTACCGGTTTTAACCGAAAACCGGTTTTTTTACTTTCCAATAACCGGTTTTACCGGTTGTTTTTTTGTTCCGGTTATAACCGGTTTTTTATTTTTAAAGTAAAAACCGGTTATTAGGTTTTTTAGTTTTATAATTATTATTTAGGTTGGATTTCAATGATATTTATTATTCTCAAGTAATTATTCCAAACAAAACCATAATTCAAATTTTATTTTATTTTATAAATACAGAACCAAACTGAAATTGCAAACTCATATCAGCCAGAATATAATATTTTGTTGAAAAGGTATTTGTAATCATAACCTATACATAAAAAGTGATCTGGTACATTACATATTTTTCACACTTGACTCTTGACATTGAAAGTTGGTGAATGGCTTTTTCTGATTACCAAAAATAATAATATTCTGACTATGAATATCGAATTACCGAATACGAATACGAATCTCCAAGGAATTTGCTACGTTTTCAAAACAATATAGGAAGTATTAAATGAGTTAATGTACCTATTAAACAAATATACAAACGTGTTAAAAGTTATACATGATAAATTGTTTTTGATGGTAGTAAAAATATAAGATGAATTGCATTATCCAATTTATTTTTAAGTAAAATATTCATCTTAATATTATTTTTTTTATATCCTATTTGAAGAGTCTGGGAAATTTTTTAATAGAGGATTATATTTTCAAAGGGTAAATTAAATTTGCATCATTAGGCATTTCTCAATAGGCTTCATAAAAAATATTGGCTAACATAATCTTAAATACATTACATATAATAGGTAAGGTAACATATTGGTTACCTTCTAACCTATACTTTTTTACTTAAAATGTTACTTCATTCTACTTATACTTTAATCTTACGCTATATTATATTTAATGATAAATCAATGAATATATAATAATAATAAAATAATAAATAAATATAATAATTAATATAATAAAATGGTTTTATAAAAATTGTGTTTTATTTATATTGATAGTGATGTTCTTTCGATAATACTAATTTTGATCATATTGATATCGAGTTGAATGAAGTATCGCAAACTAAAGTGCATTGGAAATGTAACTTTGTAACATATTGGATTAAAAAAACCGAAAACCGGTTTTTGCAAAAACCGGTTTTCTTGGCCGGTTATAACCGCCAGGTTAAACCGTAAGCAAAAAAAACCGGTATAACCGAAAACCGGTGTTTTAGTCAAAAACCGCCATCCCTAATTGGCAGCAGTTCTCGTTTCCTGCCCATTCGATTTAACACTTCTATATTTGTTGTGTATTCTGTCCAGGGAATTTTAAGTAGTCTTCTAAATACCCGCATTTCAAAGGCCTCCAACCGGTTCATCACATTGGCCTTTATGGTCCAGGTTTCTACACTATAAAGCAGTATGACGTAAATGTAACATTTTACAAAGCGATATCGAAGCGTTTAGTTGAGGCTGCTGTTGCTTAGCAAGGTTCTCATATTCGTAAATGCTGCTCTGGCTTGCTGAATCCTGCTACGTATCTCTATGTCTGGATCTAGATCTTCAGTTATCCAGCTACCCACATATCTGAACTTGGGGACATTTTGGATGTTCTTGTTGTTTACTCTTATATTTATTTGCATATTTCGTGTTTCTACTAACCACCATTACCTTCGTCTTGTCTATATTAATCTTTAAGCCCAGTCGTTCTCCTTCGGAGTTTATGCTATATATTAGTCGTTGTAGCGCTTCTTGGCTATCAGCTATATTGACTGTATCATCAGCATAGCGAAGATTACGAATAGTCTGTCCCTTGATTTTGATTCCATCTTTAGTCTCACTTAAGACACTATCGAAAATCGTTTCAGAATAAATATTAAAGAGGAGGGGTGACAGAACACAACCTTGTCGTACATCTTTTTCAATTGAGAAATATGATGTAGATTCCAGTCCTACTCTCACAGATGCCACTTGATTCATATAAAAGTTCTTGATGATTTTAAGGTCATTCTCATCTATCGAACGTTCCTGGAGCAATCTTACTGATTCTGAATGATTAACACAATCGAATGCTTTCTGGTAATCTATAAAGCATAGGAAGACATATTTTTGCTGATCTCTGCATTTCTGAAGTAGGACAGTTAAGCTATAAAGTGCTTCTCTTGTGCCAAATCCTTATCTGAAACCGAACTGTGTGGGGCTAATCTCTCTTTCACATCTGTTGTATATTCTTGTGTGAATTATCTTTAAGAAGAGTTTTAGAACCTGGCTCAATAAGCTGATCATTCGGAATTGGTTGTAACTATAAGCGTTTGGCTTTTTTTGGATTGGTTTAAAGGTTGATTGAAGCCAGTCCTGTGGTATTTGAGCGGACCCATAAATGTCATTAAAAGGATCTACCAAGGCGTCTAAATTGTATTCAGTCAACATTGTTAGAACCTCTATGTATATGTCATCTAGGCCGGGTGCTTTTCTCCCATTTGCTCTGTTTGATTGCCCTTACAACTTTTGACTTCAATATTTTGGGGAGGATTTACTTTTATATTTACTTTCAGAGTTTCTTCTAGTTGTATTTGATATTAATATCACAAAACTTAATTTTTTGCACTGTTGAATTTTTTTTTGTTTTAGGTTTGTCGATCGGTGTATTCTATCTATACACTTTTGTTGTCAATAAATCGTTAAGCACATAAAAATGATCATTAGAATACAAAAAAAAAGATAAGCAGACACTGATTTAAGTATCTGACACTAAGTTAAGACTACAGTTATTTCTTATGTAATTATTAGTGAAATTAATAAAATAATGTATGTATTACTTAAATCTGTTTTATTTAATTTGCTTTTCACAAAATCGTAGAATGGATAATTCAGTGTTGGTTCTTGAACTGCTGAGGAAAGGTGTAAAATGAACATGGGATCAACGAAGAGAACTAGCATTAAAAGAAATCAAAAACATTTTTCTGTCAAATTTAAAAATATACCATCCTGACTACACAAAGCCATTCATATTAAGAACAGATGCCTCAATAGAAAGATTATTAGGGGTATTAGTACAAATACACCATCGGGTCGAATCCCCAACACAATTCATTTCAAGAATTACAAAGCCACATGAAAAAGGTTACTCGGTGTCAGAATTAGAATTAGCAAGTATCATACATTGTGTCACAAAATTAAGATTTTATTTGTTGGGTAATGAATTTACCATAGAAACAGATCACCAAGCTTTAACATCTATATTAAATAACAAATATGGAAACAGTCGAGTACACCGTTGGAGCCTAATACTGAGTGAATACAGTTTTGAAATCAAATAAATTTCTAGAAAATCCAACATAGAGGCAGATGCTTTGTCGAGCTTAGAAAATACATCACAAAAAGGGCAGCGAACAATAAAAATTGGATTAAATCAGTTTGTAGAAAACACTGGATTATATTCTAAAGAAGAAATCTAAAGAGATCAGATCAATTTGAGTGAAAAACAAAAAGTCCTTACGAAAGAAGGGGTGTACTATATAATAATTAATGGCATATAAGTATATGTAATAAGTAAAACTTTGGCAAGGAAGATATTGAAAGATCTATATAAAAGTACATGCATATTAGTTCAAGAAAACTATGGATGTTATTTAGAGATAAATATATTGCAAGACATACGTATAGCAAAAGAAATTACTACCCAATGCCAAATATGTCAAATAAACAAAGAAAAGAATTTCAAAAACCAGAACACATATAAATCCAATGTTGCATATGAAAAACTAAATACAGTTTCCATTGATTTCATCTCAAATTTAGTTCCCAGTCCAACAGGAAATAAGCATATACTAGTGATAGTTGATTTATATACAAAATTTATTAAACTATATCCATGCTCCAGAACAAATGTTAAAACATTGAAATAATGTATTATTCAGTTTTTCGAAGAAATAGGATCATTTAAAAATTGCATAATAGATAACGCTACATATTTTAAAAACCAAAAATTTCGGACATTTTGTGAGAAAAAGGGGATCAACATTCATTTTACAAGTATCAGACATCCTCAGACAAATCCTGCAGAAAGATATATTAAAAAAGTTATAAAATATTTAAGAATAATATGCCAGGATAAACATGCAGCATGGCAACAACATATGGAGCAGGTAAAATATTTTTTAAATAATACACATAATTTAAATACAGAGGAAGTACCAGAATATTTAATGTTTGGTCATATAGGAAACAGAAAATGGATTAGTGAATATAACCAAGATATGCTAGAACAAGTAATGCAGAGAGTGAACAGGAGAATTATGAGAAAAGCTGAAAAATATATCAGAAGACAAAATCGAACAATTAAAAAACCCATCACATTTCAAAAAGGAGACAAAGTTTCAATTCGTTCACTTAGAAAAGGAAATTTGAGAGAAAGCCGTTGTAAGAAATTACAACCAATGTTTGAAGGTCCATACAGAATCGAAAATCATAATGGACTGAACCGTTATGTGTTGATAGATGCAGATAATAAACTTAGATTAATATTTCATATTAATAATATTTTTAAATGTCATAAAGAGATTGAATAATGTCTTCTATACTTTTAACACTGATAGCACTAAATAATAGCACTACAAATACTTCACTATATTCACAGTACACTAACACATCTATTTCATTAGACAGACTTGATTTGTTGAGAAAGAAAGATGGTAGATTTCATTGTTGTGATCAATTTGACATCATGCTTTTGGTATTTCTGAGCAGGTGTTGATTTTGTTCTTATGAAGATTGTGTATGCCTAAAATAAAAACCATAATTTTAATTAGAGTTAGGTATAAAATAATTTTTAATATAATTTATAATAATTTATAATATAATTTTAATTGGGGTTAGGTATAAGATTAATTATGTAAATGTCTTTCTAAAAATAATATGAAAAGTGTAAACCTTACCATTCATATTAAAGAAACTCTTTTTAACGAAAAGAAGAAAAATTAAATGAATGGTTTCCTAAATATTGTCTATTCTTCTTCTTAAGGTGCCGTGCATTTCTGCGTAGGCGTCCACCGTACATCGCCTTGTCAGGTGAGATGTTAAATATTCTGGATTAAATAATTCTGTATTTAGCAGCATTGCGAAGCATTTCATAGCTGTGGATTCCTGTCCATTGTCGAATATTGCGCAGCCATGACATTTTTTTACGTCCGAGACCTCTCCTACCCTCTATCTTCCCTTCGAGTATCAGTTGCTGAAAAGTGTATCGTTCTCCTCGTATAATGTGCCCCAAGTATGCAGTTTTCTTACTTTTTACATAATTAAAAAGTTCCCTATCCTGTAAGTCCGCTCTTCTGAGTACTTCCTCATTTCTGACCCTGTCCGTCCATGATATTCTGAGCATTCGACGCAGGCACCACATTTCAAACATGAGGGTATTTTTAAGTGTAAAAAGTTTTGTTTTAATAATTAAAATATTATAGATATATACACCACCATGTGCATAGGCAACCAAATATACACTGTATTATATTGACAGAATAGTGAATTTGAACTGAATAAGTGACATTTGAATAATAATTACGGATGTAAAATAGTGTTATTTATTAATTTAAGATGGTTAGTTTATATAGAAGTTTATATTCTGATCTGAACAGCCTAAATGTCCATAAAATTCTAGACAGAAGGGTAAAGAATTCTCTAGAAAATGTCAATATAAGGAATTTAACCCCATTTGCGAGGTAGACTATTCGAGAACATTCATATATTTAGGATATAGAATAATTTCGAATATGATTTATTTCAAGAATATTCGGGAACGATGAAAAGATATAAATACTCGGTGGTTTGGAGGATAGAGGACAGTTACAGTTGGACAGTATAAGAGTAAATTAATAAGATAGTGAATTCATTAAGAAGTTAATCAGTAAATAGTACAAGCAGTTCATAATATTTAGTATACAGTGATATCAGTATTAGAGTATTATTTATACTGTACAGTATGTATATGGTGATTGGAGATTAGAAGAAATTAAAAATTATATTATGTATATGGTGATTGGAGATAAGAAGAAATTAAAATTATAATGGGTATATGGTGATTGGAGATTAGAAAAAATTAAAATTATAATAGTTATATGGTGATTGGAGATTGGTATATTAAAAAGAAGAATAAACATAAATGCTATTAAGAAGAAAAATATTTTAAATTGGTAGAAGCTGATAATTAAAACATTGTGGTATATTTTAAAAAAGTAATTTCACAAAAATAAGGATAATCGAGGCTGAAAACGAAGATATTGAGTGGTGATTAAACCCTTTATTTTGGAAAACAGTTTCATTTAGGCATTTAGTGACAGAAAGGTACCAAATTTTGTTAATATAATTTAATTTTGTAAGAATTTTAAATTTAAGATAGATTGTTCTAAATTTATATTGTCTATATTAGATATATGTGTGTTTCATAATAATTATAATAAAGATAATTTAAACAGTACTTACAAACTAATTCTTTGGAAACCGCGATCAAAACCCTATACTTATATATGTTATTTTAAAACACTCATTGCTCATACACAAACAACACATCATACCAATATATATATATATATATATATATATATATATATATATATATATATATATATATATATATATATAGAAAAGAAATTTAATCTTTGCAGATAAGTTAAATAGTAAACTATTAAATATTGGGGAAATCTGCAAAAAAACTCTAATGTGTATCAATTATTTCACCTAACGTTTTCGACAAAGAGAATTTGGCTTCTTCAGGGCTGAAAGAGAATAAATTATAATTAGCTACCATATATTATCTAATAAAAAACATTTACCTTACCGTGAAATTTTAGAAATGTCAAATGTTAACATCATAACTCGACATTTCTAAAATTTCACGGTAAGGTAAATGTTTTTTATTAGATAATATATGGTAGCTAATTATAATTTATTCTCTTTCAGCCCTGAAGAAGCCAAATTCTCTTTGGCGAAAACGTTAGGTGAAATAATTGATACACATTAGAGTTTTTTTGCAGATTTCCCCAATATTTAAGAGTTTACTATATATATATATATATATATATATATATATATATATATATATATATATATATATATATAACTATTTTGGATGGGTTGGAGTCAATAAAAGGGGCTATTTGTTGACTATTTTTTACTCGAGCTTTCTTCTCTTCTAAGAGCTTCTAAAAATATAAATATTTTTTACAATGTTAAACTAGAAATAAATAATGTTGTTAACTCACCAAATAAAATTAGTTATTTATATAAAACTGCTGCTAACATTATTACAAAAAATAATATTAAAAAAATGTTCTATTATAATAAATGTTTCTCTGAAATAAATTTTGATAAAGTTTCTTAACAAAAAACAATTGAATTTGTAAACAAAAATTGAATAGCTACAATTCAACCTAAATGTCGTAAATACCAACTAAAATTTTTTATTTTTGATATATTGTCAAAAATAAAATTTTTGTTTTTTAAAAAATTCATTTTTGTTTAGTAACAAAAACCATTTCTTAAAGTCGCACCAATATACTCAGCTTCACACTGAGCACAAACAATACTGTATACTACATTTGTTTTATCTAATTTGTCTATAGGATATTTAGTTTTGGAATATAAAGATGAAATTGTTTTGATGTTCTTTGTTGCTATTTTTATATTGTCAATAATCTTTAGTGTTTGTATTAATTTAGGAGTTAATGATGGTATAAAAGGTACTGAATGATAATATATGTTCTGATTGTTAGATACAGTGTTTTGAGATTTAGCAAAAAATGGTGTTAAGTTATTTATATTTAATAAATTAGAAAAAAGCATCCTATGTAGCATATCTGGAGGATAAGAGTTTTCAATTAAAATATTTTTTAACAAATGAAGATCTTCTTGTAGATAGTCTGGATAAGAAAGTTTTAAAACACGTTCCTTTAATCCTGTTATAAGCTTCATTTTCATCTTATTTGGATGATGAGAGTAATAGCTTATAAATCTATTACTACATATGGGTTTTCTCAACCATCTGGTTTTCAACATATTGTCTGTATTTCTTACAATTTTCATGTCAAGGAATAGTAGAGAATTATCTACCTCTTCCTCAACTGTAAATTGTATATGTTGATTATGATTGTTGAAAATATTGACTGTTTTAACAATTTTGTGTTTAGGAAGTGCCAAAACTAGATCATCTACATATCTTTTGATAAATGGAATGAAAAAATTGCAATTATTGATACAATCACTAATAACATCATCCATGACATAGCTACTTAGAATGGGTGAAAGACTAGATCCCATAGGGCTACCAAAAATTTGTTTATAAAAAACACCATTAAATATAAAAATATTAGAATCAAAAACAAAGTTGATGAGTGTTTTAAAATGTAATAAGTCAATATTAGTATGTTGCGAAATCTCATTCCAATGTTTTTCAACACTACTTACAAGTTTAATAAATAGACTACTAAATACATTTAGAGAAGTACCTAATATCAAAATTGGAACCAGAAATATAAAAACAATATCGAAATTATATACTAAACTTAAAACACCCTTAAATAATAGAGAAAGCTCCAATGTAGTGTACTCTCTACCCTGTAATAATTGTAATAGAGTATATATTGGAGAAACGTCCAGAAATTTGTCCGAAAGATTAACATCTCACAAGAGTGATATTAATCTGAATAAAGTACAAGCCTGTGCATTAAGTGAACATTGTATTACAATGGGACATACGCCTAACTATGATCAAACAGAAATATTGAGAAGGGAAAGAAATTACAACAAAAGACTGTTTCTAGAAATGTGTTTAATTAAAACTACACAAAACACCTTAAACACAAGAGAAGACATTGAAAATCTTAGTGCTATATACAGTAATCTTCTTTTAAATAAAAGAATAACAATATAAAAGTTCTTAAAAGTTACGAATATTAAAGGGATTATTCCAAGTTCAAATGAGATAAAATTTATTTTTATTTGTGTTTTTTCTTTCTTAATTACTTAGTAACACAAACTCTGTTGCTTGTTTAATAACTGTAATATTATATCAAAATTTGCAATGAAGGTTTGCATAAACATAGACACTTCCTCTGTCAAACTCACCTAAAATAAATATAAAAATAGAAGAGACATGGAAACCTTAGTAATAAGTTTTGACAGAACGAAAAAGTAAATCAAATGTAATGTCATTATGTTAATTAATTTTGCTAATTTTAAAACACAATCCTCACAAGGGTAAGCCTATTGAAGATATAATAACTTCATTTTTCTAATGTAAATTTTTTATGTTAATTTTTAGTACGTTTTGAAAAAGAGTAAAATAAACTTGAAAGCTTAACAAACCTAAAAGAGTTTTACTTAAAGGCCAATATTGACTACTAAACCCAAGATATCCGTATATATTACCCACATAGTCACTAAAGCCCTTTCTTAGAATATATATATATATATATAATATATATATATACATATATATATATATATATATATATATACATATATATATAATATATAAATATATATATATATATATATAAATATATACATATATATATATATATATATATATATATATATATATATATATAATATATATATATATAATATATATATATATATATATATATATCGAGAAAAGGAGTACGACCGTCAATCCAATAAAAATTAAGGATCACTCGAAGAGTGGCGGGTTTTTCGGTGAAAAGTTGGAGAAAAAAAGACAAAGATGATGGCTACTTCATCTAGTTATTGAAAACGTTTCGCTATCCAATTTGATAGCATCATCAGTTGATCTAAAAAGAACAATATGTAAAACCTAACATTCAATGAAAAGTTATTAAGTGTGTTACCTCAAAAAGATATGTAGCAGTCAATGATATTAAAATTTTAAAGAAGCTTACGACGATGGACATTGTAAAATTATGTTGTATAAACAATAAATTTTACTAAATATAGTTAACAATTTTCATAAACCTAGCACAGCAAAAGACATGTGGTAATTGTACATGTAAGTAAAAAGTTCATGTAAAAAATTTATATAAAAACACACAATTAATGTACAGAAGAACTAAAAGATCTAAGATACACTTTCACTAGTAAATCAATAATTAAGATTTAATTTTGACTTTAGGTAGCATTACTGAAATGATTAATTATTCATGATTATTAATAATAAATTTAGTAATTTACAAGTATAATGAAGTTACCACTACAAGCTTCTAGACTGCTGCCGGTGAAATGAAGGCAAAAGGTGTCATAACAGATGTTATAATTTCACGGTGGTGGCGTTATAACACCTGTTGCCTTCATTTCACCGGCATTAGTCTAGAAGCTTGTAGTGGTAACTTCATGATACTTGTAAATTACTAAATTTTTAATTAATCATTTCAATAATGCTACCCAAAGTCAAAATTAAATCTTACTGATTATTGATTTACTGTTGGAAATGTATCTTAGATCTTTTAGTTCTTCTGTACATTAATTGTATCGTTTTTAAAAACCCACCATAATCTTCTCGTTCTTACTAGTGATAAAGGCAATACCACTGTCCTCATAGAGAGAGAACAATATCTCAGTCTCAGTCAATCGTTGTTAGATGATGATAGATACTATCAACCCCTATCTATCAACCCTTGCTCTAAATTCACTAATAAAATTAATAAATTCATAACTCATTTAAAAAACTTAAAGATCATAGATCAACCACTTTCTAAATATTTACATAATTACGATGGATATGCTCCCAGTTTTTATTGTCTATCGAAAATACATAAGCCTACATTGAGCATGCGACCTATTGTGTCATCCATTAATTCACCTAATATCAATATTTCAAAAATTTTAACGGACATCTTATCTAAACCTTATAATTATAACAACAACTTTAATATTGTTCCTCAACTTTTTTAACAACTTCCTCAAGGTTACATTTTAGTGAGTTTTGATGTGGTATCTATATATATATATATATATATATATATATATTATATATATATATATATTACAGGATCCAATTTGTAAATAGAATACATCTTGGAGACGGCTATCGCCGTATTCCCGTCCTCCTCCGCCAATCCTCTCTCCAAGGCATGCTCCTCCTCCAAACCTCTCGATTCCATTGCTCTTCTAATACCTTCATTCCATGAGCGTCGAGGTCTACCTCTTTTTCTTCTACCAGGGGGCTTCCATCTGTGAAGTTTGTCAGGCATTCTTAACAGGTGTCCAAACCATTTTAAACCTCTTCATCTATTCTGTCTATGACCGTATCTGTAGAATTCATCTGATTTCTTATAGATTCGTTGGTTTTCCTTTCCAGCCTGGATGTTCTAGCACCTCTCAAATAATCCATTTCAACTGCCAACAATCTTCTTTTCAGGTCTGCATTAATTGTCCATACTTGAGAGCCATAACAAAGAACTGATTCAACCATCGTTTGCCCTATTCTTTTTTTTGTTCCTTTTGGAAATATTGCGATCCCACCATAAGGAGTTTAAACATCCTACAATTTTACGTCCCTGATTAATTCGGTGTTTAATTTCGGTTTCACCCAAGCCGCTCTTACCAATAAATGCACCTAAATATTTAAATTTTTCCACTTGTGTGATTTCCACGTCCTCGTCTATCAACACTTCAAACCTTGCATCTGAATTGATAACTAGATATTCCATTTTCTTCATGCTGACTTTTAACCCCCATTTTACATATTCTCTGTATAGACGCTTTATCATAAATTCTAGATCATAAGAATCTTGAGCTAGAACGACTTGGTCATCCGCAAAGTTCAGGGAGAACAGTACGTCATTTCCTATTGGGATTCCCATTCCCTGGCAGTGGTTTTTCCAATTTTGAAGGGCTGCCTCAATATATAAATTAAACAGTAAAGGTGACATACTGCATCCTTGTCTCAGTCCTTTAGTTACTTTTATCGGCTCTAATAGTCTATTTCCGATTTTTAGGTAAGTGGTGTTATCCCTGTATACTTATATGATTATTCCTAAAAGGTGTGGACTAATGCCGAGTTGTTGTAAAGCTTGCCACAATTTAGGCCTTGGTACTGTGTCATACGCTTTTTCTAGATCGATGAAGGCTAGATGTACTTCGTTACCAACCGCTATTCTTTTTTCTATTAATTGTTGGAGTATAAACAAGTTATCAGTGCAAGATCTACCAGGCGTAAATCCGCTTTGGTCTTCGCTAATTAGGTGTCCTACATCATCTTGTATTTTTCTATTTATTATCTTTCCAAACAATCTGCCGAAAGTAGGTAGGACACTCAATCCTCTGTAGCAGTTAGGATCTTTTCGATTACCCTTTTTAAAGATGGACACTTGGTGAGTGGTTTTCCATTCAGATGGTATTTTAATTTGTTGGCAGCATTGATTCATTAGAAAAGTTATTCGTTCGATTAGGAGTGGACCTCCTAAAAGAGATACCACATCAATTCCAACCAAGTATTGATGTGGTATCTCTTTTCACTAATTTCACTAAATCATTGGAATTCCATCCAACCTAACTGTCCTGTTTCCTGGGATGTATTTGCAGAATTGTTGCAGTTAGTATTTGACACTCATATTTTGGTCTTTAATGACAAATATTATCTTCAAATTTTTGGCACACCTATGGTTCCTCTATCTCTCCCATCCTAGTTAATTTTGTACTAGATGATTTAGTATCTGACCGTTTGGGTCTTTTAGATTTCCAAATCCCTTTTATTAAGCGGTATGTGGATTTATTATTAGCCTTACCTCCAGACAAGATACAGGCCACCTTGTATTTGTTTAATCAATTTGATCCTCATTTACAGTTCACTGTTGAACTTAAGGACTCCCTCACAAATGGCATTTCCTTCCTAGACATGCGTGTCATTAGAATGGAAGATAACACCTTAACCACAAGTTGGTATAGGAAACCGATGGTCTCTAATAGATTCCTCAACTACCATTTCTGTCATCTTTTCAAATATAAATTAAACTTATCTAAACCTTTAAGCTGCAGGCTGAATAGATTGACACATCCGGTTAATCGAAGGAAATCCCTTCAATTACTTGAATGCTTCCATTGAAATTCTTATCCTTCTTCTCTCATTAATAAATACCTTTTTGTACAAAGCTATGGTTCCTTTTTGAATGATATACCCAATGGTGACCAACTTAGAATAATATCAAATAATTCCATGAATGACACTGTTCTGCCTAGTACTGCACTTGGGACTCCTATCACCCATTACTCATGTTTACCTTACTTTCCTCAAGTTACTGACAAACTTATTAAACTGTATAAACAGAAGAACATACCTGTTAAAATTTCAGTTAAGAATGCCAAGACTGTTAGAAATTTGTTTTTCAAAAACTAAAACACCCTTGTCCCTTCTGGAACAAGTGAATGTCAATTATCATATACCTTGTGTTGAGTGTGACTCCCGTGTCCGTTCCAGCTTGCGTGGAGAAGGAGTTCTGAATTAAGTAACGAGTCTTCTGTACTTCGCGGAAGACGGACGGGCGGGGGAGTCCTCAACCCCGACACGGCTCGTCCCACTGGCTGACAGGGAAATGTCCTACAGATATGTAGGATAGGTGTGAATAAAGTTTTACCAAATAAGCACTCGTGGACCAACTGAGGACATGGCATAGCGCAGCAGCTATGACATTACTTCATTAAGGCTATAGCGGAATGATTTCTACTGTTGGCTTAGCGATAGATACTCACGGGCGGATATTACATAATGATTTAACCGGCCGTGATACTGCGATCAGGCAGGCAAGGGGAAACCACCTGATCAAATTCCCGTGACTACACCATCATGAATATATCGAATCAGTTAGATATGCGTAGCGATCCGATTAGAGATCGGCGCTCAGGTGGTTCCCGGCCAACTAGTGTTAAATGGGCTACCGGGCATGTGTTTGTGAACAACCAGGCAACATATGCGAAATTGGCGCCTGGAAGAAAATCAGATTTTCAGTTATGAAAAGCAATGGGAATGGCAACCTAGAGTCTCCAGCTACCGATATTTAAAAAGAAATCCTGAAAATTATAGAGGCATTAGTCTGATGAATAGTACATTAAAATTGTTAACGGCAGTCATATAAGATAAAATCAAGGAAAACGCGAACATGGCAGATGAACAACAAGGCTTCTGGAAGAACCGCAGCACAATAGACGCAATTATTTGATTATTATTATCAGACAAATAATATAGAAGTCTATTGAATATGGAAAACCAGCATACATGTGCTTTGTAGATTTAAAAAGTGCTTGTGACAGGGTGAAGCGAAATGATATCTTAAATTTATTACAATCTGAACAAATAGACCATCAGATAATAAGGACAATTAATGAAATTAACAAGAACAATAATTCCAGAGTTATAATGCCAACAGGAGAAACAGAATGCATAGAACTAAAAGAAAGAATTCGACAAGGAGACTCGCTCAGCCCATTGTTATTCAATATGGTGATGAATCAAATATTATTGCTGATAACGAAGATGACCTATAAAGGCAGCTCCACACCGTCAATATCACAGCAAACAAACTTAATATGAGAATATCAGTAGAAAAAACTACATGTATAGTGATCAGTAAAGAGCCGCGTTGATGCAAACTAGAAATAGACGGCAAAATTGTGGAAAAAGTAATGAAATTCAATTACCTAGGAGTAGAGATCACTAGTGACAGAGATATAAGAACAGAGACCACAAGGCAAGCACCAAAGGCGGAAAGAGTAAGTGGTTGCCTCCGAGAAACCATATGGAGAAACAAATATCTGACCACGGAAAGCAAAATGAAAGTATACAAGACAACAATAAGACCAATCCTAACATATGCAACGGAGATAAGGACCGATACAAGAAAGATGAAACAACAAATCAACAATATCGACATGAAAGTATTAAGATCAATAGGGGGCATATCATTAACAGACGGACAAACCAACAGAAGTATACGCGAACAACGCAAAATTCAAAATATTAACACGTGGATAAAAACAAGATAAAAAAACTGGAACGAACATGTCAACCGAATGGGACAAGATAGATTAGCAAACATCCGTAAAAACAACAAATAGTATAGCAGAAGACCCGCTGGAAGGCCGTCAAAAAGGTGGAAAGATAATGTACAGTCAACAACGACTGAAACAGAATAAGACGCAGACAAACAGGAGTAATCCTAGTCGCACGAAGAAGAACAAGAAGAAGAAGATATTTTTTGTCAGTAAAGATTAAAATTATTACATTTATATTAAAATACTCACTTTACTACAAAATATTAATATAGAATAATATATACCTTCATTTATTTCATGGAAACATTGAAATTTTAATTATTGCAGAGCTTCAGACCAAATCGATGCACCTTGGACAATCTTGTACTTCTGCAATCAACAATTGCGACTGCGCTATATAACAAAAATGAAGTCATTGCAATTTCCCTTGACATCGAAAGCGCTTTTGACTCTATACCGATTTCTGTGATACTAAACAAACTAAGCCAGAACAAGCTATCCGGTAATATATATTCGTTTATAAAAAATTTTCTCACAGACCGATCCTTTAAAGTAATTACTAATGGCAAAACTTCCTCCCAGCACACAACCACAAACGGTGTCCCACAAGGGTCTGTTCTAAGCAGTACACTATTTCTCCTTAGTATTAACGATTTTAGCTCATTTATAAACGACCCTGTGCAATACGGAATATATGCCGACGACATAATATTATTTTGTCATGGAAAGGTCACTTCCAGCACAAATGCTTTACTACAAAATACGCTAAGTAAAATAAACAACTGGGCCAGTCAATCCGGCCTAAACTTTTCCTCATCTAAATCCAAAGTTATTCATTTTACTAGAAGACAAAACACGCAATCTCCAACCATTACTCTGAATGGAAATTTTCTCCAAGTAGTAGACCAAATAAAGCTTCTCGGCATTATTTTCGATAAAAAACTTTCCTGGAGACCACACATTCGAGAACTTAAGGGTAGCTGCCTACAAAGAATGAATCTCCTTAAATCACTAGCCCATTATAGTTGGGGAGCCGATGAGGAAACACTACTAAAAATATATCGAGCTCTTATTCGCTCCAAACTTGACTATGGTAGTGTTCTCTACATGTCATCAAGTAAATCACTACTACGTTCACTTAATGTCGTCCACAATACTTCCCTTCGACTTTGTTTAGGAGCATTCCGATCCAGTCCGGTGGAAAGTATTCATGTAGAATGTTTCGAACCTTCGCTTCATCTAAGACGACAACAACTTCTACTGCTCTATTTCGCTAGAGTTTCAGCAAATCCCACAAATCCCACAAGAAACCTCATCTGTAATAGACAATTACCAGTTACTAATAATCCTAGAATGGTACCGTCCACTATACAGATGCTACTTCCTTATTTAGATATCAATCTGTTGTCGACCAGCCCTTTCACGGTCCCTCAAACCCCTCCATGGATATGTAAACTTCCAAATTTTAATATCGAATTATCCAAATATAATAAGAATGAAATATCACCTTCCATTATCAAACAAAGATTCTATGAAATACTACATCAATGCAACTTCGATAAGATCCTTTACTCAGACGCATCTAAGACTGAAGAAGGTGTTGGTTGTGCTGTTACAACGACTACAACCACCGTCAGCTTGTTTCGACTCTCCAGCAATTGCAGTATTTATACTGCTGAACTATATGGAATACTACAGGCGGTGAAAACTCCACTCAATGATGATAAAACTATAGCAATCTGTACAGACTCTCTGTCCTCCATGCAGTCCATAAGAAACGTACATTCTATCCACCCAATAGTTCAAGAAATCCAGAGCATATGTAATCGTCTTCAAACTAATGGAATAGCAGTAACGATATTGTGGGTCCCATCACACGTTGGTATTCCAGGTAACGAAAAAGCCGATCAAGCAGCAAAACAAGCATGTTCTCTTAACGTTACAACAGACATTCAAACATCATCAGATCTAAAAAGAACAATCAAACATAAAATAATGGACCTTTGGAATGATCAATGGAAAAAAAGCAATACCAAGTTAAGCGTTCTACAACCAAACATTTTCTACCACAAGCTCTCACCAATGAAAAGAAAGGACAAATCTATCATTCGAAGATTGAGAATAGGACACACACGCCTTACACATGGACACCTAATGAATTCCAGTAATCCGATTTTGTGCCAGTATTGCAACACCACGACTTCCGTAGCACATGTACTTCTTGACTGTCAACACTACCTAGCGGCCAGAAGAAAATTTAATCTTGGTAACAACCTAAAAGACATTCTTATTTCAAACAGCAGTAACTACGAAAATATATTAAACTTTTTAAAAAACACAAAGTTATACAATTTAATTTAAAACAAAATGTATTAAAAAAGTGTATTGTAACTAATTTGTACTCCATGTAAAGTATTAACCATGTAAACATAAATGTAAATTGTACCTGTGTCAATGACCATTAGCTGTCGAGACACATATGTTCGAAATAAAAAAAAAATTATTGCAGACGTTAGTTTACATGCTTAGAAGTATAAAAGTGTAAAACCGAAATTTGTTGGTTATGATACTTTACGTAGGAGGTGTCGATAAATACTATATATATATATATATATATATATATATATATATATATATATATATATATATATATATATATTATAATATATATATATATATATATATAATATATATATATATATATATATATATATATATAATAATATATATATATATATATATACCTACATACTATTACTTTTTATTATATTGTGATAAAAGGTATTTTAGTCTGAGATTTACATTATCAGACTACTTTTTTGGTTTGGCTATTTAATATTCTTTCATTGCTTATTTAAACGAATAAATTGCAAAAAATGAAAACTAAAAACCAGAATTAGAAATTAAGTAGATTGTCGCAATACAATTACAGTTGAATAATTGATATATTGTCGGTAAATATTTATAAAATGTGCTTGTCGTTTGAGTTTAACGAAATTTCCATTAATTTAATCCAATTATACGAGATTTTTTTAAATCCTTTAAATACATAATACAACCAACATTTTTCTGAATAGTTGTATTTGGCGGATCACATCTTTCAGTAACAAATTTTTATAAAAAAGTGTACAGTATGAATTTGGAAGACAAATTCTTAATTTTAAATTTAAAAATATTCAGTGCCTGTGGACTAAAGAAGGAACAAACCATTATCGATAAATTTATTTTTGCGTTTTCCCATATTTGTAACTTTTTTGCTTTTAGCTTCATTTTAACATTACCATTTACCATGGAACGATCTCTAGAAAATATTACAGGGTTTTTGGAAGCCACATGTTCATGGACACAGGTAAATTTAGTTATATTTATAATGTTAATATTATTATTTCGAAAATTTACTCGTATTTCGAGTATTAGAAGCCAATTCATGAAATGTTTTTATTAAGATAAATCTATATAATGTAGAATACAATTTTAGATTCCCCATGTCGGTCATTCATCGTTATGCTTGCTTTAAGAATTTGAATTTTGGTTTCGAACAAGTAGAAATCTGAATTTTTACTTTTGGCTTTAAGGATTTTAATTTTGCAATATTTTTGTATGTTTTTACACTTTCTATTTAAAAATTAATAGTTTTAAAATGGAGGGCTTTAGGACAATATAAAAAATTAAAAAACGTTAAACTTTACAAGAAAGTTAGTCTTATTTAATTTATATAATTAAATCGGTTTGCGAGTTATTTGCTTCTAAAAAGACCAGTGAAAAGACCAATCAATATTTACGCAGAACTCTTCTGCGTAAATATTGATTGCAGATTGTATTGACTGCGAGTTGCAGTCCATACATTATTTATCTTTATAAATAACATCCAACGCATGATTTTTATTTTGTATTTTCGAAAATATTTTCCACATGTTTTTGACTTATTTCCAATCTAATATCTGGATTCTCTGCAACACGAATTAAAATTTCATCCTCTCCATGGACAGTATAGCGCCGTTTTGACTATTGGGACGTCAAGACTCCGTTTCGTAGGTAGTTGTAGAGGTTCCGAAACAGTTTGTAGTTGAGTTTTCTTTGAATTGGGTTCAATTGAAAATATCTTAGAGCAGCAGCGGTTCCACTGTAATTTGATTATAAAAAAACACAAATCATATCGTGCATCTCGTTATTGGAAAAATGGTTAAGCCTTGGCATTATTTAATAAATAATTATTTTTTTTATTAAATATTTTAACACTTATTCTTTTTATTATCAAATAAGAGTAACGGCAAGTTTTATTGCTACATAAATTGTCTAATATTTACATAAACCTATTTGAAAAAATGTACGTTAAACCACGTTTAACATCATAAAAGCGTTTATTTGAAAAACAACACTTGTCCAAAAATTAAAATTTTGGCAAATCAAGAAAAACTGCCTAGCTTCAATTTATTTCAAATCTTACCTTTACTAAGATATTCATTGGAAGGAATGTGGCTATCAAAATAATTGTACAAGTTGATTTCATAATTTTATTGATATTTTAAACAAAAATCGGTAGAAACTTAGCAAAATATATTGGAAAATGAACATAATATATAATATCCTCGTAGAAATATCAAAAAATTCTATGATGTCTATTCGCTACCACTGCTATTATCATCACTAAATAGTTCTACGACTGGAGTATTGTCCTCGGTTTCCCCTGATTCTGGTTCTAGATTAAGATAAAATTCTTTATTAAGAGGGTTCTTGAGATATTTAGTTAACTCCATTAGATCGCGAAACTTTGGTTGACTTATTTTCTTTTTCGCGTTATTTGGTATCAGAGTTATTTGTTTTGGTGTTGTTTTTTCAGTAATGGTGTGGAACGTCCATGGGCCGTGATAAGTTTGACGTATTAAAACTTGTCCAGGATACTTCTCAGATATTCGGTACATTCTTGCTGGTTTCAATGAAATTTTTGGTTTTGGATTCTTTAAAAATAAATCCTTAAAACTTTCGTCCATAAGACACCAGTCAGTTTCTTTCCCAGCATTAACCACTTTAAATGGAGAAGGTTTAGACCTTGACTGCCGAATAAGATCATCCCATTCTTCTGGAACATCAACAACTACTTTTTTTGCACGAGAAATGAGACTAAAGTCACTATCGCACGGTAGGTATGAATGTCCTCGTATTGGGTATACGTGTGTTATCTCTGATGCTAATTTCAATACGTGCACCAGGATATATGAAAAGCGGATAAAGATATAGTTTTTGTTCTGACCCGGGCAACCATCAGAGAAAAACCATATTTCATCCATTTTAGCGAGTATATGATCTTTTAGATAATGAAATATCATGGAAGTTTCTTCATTTTGACCACGTTTAGCTATTCCTTCGTGATAGGTATACATATGGACATCATTGCCTCCAATGTCGTGTACACCAAATACATAGTACCAAAGTTGTCTGCTATAGAAAACCTTATTTGTAGTCAAATTGGGTAGTGGAAGATTTTGCATAAAGTCAAAGGCTATTGCAGATACATTATTACGATGCTGACATTTATGTTTAATTTTTCGTTTTATATCATAAAATGCCTTTGCTTTAGCGTGATGAAGGTTTCTCACTTGAAGCAGTTCCTTTCTTCTTGATTCATCGATATTCGGTAGTTTGAGTTGGGTTTCAGTTTCATCACATAATGTACAAGTGTCACATCTGGGGTAGGAAAAAGATATGTTAAATCGAGTTTGAAATATGTTATAATAAACAAAGTAAGAAACCTTGGACTGTGGGTGAAGTTCTTTAAATGCTCTGTACATATTTTTTACATTTAACTCTGATGGTAGATAAATTTTCTTTTTGTCCAGTCTCCGTGTATAATGACTTTGGCGGCCTTTGAATGAAGAAATGTGAGCTATTATGTTTTCTATATCAGCAGGGTGTGTCTTCTTAGGCCTATTTGTATGCTTGCCCCGGGCATCTTTTGGAGAACATCCACTCATTGCTAAGCTATTTCTAATTCGACGGATCTGCATTTCAGTAACACCGAAAATACTACGAAGAGCTTTGGCACAAATACTTACGTCTTTTCCTGGTAGTCGAATTTTATACATAAAAGAAGCTACATGTGGTGGACCCTGTTGATGTCGAACTTTGTTTGTGTCTTCATTTCTACTATCACTAGTAGTACTGTGGTTAAGTAAAGCGGCTTGTGGAATACGACTGCGTCGTCTCTGGACAGGAGTAACACTAATGAGGCTTGATAAATATGAATCCTGTTCATCTTTGGTGTTCATATTATTAAACATATTCAGTAAGTCAGAACGTTGTTCCTGTGTTATTACATAGAAGCATCGGTAACGTTTACACCTACAACCAAGATTGAAGTTATAAGCATTGAGAAAACAACTTGTTATTATCGAAAAACTTACATACAGTCATTTCCTGTTGTTCGTGCTAAAACATCCTTATCACCTTTATGCGTTTTGTGAGCAACTCCATGTATTTTAGCTTGCTTTATGGTTTCCCTTCGATAAACTTTTCTTTTCCGTTTTCGTGGTTGATCTGTAGTTCGAATTTCACAAATACTATCATCTATAATATTAGATATATTGTGGTGAACAGTAGTTTCCGCCATGCTGCTAATAAGAAACAAACATCACCTGTTCAAAGAAAGCACACAACTGATAAATTATTTATAGACAAGATCATTCACGCTTAGCGATGACCGTTGAGAAAGAAGGGACAAGTGTTGCTTTTATAACAAACCGCATGGACATCTGTTGTTTTTCTAAAACGATCCGAATTTTCTATGTAGTTTACTCCGGACATCTGGGATTTTTACACAACTGAGTGTGTGAGATCGATAAAGAAACTAATATTCTATGCAAACAACATATAAAGTCAAATTTGCAAAAAATGGACATGTGTTGTTTTTCAAATAAACGCTTCAATGCATTGAAAATGACACAAACCTATTTAAAACAGAAAAAACGAAAAATTAAATTAGGCTAAATTCGTGAATATAAGGTTTATTTGATATTAACAGATCTTTGCGAAACCTGATCAAAATTGTGTTGAAGTAAATGGTGGGCATTTTGAATATTTACTTTAAAGTTTTGTATTTTTGTTTTTTTAATTTGGTATTTTTATCCAGTTAAAGAATTTTTGTCGTTAACAACAAAGGCTTTTGGAGAGTATTTGTTTTAATAACGCAACTTATTATGTAGATATTTTAGTCTAACGGTATATAACAACTTTCGTAAACCTCTTATATTTCAGGTTACATCTAAACTGGTTGCAGTTACAATTTACAGAAAGGAATTATTAGAACTAGTGGAGATCCGAAAACTATACTGGCCAAGAAACAAATACGGACAAGATTTGATTAAACGAGAAAAGAAAGTTCTTTCTGTAGTCGTAAAATTATATATAGTTTTCTCCATATTCACTCTGTTTACAAATATACTAGTAGATTCGAAACCATTTTTAGTGCAGCAGCTACCATCCATGAGCTGGATTCCACCAATCAAACATGGATTTCTGATCGTTGCTTTGTTGCAGTGTGAAAGCCAAACCTTTTTATGCACGCTTCTATACGGATACGATTTTATTTTTATGCTTACTGCAATAGAGTTAACAATGCAGTTTAAGATACTTAATCAGGCATTTAGGAACATGAAAACGAAACATGATATGTTAGAATGCGTGAATTATCATCGCTTGCTTTTGGGGTAAGTATGAAATTTTATTTAAAATGTGTGAATGATTTTTACCTATGTATGATCACATTTAAACGTAATAAACATAAATTCTTTTGTATTGCCGCCGGTAGAGTCTATAAATTTTGAAGTTATTACTGGATTCGAAATAGTAAAACAAACAATATTTCACTATTTATTGAATACTTTTAATAATAAGAATCTTGATGTTCTTCTTCTTTGAGTGCCGCTCTCTATCAGAGATTGGATATCATTATGGCGATTCTAATTTTGTTTACTGCTGTTTTGAATAATTCGATGGATTGTTCTGCGCTTCTTGGATTTTTCTTTGCATTATATTTTGTAGGAATGTGTACTTTTGTCCTCTCATCAGGTGGCCTAAATATTCAAGTTTTCTCTTTTTTATATTTATAATAACTTCTGGATCGTTATTTATTCTGCGTATTACCTCTTCATTTGTAATTATATCCACCCAACTTATTTTTAGTAAACGGCAGTAGCACCACATCTCTAAGCTTTCAAGATTTTCAATATTCTTCTGTTTAAAAAAAAGTCCATGCCTCAACACCGTAAAGCAAAGTACTCAATACATAGCATTTTAACATTCTAGTTCGTAGATGAATACTAATATCACGATTACAAAATAATTTTTTCATTTTTGTAAAGGTAGACATGTCAATTTCAATACGTCTTTTTATCTCTTGATTTTGGTCACCTGTTTCATTAATGAGGGTTCCCAAGTATTGGTATTCGCTTACTTTTTCAAGTTGGGTACCGTTTATTCTGATACTAGTGTCATGTATTGGAATCTTACTGAAGGTCATATATTTGTTTTTTTTTTGACGTTCATCCTTATGCCGTAGTTATTACACATATCATTCATACTTTAGACTAGTAGATGTTGTAAATCTTCCACTGTTCTTGCCATTAACACAGTATCGGCAGCATATCGAATGTTATTGATAACTTCTTCATTGACTATTATCCCTTCGTTTGTGTGTGAGAGTGCTTTTTGGCATATTTGTTCGCTGTAGATATTAAACAAAAGCGGTGACAATATACGACCCTGTCGTACTCCTCTACGTATTTCTATTTCGTCCGATGTTTGGTCTTCTATTTTTATATTAGCTCGCTTCAAAGTCTATAAAGCAGGCATGCACCTCTTGATTAACATCTAGACATCTCTGTGTTGGGACATTGAGGGCAAAGAGAGCTTATCTTGTACCTAATCCTTTTCTGAATCCCATCTGTGTATCGTTAATATCGATATCTAACTTTTGATAGATTTGGTTGTGGATGACTCTAAGAAATATTTTAAGCAGGTGACTCATCAACGAGATTCTTCGATGATCTGAACATTACATTGCCTTAGTTTTCTTCGGTATGGTGACAAACGTAGACAGCAACCATTCTTGAGGTATTATATTAGTACTGTATATTGTATTCAATAGATGTAATATTATGGCTACGGATTTATTCTATATTTTACTTCTTCTTTCAATGTGTTTGGACCAGTTACATTGATTATCTGAGTTAAGTTGTTTCTATCGTCTTCAAATAATTCATTCAGGTATTTTGTCCACCTTTTTATTTTATTTTCTAGATCTACAATAAGATTTCCATCTTTGTCTTTAAGTTTACCTATTTGGCATTTCTTTATGCTTCCTGTTATCTCTTTTACTTTTTTGTGCATATTGAACGCATCGTGCTTTTTCTCATAGGTTTCCATTTCTTCACACTGTTCTTTAATCCACTCCTCTTTGGCTTCTTTTATTCTCTTTTGTATATGTTTATTTATTTCTTTGTATTTGTCTGGGTAATTCTTCATCTTTCTTCTTTGTTCCATATCAAGTCTAGTATATCTTGTGTCATCCACCCGTTATTCTTTGTTGTTATTTTTGTAAGATGTTTCTTTCTCGCTGTCTGTATAGCTGTATTTATGTACTTTAATTTTTGGTTAACGTTATTTGTATTGCTAATTTGTTGCTGCACTGAACGGAAATTTTCATTTATTTCTTCTCCTGTTTCTTGTCGTATATTTTTGTTTCTAAGTTTATTTAAATCTAGTGCCTTTCTGTGTGGTCTTCTAATCTTTTTTGGTCTCGCCTCTATCACAGTAACTACCGAGTTATGATCTGAGCCTATATCAGCTCCTGGGTACGTCTTAGTACATTTAACAGTATTACGATACCTCCTTGCTATCATAATGTAGTCTATTTGATTTCTCACTATTTTTTTATTGGTAGCCCATAGCCCATATTTTCCTACTTGGTCTCCTATTTTACCTTGACCCACCTTGGCATTAAGATCGCCCATTATTATGTTAATGTGTTGTTTTTTTATTGTTTTCAGTATTTCTTCTAAATCGTTGTAGAATTGTTCTATTTCATTGTCATCTTTATCTGCTGTTGGTGCATAGACTTGAATAAGATTTATTGTGTTCTACGTGTTCTATTGTGTTCTAAATAACGAACAACATCAAGTAAACTCTACTGACTTATTCCACAGAATAAATAACAATCAGAATGCCTACTCTCAGATGACGTCTTTGAAGTTTGTCAGCACGCGATTGCCACATTTTAAACGGAAACATAGACTCGAATTGAGAAATTTGTAACAAGCTACGACAGAAGTGTAATTTAAATTTTTAGAGATTAATAACTTAGTCAATTTGAAATATTGTTTGCTGTAAATAAATTAAACTGAGCTAATTTTTCTATGCAAATCAGATAAAATTTTACTAAACAGCACTGGTTTCGTTTAAAACATGGCTGATTTCGTATGCGCAAACGAGATGCACGTACTTATCTTGACAAGCAGAGTGGGTATTCTGATTGTTCTGTGCTTATATTACCCTAATAGCACATGTACGTCCAGTGAACGTCCATAGTACGTCCCTCGCGGACTTTAGGGACGTCCCTCGAACGTCCGCTTTGGTCCTATTTACGTCCGTTTTACGTCCTATATTGGTCCGAATGTCGCTGCGCCAAACGTCCTATGGACGTCCATTTTACGTCCCGAGCGGACGTAAAATGGACGTACCGGGACGTTAATTGGACCTTAATCGGACGTCCATAATACGTCCAGAGAACTTACTTGACGGACTTTTGTGATATTTTCGGACATCTATTTTAGCGCTCAGGATGTAAATTAGACGTCAACGCCATTGCATAAAGTACTAAAAGTGGTGTCATCCTGTGCATATTAAGAATGTATTTTGGGAAATAAAACTTAAATGTTTAAAGAAACTTACATTTATTATTACATTTATTTATATTTATTTATTATTAACAAACGGGACAAATTCACTGTCAAAATTATGCAAAAATGCAACATTATAGAAATATAAAATAATTTTGTGTAATAAAACATAAATGTTTAAAGGAACTAACATTTATTATTACATATATTTATTTATTATTAACAAATGGAACAAATTCACTGTCAAAATTATACAAAAATGCAACATTATAGAAATATAGACAAAATTACAGATAAAATAAAATATACATGAATAAAATAAATAAGTACACATTTTATAATAAGTTTCATTTAGCATTTAAGTGCTTCAAATAGTACCTAAAGCTATTGATATGAAAGTTTTAGACCATCTCTATGTGTGAAACATAATTAGTTCTGTGGTAAGGAACATGGAAATGTAAATTCTGACACAGTGAATGGGAAGGAATATGAAAACAAACTAGCTGAAGCAATTCAGTAGATTGGTTATTTTATAAACAAGTTGAAAAATAAAGATTAAAAGGTAACACTTTTGATAAGAGAATCCAGATTCAAGAAATTGATCATATCAGAATAAGAATATGGTCTACACAATTTACAAGAACAGTTGATGCTTGTAGATGAGTCAGTATAAATCTAATCAACATAAAAATGGTTTTTAATGCAATTATAACATAATCAGTATAAATTAGTTGAAGTTGAACGACTAGACAGTAAGTAAACCACACTGACCAGTATGAAGCTGATTCTTCAAATTTACTGTCAAAAAATCAGTCAGTAAAGCCTCGACAATTTTAGGAATAGCAGAAAGAATTATAATGGAACGATAATTAGGAATCAATGAGTTAAGGATAAAATCAATAAATAAATTGTGATGAAAAGTGACCCTCAGTCAGAGATTTATAAAAAATAAGCCATAGATGCCTACATAAAAAGAATGCACAATTCCCTAAAAATAAGTTAAGATATTATGTCTGGATCAAGACCTTTATTGATATTAAGACACTGTAAGCATGCGTCACAAATTTTAACAGTTAAAAGAGTGAATATGGCTGTTACTGATATGGGATCTTTGACTACACTTGTCCACACAAGAGAAAGAAGGATTGTGAATACTGCTAAAGAAATTGACAAAATTGTTGAAATTGTGGTTCTTAAAAACAGAACCATTCAACTTCCCTTATCCCTTCCCATTTTGATTTCCCTTACAATTGTGTGGTCAGCAATTAAAAGCAGACAAGTCAATGGAACTTTGTCTGTTTTCTTTCAACAGTAGATTAATTTTTAGGTATTTATTTTTAATATATAAAACAGTCTCAAAAATTGGACTGTTCCTTTGTGTCTATGAACTACACAATTTAATCATTACAAAATTAATCATATTTGATAATGCAACATGCAAGTTAAATTTTATCTGCCCTCTCTTTAAATATTTCCTCAGATATTTCATTATCAAGTTTCAACTTCCTTCCTCATGGCAACGCTGGTTTTGGAGTTTTTCCAAGCAACATCTGAAAACAAAATTAATGTACATTCATAAATTGAATAAACTAATTTCAGATTTAGTTCATTAAACTTTGCTTCTTGTGAATAAATCATAATTCAAAGTAAAATTAAACACACGAATTTCAAGTGCTGTAGTTTTAATGAATCTCACCTGAATTAGAAGAATACCAACCCAACCATTGGTATTTATTTCTAATGACCAAATGAGCAGTAATTACACTTTTATACGTAAAAAATAAAAATAACTGTATTATCATCATTATTTTGTTCAGCCAGAGTATATACTACCACTAGTTCATCTTTGAAAAATGATTTCAAGATTCATCTTGTTGATAAAAATCATATTTTTACTTATTAGAATTAGCAAACATATATCATCGTGATAACTAGAATAATAAAACAATTGTAACGAATTATCTAGAAATAAAATATTTTTACACTTTACCTTAAACAAAAACATGTTTTGGATATATTAAACTATACAATTTTTAATTCATGATTTAACCTTTTCACTTTTAATTATTTTATTAACACAAATAATTTTTTATTTTATTAAAATATTTGCTATTTGATCCCATAATTGGCAAATGTTAGATGTCCAGAAAACGTCCGAGTTCGGACGTCCAGGGGACGTCCGAGTATGGACGTCCATGGAACGTCCGGGTACGGACGTCCAGAGAACGTCCATATTTAGTCCACCCAAAGTACGTCCCACTTCGTACGTCCATAGTACGTCCATACTCCATTTTACGTCCAGGGACGTCCGGACCAAAACTGGACGTATATTGGACGTCCATAGGACGTCGTGTGTTACTAGGGTATAGTTACAATCTGATATGACATATGTTACTTTTAAGCGGAAATATAGGTATTTTATCATATTTTGGCACGTAGGCCTTCATACGAGGATGCAACCAAAATAATTTTTTTGGACACCGCGCCGCTTAAAATTGGTATTTTAAACAAGTAAAATTTGTTATTTTGAATAGAACAGATAGAGTTGTGACGTAATAGCCATTATTATTGATTTTAATACATATGGTGTACTCGGCTTTAAGAGTTCGGTCCTCCTCTTGGTATTCACTTTCTCCGGTTTTAGATTATATTATTCAGTGAATAATATAATCTAAAACGGGAGATTTAATATAAATAATGTTAACTTAATAATCAACTTCAATATTGTTTAAATTTCACTGCATATTGGAGCTAGTTTTTTAGAGCTCTTTTATGTGTTACTAACTTATACTTCTTACTTTTAGATTAGTAGACAAAATGAAACGACCATATTCCATGGTGTTTTTCTTTGAATTTTTGCAATCTACAGTGGAAATATCAATGCAATTGATACTGGTAACCCAACAGTAAGTATTAGGTTTGTTTGATAATTTCGCATTCTTAGAAAAACAGTACCGAAACCATTTCTTAGTATTTCTTAGTTGATCAAATATTCAAGTGGGACTAACCGCAAATATATATATATATATATATATATATATATAATATATATATATATATATATATATATATATATATATAGTACAAGATCCCACTGCAGGGTCCTCCGCAAATTAGGACTGTCTAATATTGTATTATACTATTGTTGTATATACTATGAATATATATATATATATATATATATATATATATATATATATATATATATATAATATAAAATTAATGTTTCTTGGGTTTAGGTTCAATAAAAATATGTTACATGTGGAACTAGATTTTATTTTCCATTGCAATCAATCAACGTTTCGGCAGGAAACCCTTGCCTTTGTCAAGATTCTAAAATGTGTATATATATAAGGACAAACAGATATTTTAAAATATGTATTATATATATATGACTTACCAAAACGTAAAACGTGACACAGGCATTAACGAACTGACATATAAAAGTTGATATCTGATATCTCATTGTTTACTGTCATTAGTATATAATTATTTTTATATGAGCGTATCGTTGATGTTTTCGAAAAAGGTAAGGTGGAGATATGTTATGACTTTAAGAGCTTTTTATGATGTTATATTATTATTGTTTAAATCAGATTGAAATATATTTTATTTAGGTTTTGTGTATCTTTTTTGTCATTTATTGCGTTGGTGTTTCTTTTTATTTCTATTGATTCGTATATCTCCCTCTTCTTTTTGTTTTTTTCTGTTTTTAAAATTCTGATGTTTTCAAAATCAAATTTATGCTTCTTCCCGCTTTCATGTTTTGTGAGCGCAGTGACGTTGTTCTTGTCGTATTTGTGAGAACGAATTCTGGATTGAAGCAGTTGACTGGTTTGACCGATATAGACACCTTCACAGTTTGTACATGGTATCTCGTAAACAACATGTGATTTTTTAAGTTTTGGAGTTTGTGTTTTTAGTTTTGTGAAATATTTATTTAAGAGATTGTTGCCTTTGTGGGCCACTGTTATGTTATGTTTGGCTAAAAGATTGGTTAGTTGTTCAGATAAACCTTTTATATATGGAAGAGTTGTATAAGTGGTTTTGATACTGTTGGGTTTGTTGTTAGTTGTATTGTTATAAAATTTATTGAGTCTTGATTTGAAAATAGTTTCGATTAGATGTTCGGGATATGCATTCTTTAGGAGGGCATTTTTTGCTTTTTTTATTGCAGTTGGTCTGTATTCTGGATCTGTTAGTTTTATAGATTTATCAGCGAGACTTATAATTACAGACTTCTTATGGGAAAATGGATGATGGGAATTGTAGTTAAGATATCGTGAAGACCATGTTTCTTTTGTAAACCACATAGTTTTAACTGTATTGTTAATGCGATGTAAGGTGACATCCAGAAAGTTTATTTTATTATTTTGTTCAATTTCTATAGTGAACTTTAATTTTGGATGGTAACTGTTGAAAATATCTAAAATTTCGGTTGTTTTATTTGTTGGAATAGCACAGACACAGTCATCGATATACGGTAGAAGAAAGGTACATTAAAATCTAAGTGACTCATGACAGATTCTTCTAAGTCTTCCAGAACCAGTTGGGCAATGACACTAGAGATACTTGCACCCATTGCGCATCCATCCATTTGTTGGTATATTTAGTGTCATTGCCCAACTGGTTCTGGAAGACTTAGAAGAATCTGTCATGAGTCACTTAGATTTTAATGTACCTTTCTTCTACCGTTATATCGATGACTGTGTCTGTGCTATTCCAACAAATAAAACAACCGAAATTTTAGATATTTTTAACAGTTACCATCCAAAATTAAAGTTCACTATAGAAATTGAACAAAATAATAAAATAAACTTTCTGGATGTCACCTTACATCGCATTAACAATACAGTTAAAACTATGTGGTTTACAAAAGAAACATGGTCTTCACGATATCTTAACTACAATTCCCATCATCCATTTTCCCATAAGAAGTCTGTAATTATAAGTCTCGCTGATAAATCTATAAAACTAACAGATCCAGAATACAGACCAACTGCAATAAAAAAAGCAAAAAATGCCCTCCTAAAGAATGCATATCCCGAACATCTAATCGAAACTATTTTCAAATCAAGACTCAATAAATTTTATAACAATACAACTAACAACAAACCCAACAGTATCAAAACCACTTATACAACTCTTCCATATATAAAAGGTTTATCTGAACAACTAACCAATCTTTTAGCCAAACATAACATAACAGTGGCCCACAAAGGCAACAATCTCTTAAATAAATATTTCACAAAACTAAAAACACAAACTCCAAAACTTAAAAAATCACATGTTGTTTACGAGATACCATGTACAAACTGTGAAGGTGTCTATATCGGTCAAACCAGTCAACTGCTTCAATCCAGAATTCGTTCTCACAAATACGACAAGAACAACGTCACTGCGCTCACAAAACATGAAAGCGGGAAGAAGCATAAATTTGATTTTGAAAACATCAGAATTTTAAAAACAGAAAAAAACAAAAAGAAGAGGGAGATATACGAATCAATAGAAATAAAAAGAAACACCAACGCAATAAATGACAAAAAAGATACACAAAACCTAAATAAAATATATTTCAATCTGATTTAAACAATAATAATATAACATCATAAAAAGCTCTTAAAGTCATAACATATCTCCACCTTACCTTTTTCGAAAACATCAACGATACGCTCATATAAAAATAATTATATACTAATGACAGTAAACAATGAGATATCAGATATCAACTTTTATATGTCAGTTCGTTAATGTCTGTGTCACGTTTTACGTTTTGGTAAGTCATATATATATATATACATATTTTAAAATATCTGTTTGTCCTTATATATATACACATTTTAGAATCTTGACAAAGGCAAGGGTTTCCTGCCGAAACGTTGATTGATTGCAATGGAAAATAAAATCTAGTTCCACATGTAACATATTTTTATTGAACCTAAACCCAAGAAACATTAATTTTATATTAAATATAATACGGTTCAAGAAACTCAAAACTACCATATATATAAATACTCATAGTAATAGTACAAGATCCCACTGAAGGGTGACTACGTTTATAACGTAGTCAAAAAAGGTCGCAAATTAGGATTGTCAGCTGTTAAAAACGCAAGGTATTAAACATAAAGTAAATTGGAGTTAGCGTGCAATGATACTAGTTGCACAAGTGTGAATATGTATATTAATATTATATCTGTTGACGCATACTTAAAAAACTTACAAACCAGTAGCATTGCGCGCTAGTTCTATTTTACTTTGATACCTAGTGATTTTAGCTGGCTGCAGCTGGCAACCCCAGTTTGCGATTTTTTTTTCATACAAACTTATGATCATATTAAGAAACAATTAGCTTTAATTTGATATAGAAAACGTGCATATACGACGTCATAAGCAATGTATTTTATTTAAAAAATAATTTACCGAGATAAAATTTTTGTTTAAAAATTAATCACTATAAATTGAATTAAAAATACTTGCTGCCACTTTTTGACTAGCAACCTATTATCAATGTATTCTCCTAATTTTAAATATCGGTAAACATGTAAGTTTGATTAACTACAATATGAACGTAGTGATCCCGCAGTGATATCTTAGACTCCAACTGTTTTAAAAGACGAATACATAGCAACAAACGGCAATAAGTTGAAACTATAAGAGAATTGTTCTAAAAGATCTTCTCTTATCATTAAATTTGTGATAAAAAATGCCACTATATTTTATTAAATGGAGAATTTACACGTTGAGGCGTCTGAGAACCTATGTATGCGTGAAGAAGTTCCAGCCGCATCACATTTTCATGTAGTTCAGCAAAATGTGCAGGTTCAGAAAATTTTCAATCAATGTTAAATTCGTGCATGTCGAAATTTTCTATACACTAGACAATACCTACAGTCAACTTGTACAACTTTTATTTTTTATAAATGTAGATTTGCTGCCATAAACTAAATATTATCACCCATTTTATTTCTTGGGACTGTATTTGCACTTACAAATAGTGGTACGTTATCGTTATTTTAAGCTTTTTGTCTATCATAAGATATGCTTAATTACATAAAAAGAAGAAATCCAAGGGACAACAAAAGAATGTACTATAATATTCAGAGATAAATAAGAACCCCAATACGAAAGACAATAAAAAATAATTACAAACACAGTGTAAAAAGATAGAATTCTCGGAACAGCGACGTCAACAGGGATACATCATGGTAGATAAAAATCAAGAAATTTGCATATAACTCTTTAATGATAATACATCTGAACAACCTCCATCCTACATACTGTAATGACCAAGTACACATCACATAAAGTGGTAAAAGCAATATCCCAACTAAAAGATGACAGCAAGCCTCCTTAAGCGGAGTAATAGAAAAAACATGGCTGAAGTTGACGTTTATTGTTTTATCAAAAAACAAAATCCGTATCTTGCAATGATTTTTAGAGATCAGCAATGAGCCTTATTTTAAAGATATTTCTAAATATCTTTCAGCATAGGATATATAGAAGGTGTGAAGAAAATATCAACCGTACACAGTTTATTTTTCGAAATGCAGTGGGCACGAGAGAGGCTCTCTTTACCATACAAGTGCTATTTTAACGATGTACAGACCTAAATTGCGATATGTATGCAAGCTTCATTTATTACCATAAAGCGATCAATATAGTAAAGCATAATCTGAGGGAGATATTAACAAATATTGGAACAAACTCATGTGTTCTAATATTTATTAGCCATTTTTACTTGAATCAAACATTATCTATCCTTAAAAAGGCGGGATCATCTGATAACATCAAAATCAAGCCTGGTGTCCGACTGGGTTACATAACATCACCTCTACTGTTCAACATATATTCTGAGGAAATCTTTCAGCAAGTAACGGTGGTATTTATTGTCAGCTGATGCCCTCCAGGAGTTATTAAATGTTACAGAAGTAAGTGAACAAACATAATGTTTATATTTTGAGGATGATTTTCAAAGTGGAAATTGAAACGTCAATAAATTTACTTTTACCTTTAACTGTGGCTTATTCCCATTTAAATAATAATTACTTTAAAATGCCACAACAAAACAGCTTCAGAATATGATGTGATATATGAATAAATAGAAAAAGTGAAAACATACACCTACCTTGGTGCGAACTTCACTGAAAATTGGGACCATTACCTAGAAATCAAATGTAGGATA
Organism: Diabrotica balteata; assembly: GCA_918026665.1. Classification (NCBI taxonomy): domain Eukaryota; kingdom Metazoa; phylum Arthropoda; class Insecta; order Coleoptera; family Chrysomelidae; genus Diabrotica; species Diabrotica balteata. Next base: position 75,893,747 of record OU898276.1, on the reverse strand, counting down.
CAGAATGCAAAAGTCAGGTTACTACGATATTATATATTTCCTATACTGTTGTACGGAGTTGAGTCATGGATTCTTAAACGCTACCTTTAATAAAATTGGGGCTTTCGAAATGTGAATTTGTCGTCGAATCCTGAGATATAATATACCGTCCACGTTACACTAATTAGGAAGTTTTATTTAGAATACAAAACAAAGAGCTGTTAACAACAATAAAAACAGACAAAATTAATGACTTTATGAATTTCTGTAACTAATTTTATAGGGAAAAATTGAAGAAAAGTGAGGACCAGAAAAGCAAAGGATTTCCTGGCTAAAAGACCTACGTACGTGGTACACTACAACAACCACAAATCTTTTCAGAGCATCAGCATGTACCAAGTAGAGAACATCCAAAACAGATAAGCTCTACAGGAAGAAGAAGAAGAAAACGATATAAAAGCTTAAATCCAGAAAATTTTAAGAACCATCTGCATATTTTCCCACTATAGTGGCAATGTACGACAGATGCTATCTACTTTAATGACCATAAAGGCAAAGAGTTCAATATTTATTATTTTTATTTCCTTTGTGGTAGCCGAAATGTGCTAAATAATTTTGTCAGAAAAGGTTTCCGTAGCTTAGAAGTATGTAAGTCAGCCTATGCTATAGAAGCAGAAACACAATTAGAGCCTTTTTATTTGAAACACGATTACTTTTAGTGAAAATTACATTTTTTACTTTCTGCTGACATTTTGATTTTAAAAATAAATATTGTTGTAACTATTACTGTTTATGATTGGCGAAGATTTACATTGTTTATTATTTCTAAATGTGCCTCTAGAATATCCCTAAGAATAGCAAAAAGTAGACTAAAGAAGGACGATACATTGAACAAAACTGAATGTACCAAATATAGTGCAGCTAATGACATTGTCTACCGATAATATCTAGTTTTAATTAGATAGAATATGATTTTGCGTTAGGAATGGGCTTTTCTTTTTCTCTATTATTAGCAGATGTAGTCATGCATTAATTTGAAACCAATATTCTATACAAAAAGGACAAAAATCCACATTATTATGGTGAAGATATGTAGATTATGTGTTCCTCATATGGTCTCATAGACAAGGAGCCTTCTAGTTAAGCATCAATAAAGATCATGAAACATTCAAAAGAAAAATTTAGGAAATAACAACAACAAATGTAAAGGTTTATAAGAAAATTTTAAAAGAATAAAAAATAAATACAATATTGCAATAATACTAATTATAGCACTTCGTGTTATTACATAAATCTTAGAATAATACACGATATTTTGATAGATTTCAAATATGCAAAGATCCTTGAGACCAAATGAACGCAGAGTCCAATGGAAAGATGCAGTAATAAATACGAAATAAACAGATAGTAAAAAGAGGAAAATCAAGAAAGCAGTCCTTATTCTTCTAAATGAAGGATAAGGGCTGCTGGATTAAATCAGTAAGTTCTGGTTACCAATACTGAAAGAAAAAGTTACCAGTAGCTTAGTTACTGGTTAGTATATTCTATACTAACACTAACAAGTTAACAGCAGGCTAAAGGCACAGCATCTATAATCCACTATAATATATGTAACAATATATAACAAGCACATAAAGATCAGAATTTGATATCAATTAGAGGGTATATGGTTATTGGTTATGGTATATCGGAGAAGAGCCTATTTGTGCGCCTTTCAGATACTTAGACTTTCTAAGATGGGTCATCTGTATCGCCCTTATGATACAGACTTAATCTTCGGCGTTTCTGGGACTCTTGCTCCTCCGGGTTCACGTATCTGCTTTAATCAGCAGGGGCTCTAAATCCGAGCCCTTCTTGCCGTTCCGAGCATCTAATCCTTTAGTTATCTTGTATCACAGAAAGCTACCAACTCCCTTATTTGACTCAGTTACATAAAGGCCGATTTAGAGTATGCGACCTCTGATAGTCTAGTGACAGGTACTTTCGCAGGATATGTAAGGAGGTTTATGCCTTCTTCTCATTACAAAGAGAGCACTGTAGGCCATCCGCTAATCCAAACAGATGAAGATGCCTTAGTCTGCAGTGGTCGGTAAGTATACTGACCACCAGAGAGTATCTGCTACGGTTTAGGACTTGAGCTGCAAGACTTTTGGATGGCCCCACTATGTGAAGCCTAGCCTATCTTATACCTCCACAAGTGAGTCCTTGAACTACCACAGAAGAACCTCTTTGAGACTATCCCGACCAGTACTGAAGAGCACTCCAATTACAGGTTCAGGTCCCATAAGCAGGGTGGATGAGCCTTGTCTTGCCAGGGCGTCAGCCCATTTGTTCGTTTCCACGCCTGTTTGTCCCGGTATCCACACTAAAATCAACCTATTGGTCAGTGCAATGGCAGTAATGCAATGACAGCAAGTGCTCTCTTACACTCAAGAACTAATTAACATTGGGCATATCTAAAGCCTTTAGCGGTGCTTGGCTATCAGATCAGATAGAGATAGTCCTTCCTGAGTAAGCCTTAGCTATTATCTCCTAAGCACATACCAGGATCGTAAAAATCTCGGTCTAAAAGACTGATACATGGGAGCCGAGAGCCCAGTCAGATTCAAATCCGATTCCACCACCATATACTCTAGCACCTGCCCACTCGGTCATTCTCGACCCATCCGTAAACTAGGTGACCCGCTTCAACAAGTGAGTGACTTTCAGTCTGAAAATAAACCTCCTCCAGGGTCAAGGAATCTACCCTATCGCAAGACAGACCCTAAATATCTTGACTAGTGTGAGGGCAGTAAGGTCCAGACTCTACTTAAACAGAACCGACATGATGCTGTCACCTGGTGACTTGAAGGGGGCGAAAACCCTAACAGCCCAGCACACGTTCGTTTACGATACTACCTCCTTCACCATCCAAAAGACCCCCATTCGCGTCATCCTAATTGTAACTATGGCAGTATTGTCATCCTTGTCGTCCGGGAAGTGAGTCCTTAGGACACTCTCGTCAGGGGAAGATAGCCTTTCACTGAGAAGATGCACCTGGCCTACTTCCAGAGTCGGATCTTTGGAGAGGACATGGTGGATCTTAGCTGCAGCGGACATGTGTTCCACGCTGTCAGAGAAGGCTCCCTCAATTAGAGAGTATGCCAATACTTTTCAGAATTTTCTGCTACACAAGGGGCTGATGCCTATAAGTCTAAGGCCAAATAAGTCTACTGTAATCTTCCCTCCTTTTATTCATAAACATTTATAGATTAAAGATCGTTTTCAAAGTTTTTATTTTAGTTTTTTTTAAGATTTCCAGATTTAACATCAAAACGCCAGACGAAAATAAAAAAATGTAATTTTCGTTACAACTAATTGTCATTTAATGTCACCCAAAAAATATCTGTGTTAAACATGCCACAACAAAGGAGTTTCAGGACTACAAATTGAATTCGTAAACAGTAACGTGTGTATAAACTAAAATTTGTGGTTTGTGTAATAGTATTATATATTATTTTGGTCCTGTTTATTGTATCGGATGCTTTATATTATAATTTTTAATTTAGCATCTTTTGCTTATCATAGAAAAGCAGACGCTTCTTTAAAAATAAAAGGATGTACGTACGCCACCATTTTACTGTCACAACTGGCAATCTTCTGTTTTCCTTCTGCAATGCTGCAAGATGAGGTATGTCTATTAATAAACAATTTCTAATATAAAAAATGGGTAATTGAAATGAGATAGGATATTATTAGTCATGGAAGGCATGGTAATGATATTAAAAGTTGCATTACATTTAATTGGTGCACACAATTAGGGTATATTTAGTTCCGTTTTTAGTAGAAAACCCATTTTTCTATGAGATAAAATTTCAAAAAATCAATTTTACCATAAAGGTCTTAGGTACCTAAAAGTTGACCGAAATGATTTGCTTATTGATAGTGTCATAAATCTTAGGTACAAAGGATTGCTAGGATTGTTAAAATTTAGTCAATCATACAGATACAATGTCACAGATGAAATAAAAAGGAGATAATTAAGACGTAATATTTATACTTTCAAATGTAACTGTGACGGTTTGATATTATTCTATTATTCGAAAATCAGGGACATTGGTAAATTTATGATTAACAGAAATGTTAAATTTGACTACTATTACTTTAGGGGAATAAGCGAAATTTATTAAGATTCAGGACATCTTAGAGCCAGGTATTTGACTCTTTTTAGTTCAAGCAACATCCATCCCTCGGGTCAGAGGATCTCTAGCTGGATTATTTTACTCTCCAGGCGTAATCAACTTTATAGCACCCTTAGAGCATAAATAACTATTAAGTCATTGTTTTTAATTGATAATAAAGCACGTATAGCAGAGCATGCACAATGAAAATTTAAACCAACAAAAACTGAATTTATAAATCCATTTTGCATAATTTTTAAAATTGTTTAACAAAAACTTCTTTTTGTAAAATGGTATAAAATTATCCTAAGAGCAAATATTTTAAAAACAATTTTTTTTATCATGATTTCTTCCATAACTTACTTTTAAATTTCAATTATAATGAATATGAATAACTAATCAAAAAAAGTGATTTTTATATTCATTTTTAACAATGTGATGCAAATTTTAGGCAGAGATATGTTCCAATGCAGTATATGAATCTGAATGGTATGATAAAGGTCAAAGTTTTAAGAAAGATACACTTTTTTTAATGCTTGAATCACAAAAGAAAATTGCAATAGATGCGCTGGGATTTTTTCATGTTGGCCGAGAAGCATTTGTTACTGTAAGTATATAATTTATATTCAAAATACAAGGAAGAATAAATCTATTATCACGTTAATAGTAATATTCATTTCACGGATTTTGTCCGATAATTTTAATTATACTAACATAGTAGAAAGGCAGCTACTTGATTACACTTTAACCTGTAACCTCAGTAGCTAAGCAAGCTTGGTACTATAGTCTGGTCATAATTCGCACAGCCTCTAATCAGCTTTTGAACAGATCTAGAACAACTTTCAATAGCTCTGAATGGATCTTGGAGAGCTTTCAATAGGTCTTAAATATGTTCTCATTATGTCTTACCATCGAGTTAGACTCTATGGAGGAGCTATGAGCATATTAACGTATATATTAAAAACGGCGTAGGTAGGCGTGGCTAACGATAATACCAATATGGCGGTGGGATCAGTCCATCGAGCAAAAAGACAATAGAGGGAATGTAAAGGTAGTGGGGGCAAAAATATTGTTAGACAGGAAGTGCGATCTTTAGAGGTCACATTAAACAAGGAAAGAGAGTCTCACTCCTTGTTTGACATCAAATTTAGTTGGGTTATGTTATTGTTTGTCCCAAATGTCACATGAAATCTTATTTATATTGAAGTTTTTTAAAAATTGTGTCGTATTTTAGACTATTACCGTTAATAATTAATTAAAACACTCTCGTCTAAGACACATTCTGAAAAATATTATATAGCTACTGTTAATAAGTGTCAGAAAATTTAAATTTGGCGCATTCGCATTTCCGGATATGTCCGCCATTAGAGGCCACTTTTTTGGTCTCCTTTTCATAAGGATTAGATTCCCTCTTTTGTCTTTTTACTCGATGGATCAGGCCCAGTCTCAATAATATTAAAACTACTATACAAATATGACTAGTTATTTAGAAGATTTAATCCTAATCTAAAAAAGTGCAATACATTTTTAATAAACTATGATTTATTTATCGCACGGTAAACACTAAAAACACGATATATTATACATAAATATAAATTAATACAGTCAAATTAATTTATTCTCTGAAGTACGGGCCATTACTTTGTTTACATATTTGTTTACTAACCTGTGGAATGATATTCCTGAAGATTTTTTTATTACCATTGCTTCTGATACTGAAACTACGTTGAGAACAAGAAACCATTATTATGCACTATAACAATATATTATTACAGTTTCTATAAAAGTATTATAAAGCTAAAAATATTCGAAAAACAATAAATGTAAACAAACATATGCGATCTGTCAAAAGTGTCAAAACAATTCTTAACAATATGACCGAAGTAAGGTCGTTTTTAGTCACGTGATGCCCTCTCCATAGATTCTAACTCGATGTGTCTTACGAATTTAATATGTCAAAAAGTGAATGAAGTAGTCAGACGAAAATTTTTTGGGCATTATCTCGTCTCTTTAAATATTTTTCTTATGCAATTGCTAAGCTCTTCCAATTTTTTGGCAGTTTTTATTGTCATTGCATACTGGGATGGAAAATATATTAATCCGCTATGGAAGGCTGTTTTAACTTTTTTCGCTATGGTTTAGTGAGCTGTTTTTGTTATGGCCTTTAATCGCAAATTTATCCATAATTGATTTTATCTTTGACAATTTAGTAACCGCACATTTGTACATGGCCATCATGTACTGATTTTTTGATATCTGTAACATTTGTCACTATAAAATATGACGTCAATTACACTGGCAGCTTTGTAATTTATGTAACGCAAATATTTGAGTACACAGCTTGCAATTTTTTGTGACCCCTCTTTTTTTCCTAGTTTATATAATGCAATAGAAAGATGACGCTTCTCCCTGCTGACAAGAAAGCACTGTCTAAACGCGTAGACTACAACAATAGTAGAATCAATTGCTATTTTATTATTCCTCTTTTTCTTTTTCTAAACGAGTTTTTCTAAGATTTGATTTTATATTCCATATGATTAGTTTTAGTATTACTGTAAAATGGACAAACTTCAAATTGGTACTTTTTAGTATATTGAAAAATAGCTCTGTATTGTCAGTAGCAGACTCATGGGACGTTTGCCTCCTTCCTTTCTTTCAGATAATCCCTGCGAAGTTCGGCGATGGTGATATCACTACCAATATAGTTTCGTGAGCAAGTATGCTTGATTGGTGCTTTTTTCATTTTACTGTGCGCTGATGTTTTAAAACTTTGTAATAACAGTTTGTGTTCTATCTTTTATAAACTCCATCTGTCGTTGCAAATATTCCGTTCTCCAAAACATTGATATTAATAAATAATAAATAAAAATCAAATTATCTGCCAATGATTGGGTTCTAAGATAATGAGAAAAGGTACAATTGTTTTGATATAATTCAGTTTAACTTATATGATCCGTAATCTTTTATTCTTAAAGTCTAAGAAGCAACTGGCGTATTACATAATACACTTCCGCTAAGCAAAATGGCGACTTCAACATTATATAAACTGACCCAATACCATTTGAGGTATTATTGCATCCAAATAATTTCCAATATTACAAAAAAATTGGCAAACAAAATTTTTGATACTAATATCTCAAAACTCAATTTTTTGCACTGATTTTTTTATTGTTTTAGGTTTGTCGATCGGTGTATTCTATCTATACACTTCTGTTGTCTATAAATCATTAAGCATGTTAAAATTATTATTAGAATACTTACAAAAATTAATGAAAGCAGTCACTGATGTAAGGTTTAAGATTACAGTTCTTGCTTATGTACTTAATAAAATAATATATGTATTACTTAAATCTGTTTTACTTAATTTGCTTTTAACAGGATCGTAAAATGGATACAAACATAATAAAGAATTTATGATAAATATCGTTACTTTAAGTATCTATATTTCTGATGATATATAAAAAAGTGATAGACCTGAAAAACTAACGACCGATAAAGCTTTAAAAAAAAATAGTATATAGTATATTTTATATAGTAACAGATATTCACAAAATAATAATCAGTAAACCAGATGAGGAAATTGGGTTAATTAAATCTTTCACCAAACAAATTAGCAAATTTTAAAAATTTGATAAATTGTCAAAAGTCGTATAACTATGCTCGCAGTCGCAGTTAGACACTGGCCCCAATTCCGTTGAGAGACAAACAAATCTATATTCCCAGGAGGCAATCTGGCGGGAAAGAGTAAGTGTAAAAGTTAGAAAGAATCAATTTACAAAAGGAAAATGTAGCAAAGTGTTGGTATTAAACAAACTCATAGAACAAAATATATTAGAGGAATTAATAATATTTCTTTACTTATATCGGAAATGGATATTTAGATCAAAGAAATCATTGTAACACTGCCAAATGACCAAACAAAACAAACCGCACATTAAGACATGGTTAGCATATAAGATCAAGACAGTTAAGAACATGCTTATACAAACTCTACAGTTATGTGAAACAAACACTTAAGTTGCTTTTGCCAATATATCTTTCATCCACTTCTCATTATTAGATTATATCGGTAAACACTCAATCTGCTGCCGGAAATATTTTCACGGTTTCTAGGTAATTTGAGTCGTCTAAGCTCAAAAAAGACATTAAAATTGCTCCATCAGATCGTTTTCACAAAATACTACAACAGATTACATTTTTAACATATCGGGCAATTTAAAACATTGCTAGGTACATATGTAGTGCTGCTATCCTTCAAAGAAACAAGACAAGAATAAAAAGAAAGATTTTCTGCCTTATTTTCCTATACAAACGTCAACACCTTATTCCTACACAATCTTGTGGTTCTTCAAACACCCATTTTATACAATGTCGTCACACCTTCCTCTCACAAATTTCTGACCCCAATTTTAACTTCAGAACCATCCACATCCATCATAACAACATTTCACTATCTTATCCACTCTTCACTTCTACATCGCTTTCCTGTTAATTCTGTTCTCTTTCATTATTTCTTGGTCAATTCATATATTAAACATGTATCCAATAGTTTTAATTAATTAATCATTCAAACATTATCTAACAATTTATTAAAATTCATAATCTAACATATTACAAAGAATCCTAATCTACCTTTGTCCACCTTCTTTCGGTCAACAACTTAGTAGCACACTTATACAACAAATTTCAGGTTTCTACAAACTGAATTTAATACAACCAAAATAGATTTTGTTCAGGGTGCTAGATACTTTAAGTATAAAGGACCCCTATTATCTCTAATTGTTGATCAACTCCTTTTCTCCTTCAACCCCCCCCCCTCCTTTTCATCAGTCATTTCTTTTACTTTTATTCTCATTAGTCTCTGAGGAACCCAGTCTCTTCAATTTTAAATTCAATCACATATGTTACTACTTCAATTTCTTCAGCCTGTAGATTTCCATCTTACTAAACTTAATTTTATTAATTTTTCACCATAGGAGCATTCTTAAATAAAGTCATTTAAATATGAGGTCTGATATTAGCTTCAAATATTTGTTATTTAATTTTTACCTTGTCCTAGATGTGTTAAACATAAAAGGATAAATTTCATAAATATAAGCTAACCCAAAATTAAATACACTTTAGACCACACTCCATACGACGAAAAGCAACATAAGTTGCCTAAGGCACAGGTCATTCTATTAATCATGACTATAAAACCATCATTGATTTGACATCTTTTATACCCTAAATTAATAAATAAAAAGTTTTTAAATCCCAACACCTAGATTGTTGTTATTTTTTAAAATCATCAAAACTTGTTAAATCTTTTGGCTGTAGTAATACTATGTACAACTATTATAGTTTTTGTTACATTGACATTCTGTTATCTTCATCCTTCAAAAGTATCTTGTCAATCAGTTCCACGTTGTTCTCCGAGTGCAGAGGTTCCCTCTCACCGGCTCTGGAACCCAATTGAACCATGTGTTACCTACAGTCAAATTTAATTTAATACTGAACATCACAGTTATTTTATAACACAATGTACAATATTTCATAACTAAATGTAATTTAAAGGGTTTTTACCCTAATATTTTGGTGGCTCAGGCATTGTGACCTAGTAAGTATAACCATCTTTTGCTTTTCAACCATAGTCAAAATTTCACAATCTCGTTTGTTTTAACTAAATGGTTTATACTTATTTTTAGGCATTTTCGATTTTAATAACCTGATGATGGACTGGGTGGTCCGAAAACGTTTTTTTTGTTGATGTGGCCATTTTAAGGGTTTTTTAAATAAATATACCCATTTACAAAGATTAACCTCTTTTTGTTATACGTGGTATACAGCCAGCTACAGGAATTTTTCCTTGTGGATTTTATTTTCACAATGTTGTGATTATACGTTTTGTATTTGTGTTCTTTTCAGAAACCTGTGAAAATTAAAAACTGTAAAGAGAAGGAAATTTTGTGATATAAAAATATTATATCACAAATTAGTATACCTAAATTAGTGCTATTAATATTATAGCATGGAGTTGAAGAGCAGTATCCGGATGGGCTGTTAATAGTCAAAGTCGAGAAATAATTATTAGATTATATACATATATATATATATATATATATATATATATATATATATATATATATATATATATATATATATGTATATATATATATATATATATATATATATATATATTTCAGGGATTCTACAGTATTCACTGCCTTCCCTCGCTCAACCGGTTCCATCTCTCTTTATTGTCCCATTCTCCATCGCTTAGGACTCTCTGACTCATGGCGTCGTCTACTTCGTTCCTCCAGAATCTTTGGGGTCGTACTCTTTTGATCCTTCCTATGAGGCTCCATTCGGTTATTCTCTTTATCCATCTGCTGTCTCTAGTTCTTCTTACATGTCCATGCCACTTTAGTCTTTTTTGTTCTATATATGTTAGTATGTCTGTATGTCATTATTGATGTTCTTTGCTTTATTTCGTCATTACTTCTCCTATCCATTCTTGTTACTCTGCAGCATCTTCGCAGGCATTCGATCTCTGTTGCTACTATCTTACTGCTGTTTTTCTTATTTATAATCCAAATTTTAGCTCCATATGTCATAATACTTTGCTTTATTAGACTTGTACTACTATTAAATTCATACTTGTCATCATGTATTACATTTTTGGTGATAGTTGAAAATTAAATGATCTGGTAACCTTTTATATCTTAGTGGGAATTACATTTTTTAGGTAAGTGGCCAATCGAAGAAAATGTTATTTAAAACGCGAACCGTTATTGGAATCTCAAGGCTTAATATATCGTTGTAATACGATATATTTATTATCGGTTGTGTGTATTCGATTGCTTTGTCGGTGTGTCTTTCAAAAGGTTACTTTTAAATTAAAAAGAATTTAAAATTTTAAAATGATTGTAAGAATCATATAATTATTGCCTTATCTAAATATTTATTTTGAAACTTTGAAACACTTACCAGTGAACCAACGAAACAATAGTTTCATTGTTTCATTGAAAAACAAAGTTTTCCAAGTAGGATCATTGAAAATGAAAGTAAGTTTATTGTATTGTAATTCCATCATAATTATTTATTGTTTAGTAAATAATATATTTTAATCAATTCATTACTTTTGTTTTCCTTCTACGCTGGGCTTTTTATCGAGAATAGTTTTTTTTTATGTAAGATTCCTTTTCTGGCCGAATACTTTTTCTCTGTGCGTACTGAAAGCTCCACCTTGTTAAGAGATTTCTGTTCCACAGTATATTGGTTGTTTTAAGACTTAATCAAAAAATTATTTTTCTGATAAAAAGTATTTTTTAAACATACTGCTTAATAATATTAATTTTAATCTATGAGTGTCTTTTTTAATTTTTTTTATTAGCATAGACAACTGGTTGATCACTCCTTTAGTTATTTTCTTATATTTTGACTTGATTGAACCGTACCGATGACCTCACTGACCCACTGGGTTTATTCTTTTTTTTTATTTTTTTATTTTTTGTAAGCTATAATATTACTGTACCTTGGTTTGTACTATTTACTCGTCATACCCATAAATTATTATATCAACATATCAGACATGTTCCCCTTATTTTCATTTTCCTTCCAGATTATATTCTTAAAACCATCCTCCTTGAAACAATAAATTTTTAATTTCTCGGTATTGTAGGTAACTGTAATTTGGTTGATGTATTTACAATATTGAGTTACAAAAACAAAAAGCAATAAATTAGAAAAGAAGATTGTGACAATGAAATTTCATTTGAATAATTAATGTAGTAAACGGGTATGTATAAATAATTTACTCACTGTTTTCAGTTTAAAGAAATTTCCCTAATTTTACGCAATTATACTAGATTTATTTAATAGTCCTTAATATTTTCCTTACAAAATAAATTTCTTAAATACAACGACTGTTTACTGTATGACTGTATTTGTCCTTATTCCTTCTTCCAGTTTGGGTTTTTATTAAAAGAGTTTACAGTATGAATTTGGAAGATAAATTGTTAAACATATATTTAAAAATATTTTACGTTTGTGGATTGAAAAAAGAACAAACCATTGTTGATAAACTTATTTTTGCTTTTTCTCACTTATGTAATTTTTTAGTTGTCAGCATGGTCTTAACATTACCATTTGTTATGAAAAGATCTCTAGAAAATATTACAGGATTTTTAGAAGCTACGTCATTAACTACACAGGTAAATTGTATTATATTTTTATTATTTTGATCAATTTAGAAAAAAAATTTTTGAAAATTCGTTTGTTGTCCCTACCATAGTCTTAACATAAAGTATATTTAGTTTTGAAAATTATTTCTTTAATTTCTTATACGCAAAAACGTTTGTCCAATCATATTTATTAATCCAAAACTAAAAAATTTCTTAAACCCAATAAGAAAAACTTCTCGTTTCTATATATTTTACAAAAACAATCGAAAAATTTAAATCTAAATATCCTCGCAGCTTCCATAGCCGTTTTACTATACACAATAAATCAGGAACTTCTTGGAAGAGTAAGGCACGGTTCAAAAACCGTCTCATCTTTCTCACAAACCTTTAAAGAATGCTTGTGTATATTATAAAAGCATGTTTCGCCCTTCATATTCCTAAAATTATGTAAGAAATAAGATACCAATCCATTCAAGTCAGAAACTGAACTACATCATCGTGTAAAAGAGCAATGGCGAACCCACAGGCTTTCGTTACTTTTTCGTTCAAGGTTTGCTCCTCTGTAACCGTATCAACGCGCCGGTGTTTCTGTAGTTTGTGAGAGATATTCTCAGATATATGCGTTATTCTTGAGTTTTTGGGTACCATAAGGCAACCAACGTAACATTAGCCTTAAAGTTGTTTTGTTTTTTCTGATTTATTTTCAAAATGAACGATGAGAAAACGACTAGGCGAAAGCCAAAGAAAACGGAACAATGGCTTGTTAACGTGTTTAAAACCAAACGAAACTGTGGTGAAGCGTACGTTTCAAAAAATATAAAGAAAACTGTATCTGCTCGCACAATTGGACTGCCATGTAAGTGTCGTAAAATATGTTTTGAAAGGTTGGTAATGTTCAATATCAATGTGATTTTTAATATCTTCTGGCAAATCGGAAGCTACGATAATAAAAACCAATATCTAAGTTGGAATGATTGTAAAAAGTCTTTAATTACTGACAGAGCTAGTAGGAAGCTTCGGACAAGCAGACCACCACAAAAACGGTGCTAGGTGATAACTGGGGTGGGTTCAGGACATAAAATGGTTGGATATAGAAAGCAGTTTGCCAGCGATTACATTGATTCACTTGTTACCGTTTCCAGTCACTATAGCAGAGCCAAAAGTTCTTTTCGTCAATTGCTGGAGTATAAGGAGTTTATATGGAATGGTTAAGAAACACACATCCTAAAGAACAGCCTGTGATAGAGTCCTACTTTCGAAATATCTTTGTCAACGAATTCAATATAGGTGTTCAGCCTTCTTCTGTTAATGATTGTAATACCTGTTCTAAGATTAAAGTTTAACTTGATGAGTTAAAGACTAGTAACCCAAATTCTCTCAGAATAACTGAACTGGATACTAAGCTGAAGGTTCATTTAGCAAAGCAGAAAGCTCCTCAGAATATGATGAAAATGAAAATATACGAAATCAATCAGCATGAAAATACTATAGAAAAAATATATTGATTTAAAACAAGCATTACTACGAAAGAAAAATGTGGACTTACAACCTAGAAATGCATAAAAGGAGCAGCCATAATGTATGTATGGGATGAAACCATTGCTAAACGCGGATCGTGCAAAATAGTCAGTTTTCTTAGTCACTACTTGGAGAACTTTGTTAATAAGTATGTGAGAAAACTTATAATGTTAATGGATAACTGTGCCAGACAAATTAAGAACATAAACGTTGTTTTGTCATGCAAATCGTTTCGTTTTAATCTGATTAAGCACGCTTTTTTAATGTCAGTGTATTACATAATGGGATGTGATCGAGATTTTGGTTAAATTAAATTAAAGATCAAGGACTGTGAGAATTTTCTAGATACTACTATACTAATTATATTACACATATTAAAAAAGAACAAATTCCAAGTTGTTAATGTCACGATGGAAATGGTTAATGATTATAGTATTCTTCAAAAATCAGCAACTAAATCTTAAATGTTGGGAGTTAACTTCAAGGATGGCAGAATATTCGAATTTTTAAAAGATTCTAAGATGGGCTTTAAAAATCCTATCGCATATATCACGGATATTTCTACAAATGTTATACTCCAAAAGGACGAAAGAAACTTCACGATGTAATAAATTTTAACTAGGATAGTATAGAACTTCCTCTCAAATACCAAGGTGCTCTCAAGCATAAGAAGAAAAGAAAAAGGACTTACAAGATCTTCTTGATTATTTACCTATGCCCCACAAGCGTGCTTTACATTACAGGAAGCTATTTTTGGAGGAATTAGTACAAATGAAGTCGAAGAAACTGTAGACGATAAAAATTAAATTGAGTTTAAGTGAAGCAACGTTTGTGAATGTTGCAAATTACTTTAATGCTATTAGCGTTTACATACTTTTAACAAAACTATATTTATTTTTGTAGAATAAAAAATAATAAACCACTATTGTTTTCATTTTATAAAAATCTTGTACATCTTGCAAACTAGTCTTTTAATAACGGTATAGTTTTATGGGATTAAGCCACAATTGGTTGTAATCATAATTACATTAAAAAAAACTTTTTCTTTCTTAAAAAAAATTTAATTATCATTACAGCCAATTGTGCCTAAATCCCATAAAACTATACCTTTATTAAACACACCACAAGTAAATAGCTTGAAAACTTATCCTCTTTTAAGTTTTGTTAATAAAATAAAACTTACCCATTACTATTCTAACATGTTTTTAAATATTATACTCAATTTTCCAGAAACGTGTTTTTCGTTTTTAAATTTGTTTATAGTATTTAAACGGAAGTTTCTGAAGTTTTTTGATTTAAAGGAACAGAGAGATTTTAAATGATGAGATCTAGCTCAATAGAGAGACTCTGAAGATCTCTGAAAAAGACTTTTACCCAGATATTTAGTGGCTCAAAACATGTACACCTAGTAAGTATTAACCACATTTTGTATTAACCTTGGTCAAAATTTAAATTTCACGTTATTTTTGATTAATGTGGTTATATACTTTTTAGGACACTGATGATGGAATATGGATTCCGAAAACGTTTTGTTGTTGTGATATAGACCGATTGTGGATGTGAATAAAGGATTTTATTAATTTTTTAAAAAATAATCTGTGAGTGGATGGATAAAGGAACTAGGCCACAGTGGCAGGAAATTGCAAAATATGGACAAGCAGTAAAGGGCGATTGGATTCAGTGGGACTCCTTGTGTATGCGAGATGGCATCATCACTCGTAAATGTAGAGAGAGTCAAGATGAAACAAGAACACTACATCAAATTGTTCTTTTAACGTCATATGTTTAGGACGTACTTGCAGAACTCCATGATAGCCGCTCCGGGGTCATTTTGGAATCAATAGAACTCTGGCCAAAGTCCATGAGAGGTATTTTTGGGTTAATTGGCGGCAAGATGTAGAAGGATGATGTTAACGACGTGACCTCTGTGCATTCAACAAAGCTCCCAAAACGAGACTTAAAGGAAAACTCCAAAATTACTAGGACTCCAAGGCAACCAGTTGATGTTGACATTCTGCGGCCTAAAAGGCTAACCACCATTTCGCCAGGAATAAGCTACAATTCACCAGTGACCAGATGAATCGATTCAAGAAAGGTGATCCAGTCTCTACCAACCAACCAGAAGGAAATGTCCAAGTTCCAAGTTGCAGTGGCCCTGTGAGGGTGATCCTACCTGATTACTAAGAAGATAAATAACCTTGTATATAGGGTGAAACTAACGCCACAAAGTAAAGTGGTCTACCTAGAGAGACTGTACTTATAAAGGGCAGAATCCGCCGACCTGGTTCATTTAGATACTGTTAGGAGCGAACAGCCTGAAAGAAGGGGGCGATATTGTGTGACTGTAATGTGTATTACGGTCCTGTAATATCTAGAAAATTCTACCTGGCGTTCTTCACGATATATTCCTGGAATTTCATGTTAAAAGCGCTGACTCGATAATTTATAGATGATATATATTTATAAAAGCGGTATACGATAATTTATAAATGGGATATTTGCTATTTAGTTATCTAATTATAATTAGTTATTTTTTTAGTTAGTTAAATAAAATTAGTTACTACGTGTACTTCGCTTAAGCCCTGAATCCACGAAAAACCTAACAATACTTTTGACGTAACCAAAACGTAAAAACGTAACCAAAAAATTTGGATTTGAAACAATCCAAACAAACAATAGTAAAATATTGAGCAATAAGGTATATTTTTTACAAAACTATAATTTATTTCCCAAAAATAGTTTGACTGTAACAAGCGAAAATAAAAAGTAAAGATTTTTTATGCAAAATGCCATTTATTTTGTTACTACTCTACCCAACTTTTTTATATTTATTAACTTGCGATTATAGGTTCTCCTATATTTTAGGTAACATCTAAGTTGATTGCTGTAACAATTTACAGAAAAGAATTATTAGAACTAGTAGATATACGAAAACTATATTGGTCAAGAAACAAATACGGAGAAAGCTTAATAAAAAGAGAAATGAAAGTTCTTTCTGTAGTTGCAAAACTATACATAGTTTTCACCGTATGTACTTTACTTACAAATATACTAGTAGAAAGTAAACCATTTTTTGTACACGAACTACCATCTGCGAGCTGGATTCCACCCATCAAACATGGATTTCTGATTGTTTGGTTTTTGCAGTGTGAAAGCCAAACATTTCTGTGCAACCTTCTCTATGGATACGATTTTATTTTTATGCTCACAGCAATAGAGTTGACAATACAGTTTAAGATACTTAATCAAGCTTTTAAGAATATGAAAACGAAACATGATATGTTAGAATGTATTTACCACCATCGATTGCTTTTAAAGTAAGTATCCTCTTTATTTTTATTGGTTATTTTTCTTTAACCTTTGGATAACCAAAGGGGCTAATTGTTACCCCAATGTAAGTTTATCTTTAATAAATTCAGAAACATTTTTGAATTATATTTAAAATTCCCCATATTGGACAAATAAAAAATATTTTCTGAATTTGAGTTCAATGATGACCCCTTGGTCTTTTATGTTCCAAAGTAAATACCGTGTATTATGTGGAATTTTGAGTAATTTTGCAGTACGCAGTATCAAAATCTATTATATAGCGACTAGCGACGTTGCTGCTTACTTCAGTTAGTCAATTTTATTATTCCTGATGTGTATATAGTTTCTTAATGTTTGTGCATAAAATACGGTCCACAAATATCTGACCACAGCTGAGTTATGGCAGATAGTTACCTTGGCGACAATTCAAACCTAGGGGAAAATATTTAGGAAAAGATGACACATTGTAAGATAGACAGAAACCTAAAAGCTCTAAACATTTAGCAAGGAACATCCTAGCTAAAAGGCCTGTTAGAACTAAGTACAGCTCAAATTTTACCTAAATGACAAAACCTTTTAAACTATTTTTTTTTTTTTCGATAAAATTATAGACATTATCATTCGTGAAACTAATATTGGCCCACAATAAATTTTAGGCGATAACTGGAATTCCGTCATTAACGGAGAGCTATGGAGTACAAACAACCCAGCGTTTTAGGCTGAGCGTTTTTTGTTCAACAATGTCCCGTAACAGAATGAAGTTTTTGCTTTGATTTCTGAGGATTGATGATATCGGAACACGTCCATAAAGACGCGCTTCGGATAAGTTAGCTCCAATACAAGAGATACATTATATTTTTGCCTCAAACTGTTAAAGGCGTATGCTCCCAACCCTCAAGTTCATATCGGCGAACAACTTGTGCCTTTTCGTAGAAGATGTCCATATCCATATAGAAGATACTACTACTAAGGATTTCCACAGTTTTCACTGTCTTCCTTCACTCAACCGTATTCTTCAATTTTCCCTGTCATTCCAGTCTCCATCTCGCAGGGTTCTTTTCTACATAGCCTCGTCGATTTCGTCTCTGAATGACCTTCGGGGTCTTACTCTCTTTCTTCTTCCGATCGGGCTCCATTCTGTAATTTTGTTTATCCAGCGTCCAGTTGTATCTGTTAGCTCTTCTGACGTGGCCGTATCAGGATAGTCTCTTCTCCTCTCTCTCTCTCTCTCTCTCTCTCTCTCTCTCCTCTCTCTCTCTCTCTCTCTCTCTCTCTCTCTCTCTCTCTCTCTCTCTCTCTCTCTGTATATATATATATATATATATACATATATATATATATATATACATATATATATATATATATATATATATATATATATATATATATATATCTGCGTTTTCAATTCTGTCTCTTTTTGTAAGTCTACAGCTTCTTCTCAGGAACTCCATTTCTACTGCTCTTATTCTACCTCTATTTCTCTTGTTTATTGTCCAGTTTTCGGACCCATATGTCAGAATACTTCTTGTCAAGGTATTATATATTCTCTTTTTTGTCTTTATCGTAATGTTCTTATCCCACAGTACTGAATTTAGTTGTCTTATACAGATTCTTGTTTGTCTTAGTCTGTTGTTTATATCTTCTTCTGTTATTCCCTAGTCCGATATTATGGTTCCTAAATACTTGAATTTATCTGTTCCATTTACTTGTCTTTCCTCGTCTATCTTTAGGTTTCTCATATCCTTGTTTTTTGTTGTTAGGTATTCGGTTTTCTCCAAGTTTATTTCCATTCCGTTGTTTTTATATTCCTCTTCTAGTTTTCTGAGCATAAAGCTGAGATCTTCTTCATCTTGTGCGATGATTACTTAATCGTCGGCAAAACTTAAGGTGTATAGGTATTCGTCTCTTACTGGTATGCCCATTCCTTCGCACTTTCTCCTCCATGGTTTGAGTGTCTTTTCCAAGAATATTTAAAACAGAGTAGGGGACATAGCACAGCCTTGTAGAAGTCCTTTTGTCGTCTTAAATGGATTGTAGGCTTTATTTCCACATTTAATAGCTACTTTGTTTTCTTTGTACAGTGCTTTAACTGCTTTTATTAGTGTTTGTCGGATCCCGTGATCATTCATTGCTTCCCATAATTTGACTCTTGGTATTGAGTCGAATGCTTTCTTTAGATCAACAAACGCCAGATGGACCGGTCTACCTTTTGCCATTTTCTTCTCTATCAGTTGTTCTAATGTGTACGTATGATCTAGGCATGATTTTCCTACTATGAACCCTGCTTGATCTTCTCCAATTTTTCCTATTATTTCAGTTTCTAGTTTTTCCTTGATAATTTTCCCGTAAAGTCTACCTACTGACGATATCATACTAATTCCTCTGTAGTTTTTACATTTTTTTTTGTTTCCTTTCTTATGTATGGATGTGATGTATGCTTGTGTCCATTTCGCAGGTATTTCCTCTCCATTTAGTCCTCTTTCGAACATTCTATGTAGCATGCGGAATAACTTTTCCGTTCCGATTTTAATTAGTTCGTTTGGTATCCCTCCGGGTCCTTTGGCTTTTTTGTTCTTCAATGTCTTGATTGCTCTCTTGACTTCTGTCAGACTTATTTCTATCTGGTCGTATGTCCAATTTCCTGCATGTTCTGTATTCTCTTCCTGAAATTGGGGACGGTTTTCTTTAAGTAGTTCTACCTACGTAGTATTCTTGCCACTCGTTTTCACTAATTTTGCCGATCTGGGTTTTCTCTGTCTTATTTCGTTGGAGTGCTTTTAATATTCGCCATGATTCTGAATTTCTCGTTCTTTTGATATGTAGTTCTATTCTCGTTTCTATCTCTGTGCATGCTAGTTCCCATCGTTCGTTCTTTTCATTTGTTACTCTTTTCTTTACCTCTCTGTTTTTCGCTCTATATAGGTTGAAATCTTCCTGGTTTTTGGTGTTTGGGTATTTTATGTGTAGTTTTTCTTTTCTTTTATACATTTCAATGTGTCTTCCCTTAATTTGATATTCTGATGGGTGTTCCTTTGGTTGTCTTCTCCACGAGCTTCTAAGGCCGCTGAAATCAGGCAGGTTTTTATGTGTTCATGCATTTCATTTAACGTGTCAAATCTGAATTCTTCTAGTTTTAGTTCTTTAGTCTTCTTTTGTATAGATCTTTTATATATAGAAGATGCCATTATAAATTCCTATGTACCGATAAAATAGGAGGTAATCCATATACCATCCTATTTTATGAAAAATCCAAATTATTTTGGAATACACCAAACACAAAGGTGCAGTTGATAGTCTGGATAAAATGATCAAGGAATATGCATGCAATAGTAATACAAGGCGGTGGCTTCTAGTTGTATTTTTCAATTTTGTGGACATACGTAGTATAAATGCGTTTGGTCTGCACATAGATAAATATAAAGACTATAAAAAATGAAAATATTTTCAAATGAAGCTCTTTCTTCAAGATTTACCCTTGAGCGAGTTACACCTTTTATCAATCTCGACCCGCGTCAAGGTTTATATAAACACATTTAAACAGCAATAGATATGGTACTAACAAAATTTTCAAAGTATTCTGAAGATGCAGAGCCAACTAAAAACCCCAGGAAATGTGGCCGATGAAAATTTTCAGTTCATTATCCGACAGAAAATTCACATCGAAATGCGATTAATACAAAGATTTTTTCTGCAAAGAACATTCAAATAAAAAAAAAAGGGTTTGTTATACTTGTGGCGACGTAAATTACTGTATATTTTCAAATTTCTTCAGTTCTATGTTCAAAATGATGTTTCCTGTTTTTGTTAAGTTGTAATTAAAAGTTCGTTTGACTAATGTTTATTAATTTTTTTCTCAATTGTAGTTTTTGACCAGAGGTCATTTCTGACCCCCGTTGGTCATCCGTATAAGAAAAACAGGTTGGTCATCAGAAGGTCAAATAATTTTTTAAATTAATTTGGCCTTTTTTATGAGTCCTATACTCCCCAATATTAAAGCAAGATCACGTTTAAATTCAGATTATTCTGTTATTTACTTATGATTATATAGTAAAATCCAATAGGTACTACTTCTTAAACTGACGTAATATTGCAGACTGGTTTACGTCTAAATTTAAAAGAATTCCTAAGAAACCAAATTTCTTTCAAGATGCGGTAAAATTTTAAATTAGAAAGAAGTTATTAGTTGTATCTTGGTTACAGTTAACAGGTTACTGCGTACGTAATCTAATAGGAACTTGCCAGACTACAAAAAAATTATGTTTTATTTAAAAAGTAACAAAAGATACTCTAGAAATAGAAATAGAATAGAAAATAAGAGCAAGTTAAACGTTATAGGTAACCAATGGTATAAAAAATACACCAACTAGAGTAATTTTCGGCCTTTATGGTATGTTACGAAGCATGCGCCTAGGCAAAGACCAAGTTTGTCAATACAAATAAGTCATTCATAAATAGTATCTTTTCTTTTTTTATTCACTGCACACACCCTGTACTTTTTACATTTTGTTTCTCCTTTTGTATTTTTCTCAGCAATTTTGCTCAAAATATGCCATTCAGACAAGTTATTCAATTTTTTAAGAACATTTTTCTGAGAAGAGCGTAGTAATTTCTTATAATTTCTAGTAGATAAGTCATAAAGAGACAGTTTTGTTCTAGAATATTTGTTAAATAAAAAATTTAGATTTTACTAAAATTACTTGTAGTATGTATACCTAATTTTTTGTGCCAGCGAATGGTTTTTCTTTCGCAAGGATAGTATGATAACATTTGATCTTTGCGATCAACACCACTCATATTTTTATTATATTCCTCGATTAGAAGAGGTTTTGGTTTTTTTTTTGTTTTCGTTTGTTCTCACATTCTACCATAACATTGCTGAACTAAGTCGATATATACATTACTTCCCGTTTATCGACCCATTTGCCAACAACAACGCCGTTTGTATATTTTGTTTTAACTTGGCTTTAGTCATTTCTACTGGATTTCCTTGTCTTCTTCTCAGAAAAGTTCCTGTACAATATGTTCTATTCTTCATAAGTGTTTCGGCTCTTATTCTTCATAAGTGATTCATACTCATGTAAAAATTGTCCATAAACAACGAGTGACCTGCATTTAGATGTTTGTACACCAATTTCATGACAACTTTTTTGAATGCTCTGTTCCGGCGGTAGTATTAAATTTACCAGCATAAATTTTCATATTTTGAACTAATCCATTAGGCTCAGTAAGTACATACATTTTTATACCATTTATAGCGCTTATTTTTATTATATATTCTAAAACAGAGACGACCATGCCATAAAACTACTTATTCATCAAGGGAGAGATGTTTGTCAAACTGATATATGTCATTCATTTTTTAATTAAAATAATTTAGCAATGGACGAATTTTGTACAGCTTGTCCTCTATAACTTCTCGGTTTCTACTCCTATTTCCTGGAAAACACTTTATATTAAAAAGACTATCAATTTTCCAATAATCTTGCGTTCAGTTGGTTTTCCATGTCCCCATGTGTAAGAGTAGCTTAAAAAAATTATGTGATTCTTGGTAATGAGTGGCTTCCAATTTGTTACTCTAGATCTTTTTGTAACAACATTCGATAGAAATAACTGTTCAGCATTGAGATTCGTTCAGCTCAAAAAAGTTTCATCTGCCAGAAGAAGAAAGTAATCAAAAGGTGTCTTACTTTGTGGTGGCTCTGTGAGGGGATCAACAAGTTGCAACATCTAATAAACTCAAATTGTTTGATGTCATTATGATCATTTTGCCATTCATGTGTATTTGGATTTCCTGCATTTCACTTAATGAAATGCTCCAATACATAAAATATCGTCGTCACTTACAAAAATACAAATATAACACTTTTTTAAACTCACTTGTTTTCAGCTTACCCAACTCATCCCCATCCTCATCGTCTGTAGATGGAATATATTTGTCTTCTGACGAAATATATTCATCTTCACTATCTGATTGTATTAAACAGTATTCAAGTTCGTCTTCTGTTAACTTTTTAGGGTTTTTTACGGATATTTTTTTACGTTTTCGCTGAGAACAACCTGGCTCTGCGTTCTTCATAATTGCAATAGTCAAATACGTGTCAGAATAAAAGGAAATAACTTCCGTTACCTGATACTACTCTTAGATGCCGATGTAGCAAATAAACGCACAACTCTCGTACTAATAAAATATCAGACTATAAATAGAAGTTATGTTTAAAGCGCGGATCCGTGCCTTTGGCACCAAAGAATGAACGGCTTGGACGCGCATCCGCGACTTACGCAATAAGCATGTTAAAAATCTTGTATATTAAATTATTCAATTTGGTCTTCTTTGTCAACCATTTTCTATCTACTCCTGAATGTAGATCTCTCCCAATTGCTTTCATCTTTCTCTATCTTGCGCCAATCTAATCCACTGTTTGCCTGCCACTGCTCTTATGTTATCTACCCATCTTTTTTGAGGTCTTCCCGTGCTTCTTGTTGTCGTCCTTGGTCTCCATTCTAGAATTCTCCGTCTCCACCTGTTGTCATTATATCGGGCTACGTGACCTGCCCATCCATTTTTGTAATTTCTTCCACAATATCCCTAATCTTCGTTCTACGTCTTACCTCGTTGTTTCTAATCTTGTCTCTTAGTGATATTCCAAGCATGATTCGTTCCATTGCTCTTTGCGTTGTTTCTAATTTTTTGGCAGATTTTTTGGTAAGTGTTACTGTCTCCAAGCCGTAGGTACAAACTGGTAGTATGCATCAATTTGATCACATTAGTCAAATTATGTATCTGTAACTAGAGCTAAAATAAATGCCGTTATCAAAGCATTAAATATTGAGGACAATTACAAGGATTGCAAGAGAAGAAAAAAGAAGATAGAGCACATGCTAAAAGGAAGTGTTATAAATTTGTTAATATTCTCGTAACGATTTACATTTGCAAGAATAAAGCGTTCAAATATTTTATTTCTAGACGTGCTATATAAAGGCCGCCGAGTTTTTAATTTCAAATAATTTACGTTAAGCCTGTTTTACAAGTAGGAATCTACAAAACTGAAAATTTTTATAGCGCCAAAGATTTATATGAAATATTAAAAATGTTTTTTTAATTCGTAATATTTTTCTCTTACTAACTTATTACCTTCCTTTTTAGATTGGTAAATAAAATGAAGAAACCATACTCGATGGTGTTTTTGTTCGAATTTCTACAATCTACAATCGCAATATCTATGCAGCTGATTCTTGTTACTCAACAGTAAATATAAAGTTTTGTTAATATATTTATATTAATATACAGTGAACGGCTAAATTGTGGAATATTATCATTATTTCAAGAACCGTCGAGTTTTGAGGGAAATCCCGAAACAGGTCGATTTTTGTTATAAAATACCCATTTTATAACATACATGGAGTAGGGATGACGTCACTGGTGTGGGTGTAGTGACGTAATCGTTAATTTTTTAAATAGAAATCGGTATAATGCGGCACCTCATTTAAAGGAGAATTTAATTTTCTATTTAACGACCTTACATTTTTAACTAAAATATTTTTTTAATGGTACAAAAACAATTGTTTTTAATTTGAATTCAACTAAATTACAACTAATGATTTAATTAATAATGTACTTTAAAGTAACTAAATTATGACTACTAATTATTATAAATTAAATGTTGACTTACAATGGAATACCAAATCCGCTAAAGTAAAAAAATTAAATACCTTGATGCATGCCTAGATGTCAAAGCCATATGTCTTTTTAAAGAAAAACATCCAAATGTGGATGTTAGGTATAAATACTACGCAAAATATTTTAAAGAACAGTTTTCTTTGCGTTTTGGTAGTCCCCAATTTGATACCTGTACTAAATGCGAAGAATTGGTTACAAAAATCAACAACCAGTCCCTAGGAGGACATGCCAAAAGTACTGCAGAAGATGAACTAACGGTTCATAAAAGGAGGTCCAGGAAATTTCACAAAAAGATAAATTTTGTAAGAGATATATGTGAAAATCAAAAGGACGCAGTTATTCTTACGTTCGATTTTATGCAAAATCTTTCTCTGCCGTGTATACCGATACAAGAGATATTTTATTTGCGTCGTCAACTATGGGTGAACTGCTTCGGTATCAAAAATGTTAAAACCAAGGAATCTGTGTCCTATTATTAAGGAATGTGGGAACATGTTGTCCTATTATTTTGAAACTTTTTTACCCGATAACGTACAAGAAGTATTTTTGTTCAGAGACAATTTTCATGGACAAAATAAGAACCATACGATGATCCCATTTTTGCTCTCATTGACGGATACAGGCACATTTTCCAAAATAATCCATTACTTTCCTATCAGAGGACATTCATTTTTGTCAAATGATCGAGATTTTGGGGTGCTGAAATCAAAAATTAAGAAGCATAACAAAATGTATGTGCCAGACCAATATTATTCCCTTATGGCTGAAGCTGCGACAAATTTTTCCGTTTTTGACATGAAGACATGTCAGATATTAGATTTTAGTAATTGGTGGCCAACATACTACAAGCGAAACTGCTTCTCTAAAGAAACCATACTTTCAAAGATACAAAAGCAACCAAAAAGAACCTTCTCGCCATCGTCATTTATGCCGTTTGAATACGATAAGCATGCAAAAGGTACAGTTGTGACTCACGATTTTATTGACGGTTTCATTAGTCACACGTTTCTTCTTTCTAAAACTAAATGCTTCGTGTTACTACCAACATCATTAGCTTACCCAAATAATACTGTAGCCATTATTCTCAAAAAAAATTGTAAATATCAAGCAAGTTCAAAACAGCATTTTAGAAAAATATAAATCATTTTACGAGAAAATTTTCCAGTGGCCTATCAATGAGCAAGCTAGCGACGTAGCCTCTGAGTCAGGTAATGAATTTGGTTTTGTTCCATAATATTATTTAATAATTGCCAGTTTTTCAATATTTCAAATTGTCAATATTTCAACAGTCATTTTGCAAAAAACCTTTATTTTTTTCGAGATAATTTATAGATCATTATAATTAGAAACATAATTACAACATAACTTTGGATTTTGAGGTCATCCATTTCATCCATCTATAATGTCTTTATTAATTCTAATTTATCGTTCTTATTTTAATTTACTAAAGGTTCAATATTTATAACAGTTACAAACTTAATTTATTTAAAGTTTATTTATAATAATTTATCTTACAATAATAATTTATTATTGCGATCGTTACATTTAAATACCCGTCGCGAATTTCTTTTCTGACTGACTTCTTTCAATCAAAGTCATGGTATATACCAATACAGCTAGTAAATTAGAAGGATGTCGACCTTTGTCGAAAATACTGGAAGGCTATGGCTGGTTCTTTCATTCAACGTATTTCCGGACCCTTCGAATGGACCCGTTCTTTTTTATCACTTAGAATTTCGTGTTTCTTTCAATGATATAGAAGCTGTGTATTATCTCTAAAATTAAAATGTAATGGGCATTGTCCTGAAATTTATTCTCGTGAGGAACTAGTTCAAAAAATTAAAAAGAAGATTTTAAAACAAAATTTTTGTAAAGAACAAAAAATTATTAAAAGATGCTACGTTAAAAAGTTGCGTAATTCCAGAAAGAAATTAAAATAACAATTTGTATCTACAGTGAAATACCATGAGAAGTGTTTATACGAAACTAAAATTAAAATCGTTTCTTAGAAAAACAAACATTTAATATCATGACATTAGATTATCAATGAGAAATATATGAAAATAAAATTATACTTTTTCCCAAATTTCGAAACTAGTTCACATAAAAATACATTTGTTTATTAAGTAGAATACATAAGAATTCTAGAATATCTATTATAATTAAAAGATCACTATTAACGCACTTCACTGTTATTTAGTTTATAAATATTCTTCACTGCTCAATAAAAGAATATATAAAATCGGTACAACCTGATTTATCCAAAATCTGGTGGTCATGAAGAAAGGATATAATTTATTTCTTTTTACCTCCTAGGGTAGATAGTAAAAGATAAAGGGTTGTGTTTTAGAACACATATCATAAATCCATATCTATACAACCTCGGGCCAAATAAACATAGCTTAGTAACATTTAGGGCTACCGGATAAGGGTCTAAAAATAAATATTTATTTGAAAATATATAAGAAAAAGGAATTTTGCTGCTTACCTCTTTAAGAGATCACTTAAACAAATCTCTTGGCTGTTTGACGATCAAGATGATAAGAAGGTGGACAAGCAATTTCGCTCGGGAATCGAGACGAATTAACAAACGCTCTCATCTATCGGAGATTTTATGAACTACAGTAGGGTTCTTGAGGTAATTTAAATGCACTCATTGGGTAGATGTCGTGAGCAATTTTATTTTGAAATATTTACTTGAAATTATAATGAATTTTTTGAAACTTTTGAAACCATTACATGTGTGGTTGTAGTTAGTCATGGTTTCCCGATTTCTTTCGATAGATATATTTTAGCCAAGTGTATAGCATAATATACAATTCTCTATAAATTCGTTCCATTATCCCGTCTCAAGTGCAAATTTATCTGTTGATAAATTGCCAACCAGCTCAAACCTGGTACTTGTGATCAAAACGTATAAAGCTCATTTTCTCAGTAAATCTGAGATATTTAGAATAGATATTTCGTGCTGTGTAAGCTCACCTAGCATACATTATGGATATAAATGCTTCGATTTTTTTCAATTTAAATTTGTCAATTTTCATCTTTGAGTTGTCTCCTACCTTCAGTAAGAGTACATAATTTTATGTCACGAACTATGCATCAATCAGCAGCCAGCATGCACTAACTGCAGAATCTCAAATAATGCTACTTTTAGCTGATGCGTTGGTTCAGCAGCTTCCTTTAGAATATTTCTACTGATACGTCTTCCTTAAATGAATAAGATACATTACAATTAAGGTATATACTCATAAAAATATTATATAAATAAATACATAAATAGAAGCTACTAATATAATTCCAAGCTAACTTGGTGTACCAGATATGTTGTCAACTAACTCCCATACTATGGTGTCGACAGAGGGATTCCCTAAATTGTTTCCGCAAATTCCCCTTACTCGGTTGGTAATCCTTACTAAAGGGGTATTGGAAACTGCGTTTAAAGTTAAAGCAGAAATACTGGGCAGCTCCTCAATCTCAACTTCATCTTCAGAATCGCTACCCGATGAATGTTTTTGATTAACTTTATCAAACACATACTGGTTATATTCATTATCGGATGCATCTTCATCACATAACTCTACTTCAGATTTATTATCTGAAAATTCCGTAAAAACAGTTCCTGCCACGTCAAATATAGACAAGACGTGATAACAAGAAAAGAGAGAAAAATCGCACTGAAAAGTTAAAATTCAGATTGAATGCACTTGCAAAGAGCACACTAAAACTAAATATCAACTTTCGATGCATTTTATACAGAAAATAAGTAAAAACTTCCCAGAAAAGTAGAATAAGCCGGCTGTACAAAAAGAGGTGTACATATGTGAAATTATGAATATAATTTCAATGTATAAGGACTGTGTTACATAGGTTCAAATAAATTAGTATAAGTATTAAGAAATTATACAGATAATAGCAACTCAAGTTAATAAAAAGTCTTACCAATACTTCTGCTGCATACACACTCGTGGTATTTATAGGCTTTCACTTGCTGTTGCTCTTGGTATGGGGCAGCTGTCTCTACTGGTTTCTCAACAAGTGTCTCGCAGTATTAACACTAAGATCACGAGATAGAGCCCATTGGCTTTTGTTGTCTCTACAATTCAAAAGAGAATTCGCCGAATTTTTTGCGCAACTATCAGAGATAGAGAGAAAGATAGTCTGTTGACTCTCTCTTTTTCCTGTTGACTCTCTGAGAAAGTCAACATGGAAGAGTTAGTACATTTCGTTTGCTATTTTAAAACTATAACTGTATTTCTAAAGGAGTGGGATTGAAGAGGGAGTATAAAGGATTACCAAGGGTTGAACTAGGGTAATAATTTTATAATTGAGGTGAAGAATGATAGGAATTAATCCAGCGAAAAATGACTGTAAAAAAATTAACACCGTCATACCGTATTTTTGTAGGTAGACATCAACATATTCAAAAAGTAATTACACTCAGTACCTGTAAAAGTGAAGATCTATAATCCTCAAATAGATACAGAAAGTCAAAAATAGAAAGCGGTCAAAATGACCGCTTTAGTGCTTCTAATGCCACGCACTTCACCTGTAGTTTCGTGTAGCTCACGCACTAGTATATTAGCATAATCACTGGCATTATATTTGTATTTGTCACTGTAACGTGTGATTTCTGTTTTAACGGATAACATTTTTAAGTCTTTCTCGATTAAATTATTAGACACGTACCACACAGGACATTTGTCCACCCGTACGTGTACGAATTGTATCATTCTTATTTTGAAATCTATCTAGGATTTTAGACTTTGAGTTAGTAGCAGCGCCTCAGAGTTTTACTCCGTATGCCCATACCGGCTTTAGATTCTAGTACTGATATATTTTACGAGAAATATGTTACATTTTTTCTTTATTTTAGAGAAGCAGACGCATCATTAAAAATAAAGGGTTGTACATTTACAATAATTATGTTGTTACAATTGGCAATATTCTCTTTCCCTTCTTCATTTCTACAAGATGAGGTATGTGGAATAATAAACAATTTACTCTAATTTTTTTAGATACATTTTTAAAAATATGATATATATTTAAGTACCATATTATATTGATTTGATATTTTTATTGTTTTTATTTGTCTTTAATCAATTTTAATGATGTTGGAAGCCGGTGAGGGATGTGTATCTGGGCTTTATTTTTGCGGAGAAAAATTAAGCACATTGTTGGCAAAAAATGTTTTTTTTTTATTTTTTTTATTGAGTTTAATGCGTCGACAACTAATGGTCATTGATATGGTACAGTGAATTTTTATAGTCAGGTACCTAGTATAGTGTGTGTGTGTAGGTGTAGAGTAATTGTCTTCATACTTAGCAAAGTCGACGTCATTTTCTTTGCTATAAGAAATTAAAATTATTTTCATTTATTAATTTTTAATAAACGAAAATTTCTCCACCCAGGTGAGATTCGAACTCACGGCCTTTACGTTCAAAGGTAGGCGCTCTTACCACTGAGCCACAGAGGGGGTTAAAAAAATGTTTTAATAGAGTAACCACGTACACATTTAATTAAAATATATTTAATTATTGCACAATGTTGACGTAAGTCAGCTTACCTACACGGTAAATGTAACCCAGTCTAGAAATGAAAAAATAATCGATGTCACCAGAAGATTTATTACAGGTATAGATCTGATAGCCTTTAATCATAATGAGGATATATTTTATGAAAAATATACGTATCGAGTTACCGTCAGATCGGCCCATTTTTTTTCTGCCGGTGTCCGAAAACGTAGTGTATATTTAACTTGTAGTAACCTGTAAATTTTGGTATTGAGAAATGATTATGTTGGAAAAAACGGAGAGAACTTATATTTAAACAAATTTAAATCCATTAATACCTTCCCGAAAACTTAACAAAAACCATGGTTATCAGTAAGAGGGGTAAAGGCGTAACAAAGATCTAGATTAAAATAAAAATATTGAACAAGAGGACAAAATAAAGTATTTTAAGATATTCGATCAAGAATAGACCACTCAAAAGCAGTCTTTCTGCCGATGAAGAAATTTCTGAGTAACCAAAGACTCAATCTGCAAATCCGATATCAGATGGTAAAATATTATATCCACTAAATTCTTCTTCGATATTAAAAGAACTGTAGGGCCAATGTAGAAACGTGGAAACGTTACACATAACAGAGATGAATGACAAGAATTAGGAGAAGCCTATATTCGGCAATCCAAATAGAGAAGAGGGCTTAAAAAAAAACAAAAAAAAATTCTTTTTTATAGTGTCTAAGCTTGGAGTGGAATTTTGAAATACCATGGACCGATCATATTACGAACGAAATGGTATTGCAGAGAATTGAAAGAGAATTTTTAACCACTATTAAAAGAAGAAAGACAGCATATTTGAGGCACATACTTAGAAATGAGAAGTTCGAGTTGTTGCAGCTAAAGAAAGGTAAAATAAAGGTAAAAAGAGGTCCTGATAGACGACAAATATATAGCGACGAATAGCAGCAGATGAGACGAATTTGCAGGGGTTATAGCCAACCTTGAACTACTAGGCACTAGGAAAAGAAAAATAAAATTTGCCGAGATAACCACACAAACTTAACAGTTTAACCTGAAAACTAATTACTTGTTGTTGATAAGATAATTTGGTATGAAAAAATTAATGAATTCTGAGAAACACATATATGTTTTACGTTTTTGTCACTCAGTGTATTTAATGCAAATGCAGGATGCCCCATCTCAAAAAGTTTTACCAATTTTAATAAATAATTTTTTAAATCTGAATATTTTAATTTATAATTATTCTAATTCTAATTTATTAACGCAAGCTACTAGACGCATGGAGAAACAGCATAATGATACCAATGTTCAAGAAAGGAGATAAAGAACACCCCAACAATTATAGAGGTATAAATCTACTGAACACCGCACTTAAGCTTAATACGGAAGTCCTAACCAATAAAATCAATAAACTAACAACTTTATCAGATAAACAATAAGGATTCAGATTCGGAAGATCATGCGATGACGACGTATTTATACTAAGACAAATCATAGAAAATGCTACCGAGTACAATAAACATCGAGCAAAAAGATAAAAGAGGGAATGTAAAGGTAGTGGGGACAACAATATTGTTAGACAGGAAGTGCCATTTTAAGAGGCCACTTTAAACAAGGAAAGACAGTCTCTTTCCTTGTTTAAGAAGTCAAATTTAGTTTGGTTATGTTATTGTTTGTCCCAACTGTCACATGAAATTTTATTTATATTGAAGTTTTTTACCAATTATGTCACTTTTTAGACTATTATCGTTAATATTTAATTAAAGCTTTCTTGTCTGAAAAATATTTTACAGGTATTGTTAACAAGTGTTGGAAAATTTAAATTTAGCGCCTTTGCATTTCCGGATATGTCCGCCATCAGAGGCCACTTTTTTGGTCTCCTTTTCATAACGATTAGATTCCCTCTTTTATCTGTTTGCTCGATGACAATAAACCAGCATATCTATAATTTATAGATCTGACAAAGGCATTCGATCGCATTAAAGTGGAAGACGTCTTACACCTACTGTATAAAAGAAACATACCAATCAATATTATACGAATCATCGCAACATATACTTCCATAATCGAATACAGGCAAAGATAAATGGAAAACTAATAGACTGTATAACAGTACAAAACTGGAGTCTGACATGGTGACTCTTAAAGCTTGTCTCCGAAGGCGTGTCAGGCATAAGCTGACCGCCGTGCCGGACGCATTTAGAAATTCGGAGAAATACTTGGAAATTCCAAGTGTGGGCAAATCCGAATTTCTAATTGACTCGATGTAGGGAAATTCCACTTTTACTACGTAAAACAAAGGATTTGTTTTATATAAAAGCAGACGGAATTTCTCTCATCGGTCAGTCGAGCTTGCCTCTTCTTCTGTAGACCTAGTCGGTGCTATTATTGTTCCGACTAAGCTATTGTTTTATTTCTTATTTTCTGATAACCATTTATATTTTATTATTGTATATTCAGACCTTTTCAGGTTAGAATATTACTTTGACTTATATTTGTTCATATACTGATTATTTGATATTTTATTTGATTATTTTGATTGTTTATTTTTCTTGTATTTTGTATCTAAGTTGTTCTTCCGTAAGTTAAGAACACTTAGAAATATTTACCTTACTTTTTTCTATTTTATAAATTTTGTACTTTGTGTCTAAGTAGTTCTTTCCGGTAAGTCAAAGAACTCTTAGAAATATTTCTCTGATATTTGACTTGTTAATTTTATTGTGTGCCTAAGTCATTCTTTTCCGGTAAGTCAAAAGAACACTTAGAAATATTTTCATAATCATTATTGCATTATTATTTCCGATATTTATCTAAGATATTTTCTTAATATATTTGTTTTTTTTATTTTACCATTTTATGCTGAGTTGTTTCTTCCGTAAGTCAAGAAACACTTAGCAATATTTCCATATCTTTTCTGTATTTGATTTTCTTATTTTCTATAATAAGTTGTTTCTTCCGTAAGTCAAGAAACGCTTACAAATATTTGTATTCTTATTTTACTATATTTGATTCTCTTGTTTGTTTTCTGTTCTAAGAAACACTTAGAAATATTTCCATACATTGTTCCATATTTACATATTTCATTTATCTATATTTCTGTCTTAAGTTGTTTCTTCCGTAAGTCAAGAAACACTTAGGAATATTTCTGCACTTTTCTGTTCTTTTATTCTTGTGTATTTTACTTTTCATTTTAAGTTGTCTCTTCCGTAAGTCAAGCAACAATTAGAAACATTTTCTGTGCATTGTATTTTTATATACCATTTTATTTCCTTGTTTACTAAGTTATTTCTTTCGTAAGTCAAAGAATACTTAGATTATTTTACCTGTTCTGTTTTCTATTTTGATCTGCTATTTTGTAACTGTTCCTTGGAACTGTTACCTATAACAGATACTTGTCACGGTAACTGTTATTTTATACCAGTAGCAGTATTAACACGTTTTACCAGCGACAAGCAAAGATGGTCAACACCCGATCAAATTCCGGGGACAGGAAGAAGTCCGAAGAGCCGGCGATGGGTCCTACAGGTCCAAATGCCCCCTCTCGGCAACAAGCTCACCTCTTTTTAATATAATAATGATAAAAGTAGTACGTAAAGGTTATGGTTACAGAATGGGAAACAAAGAAATCCAAATATTATGTTATGCAGACGACGCCGCATTAATCGCACAGATAAAAGACGAGCTCCAATGATTAACACACATCTTCAATACAACAGCCAAGAAATATAATATAATAATATCAACTGAAAAAAAAAACAAATATGTGACAACATCTTAATACACACGACGATGTAAAATAGAAATTGATTGGAAAATAATAAAGCAAGGGTTTAGATATCTGGGAATAGATATAACTAGTTACGGAGATGATAAAGAAGAAGTACTACAACAAAGCTTAAAATCAAGTAAAGCGGCGGGATCTCCTAATGACACAATCTGGAAGAATAAACACCTAGAAAAGACATAAAAACAAGAATCTATAAAGCAGCAATTAGACCTATATTAGCATACACGGCGGAGACAAGATCTGACACATCTAAAACGAGAGGACTACTAGAAACAACAGAGATGAAAATACTACAACGAATATCAGGGAAAAGTCTGTTTAATAGGAAGAGAAGTGAGAACGTAAGAAGAGCATGCAATATAGAATACATAAATGGATGGGTGACAAAACCGAAACAGGAGTGGAAAAAGTTATTAAAAATTTTAATTCTAAGAGCTACAGCTGGACATCAATTGAACCTATTTTGATAATTAACTATTGAAAAAAATAGAAAAAACTTTTTTCTTTATTGCGTTAACAAGCAATAAACAAAGAGGTTTTCACGCTTGAAGAATTATAAGCACAAACCTGGCTAGTATGGCATTTACCTACTTCGAGCAGTTATTGAAACGAGCAGTTATTGAAATATTAAAAAAGCTGATATTTAATGTTACCACGTACTAGCCCGCTGTGTGCTTTTAATTCTGTAAGACCGAAAAGCTATTTGTTTATTGCTTGTTACCTAATGAAAAAGAAAGTTTCTCCCAGTTTTTTAATAGTGAATTATCGAGATAAGTTCAAACTTTTTATTTGTGTGCACTTTTCGAGAAATACGCACCATGTAAAAAGTTATGAGTACGTACTAAAAGTAAGATTACATCTTCGATTACTAGCTGCCCGAACAGTCTTCGCACAGGTGATGTATTTTAACTAAAATTATAATTAAAATACAAAAATTTAATTACACATAGATACTTTATTTTAATGACTTATAGTGTAAGATATTTTTATTTTTTCTGTATCGAGAGAAAACAAATAGCGCCGATGGTTTGCGAATTTTGAGCACGCCACGTACAAATACCCGTGCAAAAAATACTGGAACTCCTTGGGATTTATTAATTAATCACATTTCGCACTGGAAACTGGTCACACTTATTCTTGTGGTATTCTTGAAATTATTACATTCTCGCCTTTAAACTTTATTATGATTCTAGCAGCTCTAGTTATATTATTTATAATGTCTATAACAGCCAGTCTTCAGATTATCACCCATCTAAGGTTGCGCTATAAATTGTGTGGCGCCAGTCAATTGATGATCCTAATGGATCATCAATTATCCAATTGATGATCCATTAGGATCAATGGTATAGTTGATCGATTTAAAAGAGTGTATTTGTGCATTATCCATTACTTTTACTTTGAATTTTCAAACTTAAATAATATCAGTCCTTACTTTTAGCCGCAAAAAGGCTTCTTTGCTTAACCAAGCATGGCTTTTATAATTTACATCAATATGTGGGAACATTTTTGAAATTAATTTTTCTGACGTTGTGAATTGACAAAACATAGGTGGAAAGGATACAAGACAAGTAGAAGAGTAAAAAGGATTTTTTTTTCATTGTCACTGTCTAAAAGCGCATTTGAAAAAACTACTGTCGATATATCATTGTGTAATGCCAGTAACATGTTCGTTATAAACTTAATATTTTACACATATTTCCATTAATTTGATACTTTTAAGCAAGTATTTATTGTATCAGCAGCTGTTG
Source organism: Diabrotica balteata (assembly GCA_918026665.1). Lineage (NCBI taxonomy): Eukaryota > Metazoa > Arthropoda > Insecta > Coleoptera > Chrysomelidae > Diabrotica > Diabrotica balteata. The sequence goes on along the minus strand of OU898276.1, from coordinate 75,857,875 downwards.
ATCTTGGTCTAACTGAGATTGTTTACCGAAAATCTGTTAAGAAATGTAGGGTAGAGTGCCACCAATGCTTGTTTGTGCCATCGTACACTCATGCTAAATTGTTATTTTAGTTTTTTATCACTATTACTATCGCTGATGTTTTGATTATATTACATGTTAGTTCCTCTATAGCTTTCAAATTAAATGGAAGTTTAAGAGCAGAATGAGTCTTAGGTCCGCCTTTTAAGAATGTAACAACGATACCAGGTAATGATACTGACAGCACAATTTGGCATTGTACCTGAATATTGTCTAAAATTAGTGAAATTTTAAATGTTTTAACAGTTCCACCGGATCGATGGATCAAAAATATTCATACACTGTTGTAATTTACTTTTCGTATCATATCGTTAGCTGCCCTTTCCTGCTGATTTAAGAGTGGCACCTTGTCATGTATGGAGTAATTGAAAATTTTTTATTGTATTGCCGTTCCCGTTTAAATTCAGGATTGAATGAATTGTGCATGGGGAATTAGGCGCAGGCATTCCTAGTTTATTGAATGTCTTGCAAGACGTCATTACATACAAATATTATAAAGATATCAAACTTTAATTGTGTTTATGTGCAAACAATTTTAGTTCTTAATTTGTCGATATTGAACGTACTCGACGCAAAATGGCTTCACCCCTAAATGTTCTTTGTATTTGTTTCACAAATTATATGAGCGCGATGAAAAGCACGTTCGGTTCATTACCGTTTGGATTATGATCCATGTGTGTTTTCTTGATTGGATGTTCTGGAAGTCCTGCTTAGGTGAAAGGTTGGATGCGAAATAGATAAAAAACAATGTCAGCGAGTATGTGACCCCATTGAACATTATCCTCTAGTAAATTTAAACTTGAGAGGCGCCATTCTCCATATGTACCGCACAATTGACCATTAAGGGTTCGTCTAAATTAGAATAAAGTTAGTTCACGAACATTTACTAATAACAAACATAAGTAAAAATATTCAGTTGAACTGTGCAAATGCATAGATCGATCCATGGCACCATCTAATAGTTATAATGGGATTTAAAATAATGAAAATATGTTTTTTTTAGTCTCGTACTAGTTTTCGATAATACTGCCTTTTATACAATATGTATATATCTATAAATAATTCACTTATTTATTTTTATTTATTTTATTTGCCTAGATAATGGCGCCATCTTTTAGTTATATTGATATTTAACATAACAGAAAAGACAGTAATTGTTTTTTACGTCTTTCCTTGCAATTTTTTAAGATTAGCTTTTATACAAACCTTCTCCTGATAATAAAAAACACAACAACAAAAGAACTATCCAATTTGGTTTAGTCGTTTTAAAATCTTCGAATTTAAAAGTTTATTTATAAAAATTTTTTTATAAAAATGGGTACTACTTTTTGAGATTAGGGTCTACTATTCGTATTCAGCAAAAAAATTTACATAAGATAAAACAGTTTTCAAGTATCGAACCTTCCATGCATAGAGAAAGGTATCCTGCTGCCGGACTACGTTTGCATATTAATTATTCAATGATTTAGATAATTATAATATATATAATATATTTCATGTAAATAATATTAAGATAAATTTTAGGCAGAAAACTGTGCTTACGCAATATTTGAATCTAAATGGTATGATAATCATGAAACATTAAAAAAAGATACACTTTTCTTAATGCTCGAAGCACAAAGAGAAATTTCTATAGATGCACTAGGATTTTTCCAGGTTGGCCGAAAAGCATATGTCACGGTAAATATATTTCTATTTTTAAAACTCACGATATGAACAAATAATATAAATTAATTTCTACTTATTCTTGCTGGAAACAAGTTACAGAAGAATAAATAGTACAAAAGTAAATGAAATTTGAGGGCTGAGGTGTATATATATATATATATATATATATATATATATATATATATATATATATATATATACTTATATATATATACATATATATATATATATATATATATATATATATATATATATATGTATAAGTAAATTGTTATGATGTGTTGTTTCTGTATGAGCTATGAGTAAATTTGAATGATATATGTAAGTATAGGGTTTTTATCGCGGTTCTCAAAGAATTAGTTTGTAAGTACTTTTTTAAATTATCTTCATTATAACTAATATGAAACAAACATATCTATCTAATATAAGCAATATCAATTTAAAACAATCTATCTAAAATTTGAAATTCTTACAATTATTAAATTATTAACAAAATTTGGTACCTTTCTATCACTGAACTGAATTTAAATCCTTGTAATTTCCATATAATGTACTTTTAAATATACTGGATCTTGTGATTGTACTATTCAATGCTTACTTCAATGAATTAACTTCATACGGTCACTATATTACTGTAGTAATAATTAATCTCCAACTGTATTTGACTTAATTAATTCATTTAACTTAATTAATGCCTTCTTCTAGCTAATAATCTCTTCATAACCTTATAAATTCTTCTTAATTCTTCTTTGTAACTGACATAATAATAATAATGAATAATCTGACTTCTTCTAATAATCTTCTAACTTAATTTCATCATAACTAACAAATAGTTAATTATCAATAATCAATAATCTTCATGACTTCTTAATAATCACATGTAACTGACTTAATAATCCTTGAATTCTTAAATTCTTCAAACTAATTCACTTAATAATTGACTGTAACTTCTTGTAACTTAACTCACTTCATGAATCAACTCTAACTTACTTAATAATCATGTAACTTAATGCCTTGAATTCTTCTAACTAACTCTCTTCCTGCTCCAAATTACATGGTTTATATATCTTTTTCATGGTTCCAGAATAATCTAGCAATAAATAAGGTTTCGAATAATGGACTATGCAAATGGTCCTATTGACGTTTCTAGAACTTTCTCTGGTCTACATGTACAATTTAACTGATTTTTAGGCTTTTCTGATCAGAATTACACTATTATATGTAACTTAAACATTTATATGAAACATATTATCACTATTTTCAACCGTAATTATATTTTAAATTAACATTACAAATAAATAAACCCCTTTTGACTTTTGACACCACAGTGTATATCTGGTTGCATATACATATGGCTGACTTATATATATATTTATAATTATTAAAAAAAAATTTTAACATTTATTATATGCTAGATTCTTAAAAATGCCCTCATATAATTATTTTTTAATAATATTATCTAGTATATAAATTATAAATTATGTCTTTAATTACTATTTAAATAAATTTAAATTAACAGTGTATATCTGGTTGTATATACACATGGCTGACTTAAATATATTTCTATTATAATTTATTGTATTTCTGTTCTCATTACAATACATATAATCATGTGAATTATATATTTAATCGTATTTATATGTTTCAGGTTTGTCGATCAGTATATTCTATCTATGCACTTCTCTTAACTGTAAATCATTAATTAGATGAATGAGTACGATGGTAATTCAATAAGAAATAAAAGCACGTACCAATATAAAATTTTTTATCACTATTGCCTGCTACTCTTATTATATCGTAATAAAACAATATAACACTTGTGTCTCTCTTGGTTTTTGTTTTAATAAATGATAATAAAATAAAACGAATAGTTTATTGAGTTTAGATGTACATTTTATTTTGATCATAAGCCAATTAATAGAAAAAACAACTCCGATAATTGAATTGGTTCATATTTTTAATTCTGAATAAAAAGATTCTTCATCATAAGATAGTTCTATTAATGACTATTTTTCATCCTGTTTTAATGTTTCAGGAATAAATCCAAAATCCTATTAAAAATAAATGATTGTCGAATTAAAAACAACTGAGCATAGTCATATCTGGTAATATCTTTGTTTGAAACACTATTTTTCGTCATATAACAGTTCTTGATGAAAGCATTTATTTTATCGTTTACAGAAAATCGATTATGTGATTTACCTTGTAAGCTTAAGTTTAGTTCATTTAGTCTATATGTCTGTTAAGTAAGCTAGTGTTGTCAGCCACCATTCATCTAGTAACCGATCACGCAGTTCAAAATTGGTTTCCAATAAAAACTCTCGAATAACCTGTTCAACATTTTTCCTTTTGATAACCATCTTACCTCCGTGTGTAGCCATAACTGAATATGATCACTTTTCATTTCAAAGTATAGTTTTGAAAATAAGCGCGAGTTTAAGGCTGGAGATTTTATGAAATTGACTATCTGAACGGCTTCATGGAGAACGTGTTTAAATTCATCTAGCATTGGTTTTGCTACCAAAGCTTCTCTGTGGATACTACAATGGGTAAAAGTAAAATTTTCTGCAACCAGTTTTACTTTGGCAGTTATTCCACCGTATTTTTCTGTCATGGCTCGGACACCATCCGAACAGAAACCGACACTTGTTTTCAGTCTAGTCCATTTTCTACAAAAAAATCATTGATCTTTTTGAATATTTCGTTAACGCCCCACAAAATATCGTTATCGTTAACGTTAACGGAAATCGTTCTTTTCAGAACGATTTCCGAAGTGGAAATTGAAACGTCAATAAACGTAAATTAATTACTATTTATAACTGAGAATAAGCCACAATTAAAAATGACGACTCCATAATCATCCTACCAGCAGACAAGGGGAATGCAACTGTAATAATGGATAAAATTCAATACGAAAATAAAATTAAAGATCTATTAATAAACAGACCTTATACAAAATTAACAAAAGATCCAACAAAGCCTTTGGAAAACAAAATATATAGAACTTTATTCAAGTTTAAAGATGTTTTAACAAGTTATCAGAGAGGATTAATTACACCTCATTACAGTAAGACTCCTCATTTTTATGGAGTACCGAAAATTCATAAAACGAATATACCACTTAGACCCATTTGTAGTACCATGAATTCTCCTTGTAGTGAACTATCAAAATTTTTATTAAATATTTTAAAACCTTTTACAAATAAAAATGACACATTCATAAAAAATACACAACATTTTTTAAATAAATTATCAAATATTGAATTTAATTCAAATAATACTTTGGTAAGTTTTGACATAAATAGTTTATTTACGAATGTGCCATTAAATAAGACTTTAAGTATAGTCAAGACAAAATTAGAGACTGATGATTCATTGGCAACTAGAACAAGACTAAACATATCGGCTATAATGGAGTTATTAACATTATGTACTGATAATACATATTTTCAACTAAAAAATGAATTCTATAAACAAAATTTTGGTTTAGCAATGGGCTCTAGTTTATCTCCATTCTTAGCCGATATATTTATGGAAGATTTTGAAACAAATATCATTTCTAAACAAAATTTCAAACCCACAGTGTGGTGGAGGTATGTAGATGATGTATTCTCAATATGGCCTCATGGATCAGAGTTGTTGGACACATTCCTAAACGATATAAACGATAAAGAAGAAACAATAACATTTACCATGGAAAAGGAATATAATAACACGCTACCTTTCCTGGATGTAATAATAATATCTAAGAACGATACTGGATATGAGACTCAGGTGTATAGAAAACCAACACACACCAATAGATATTTAAATTTCAAATCAAATCACAATATTAATGTAAAAAAGGGAATAATTAAATCCTTATACGATAGAGCCAAAATTACTTGTTCTAACGAAAATTCGTTCTTGGAGGAGAAACATTTGTTAACATTTGTTTTATTAAAAAATGATTATCCTTTATCGTTTATAAATAAGGAATTTTCAACAATCGATCGAATAGAACAGAACAACTTAGAACGAGATCCTACAGCTTACACAAGGAATAATATGAGGAAAATAACAATACCGTACATAAAAGGATTATCAGAAAAACTTAAAAGGATAGGAAATAAATTCAACATTTCAACGACATTCAAAACAACAAACACGTTAAGATCTATTTTGTCCAAAACCAAACCTAACAATGAACAAGAAAGGAGAAAGAATTGCATTTATAAAATACCTTGTGAATGCGATCAGTTTTATTTAGATGAATCATCAAGGCCATTAAATGTTAGAATAAGTGAACATCAATCTTATATTAAAAATAGAGAATTTGATAGATCTCAAATATGTAATCACGCATGGAATAATGAACATAGGGTTCAATGGAATAATTTAAATATAGTCCTAAAAGAAACGGATGGTAAAAATAGAAAAATCAAAGAAGCGGCTCTAATTATGCTAAATGAGGCCAATTGTGTCGCAAATTCCTCGGCAGAATGTAGTAGGATCTGTTTACCAATATCATTATATTAAAAGAGGAAGTTATTAATAAGAAAATACCAGTATTAGTAAGTCAGTAACATATAGAGGATACATCATTTATGTTTTTTAAATAACGTAACATATAAAATCAGAATTTTGATGTTTGTTGAAGGTAAACTAAATTCACGAACAAATACTTACAATGTCGGGATAGTATTATGAGGTTTTTTTCCTGGTTTTTCCCTCATAATTTACTATGGAATCACTAACAGGAGTATTTTACTGTCATCATGTCATGTGTTTGTCTTTTTAAAGACGAATTACATTGGCAATATCATTTTAAAGTCGTCTACTTTAAAATGCATAATGTATGTCTGAATTGTCCATATAAATGAGTCAGATAAAATTAAATTATTAGAAGAATTTTTTCACTATGTAACAAAAAACAAAATTTGTTTAATTTACTGTTTGTATTTTGAGAACGATTTCCGAATTGGAAATTGAAACGTCAATAAACGTATTTTTATCTTTAATTGTGGCTTATTCCCAGTTATAAATAGTAATTAATTTACAATGCCACAAGAAAATAGCTTCAGAACAATGTCAATAAACGTATTTTAACCTTTAATTGTGGCTTATTCCCAGTTAAATAGTAATTAATTTAAAATGCCACAAGAAATAAGTTTTAGAACAATATTGGTACAAATTGTATGGTTAATGATATGAAAACCTATTTTCGTGACCTTGATAAATTAAGTACTGAGCTTGGCCTGATAAACAGAAAAAAATTTACTTAGTCAAGAGGTTCGCTTCAGAGATGGCATTAAGTGGATTCGAATCGATGAATTTAGAAGCTACCTATATAAAGAGTCGTATGATGAATATAATCCATTTCATAAGGTTTTAATATTTAAGAATAAACCAAAGGTACCCACAGAATACTTCCACTTTTCTAGAATTTTAGAGAAGACTGGAAATATATCAGACAAAAAAATGCTGATATTGTTACTCAGTTGCCATATATTTCAGAAGAACATCGTGGATATTACGAACGTGTGATTCGTGAATATGAACAAAACAAAAATGTTCCAATACCGCAAAAACTTCAATGAAAATAGTAACATGTTTCAACAATAATTTCAATCTGTTACTGATTTTGTGAAAGAATAAATAATTTATTTTGTAGTTAACTCTTTATTTCGGTAAACAATCTATTCTTTTTGGTATTGGCTAATAATAAAAGAAGGTGTTATGTACATTTTTTGTTAAAGAAGGGGAAGCTGATAGTATTAAGAGACTTAATATATACCAAAAGCTAATTACTTATGTTCTAACATAAACCCTATAATGTACTAGTTTCAGTGTTTTTAATAAAAAAATTCCAGCATCGTTCACTAAAAGTGGGTTATCTTGAAAAGTAATTTTTGTAACTTAACACCTTCTTCCACTTGGCCCTTCATTTTAGCGTGATTCCAATGTTGCCAACAATCAATAAGACATTACACACTTGTGGTTTCAAACTCACAGCGTTGCCTAGAACATGTACAGTTGCGGTCACGGAATAGTTTACACCTTACTTTTTATATTGTAATACTGTAAAATTGCAGTGTCGTACGGATTTGATAAATGTCAAAGTCAAAAAATTTCAAAACGTCAATGCTTTCGCGAGTGTTCAACAATAAAATAAAAGTATATTAAACTCTTCCAAAATGGTTAGAATACATTTGAATTATGCGCAAAAAGCAAGAGCAATTGCCAAACTCGAAGAAGGTTGGTCACTAAGGCAAGTTGCTTCTGATTTGAACGTGAGTCATATGTGCATATGGAAGATTAAACAAAGATGGGATAATTTTCACTCTATAGCACGGTTGGGCGGTTCAGGAGGGCAGAAGATTTCCACAGATCAACAGGATGAGATGTTGGTAGATTATTTGAGAGAATCTCCTTTTGCCACAGCTCAAAAGGCAAGAGAAGAGGCAGCGTTTCCAGGCAGTATTCGCACTGCACGTCGAAGAATTAAAGCAAGTGGACTGCTAAATTGTGTAGCTGCACGGAAACCTTTTTTGACTGAGGATCACAAGAGGAGATGAGTTGAATTTTGTAATGAATTTATAAACCGCGATGAGAATTTTTGGTCTAGGGTTGTATTTTCCGATGAAAAAGTATTTCAGTCGTATAATAATGGTCGAATAAGAGTTTATAGGCCGAGAAATCATAGGTATGATGAACAGTATACGCATCATTTAAGAAATAGTGGAGGATTCTCTGTCAACGTATGGGGATGGATAAGTGCCGAAGGCCCGGGCGTTTGTTATCATGTAGAGGAGAAGTTAACAGGATTATATTACAAACATATTATTAAGCACACAATGTTGCCATCGGTGATCCAGAGATTCCCTAACAACGACTTTATCTTCCAACATGACAATTGCCCGGTGCATACGAGTAGAATTGTTCGAGAATGGCTAGAAGAAACTGATGTTAATGTTCTTCCGTGGCCTTCCCGTAGTGCAGACTTTAACCCCGTCGAAAATGTGTGGGCAGAGTTAACAAAGAAACTAAATGAAAGAAACCTTAGACCACGGAATAGAATTGAATTATGGGAAGCAATTGAGCAGGCATGGGAAGAGCTTGTTAACTATAACATGAGGGGATTGGTGCTATCTATGAACAGAAGACTGCAAAATTGTATTGACAAGAATGGGGCTTCCACCAAATATTAATTATTATTTATCATTGTTTATCGTTATTTAATATAAAATAGATTTAAAATAAAATGCATATTAAAAAAAAAGACTTCTTTATTTTCGTTATTAAGATCATAATCCATTTTTTTCAAAAAACTGTTTTCTATATTTTTCATTTTGTAAAATATTTTGATATTTTAATTTTAATCTACCTATTCTAGCTAGTACACCACTGGCAACGTCACTTTGACGTAAAAGGTGCGTTTAGACGAAGTAAAAATTTAAAAAATGGGCTCCTAGATACGTGAACCTGTAAACTATTCCGTGACCGCAACTGTACAACGTATAAGATAACATTTGTTAGTATATTTTATTAAAATTCTTCGTTTCTTCTAGTTTATAGAGTACCATCTTTAAGTGTTTTGCATACAATCACTGATACATTTTTTTTTAATTATTCACCACTTTCACCGTTAGTCTTGTGTGTGTTTTTTTTTATTAAAAAATTAATAACCTCTTTTTCGGGCGCCAAAATTTACGGGCCATAGGCACTTGCCTAGATTATCTAGCCCTTAGTCCGCCCCTGATTGTACGAATAATTCTATATTGTAGTTTTTATTGCGATTAGGAGCACAAAATATTAATTTCCGAATTGGAACACCTTTCGCTTCCATCCAATTATCCCTGACTATGCCCAATCGACAGGTAATCAATTTCATTTCTGCTATTTGAAACAATGTCTCATGGTGTAATAAAAATTATTTACTTTTTGGGATCGTTCTCTGGAATATTTCCATTAAAAGGACCATTTTTAGTGAAAAGAGTACATCTCGTTACGTTGGTACTAATTGATGTGTTTGGTACTTTGTCCATTATGTGTGAAGTAAACTTAACGTTCTCACATACAAAACTCTCATTAGAGGATTTATGGTTACTCCAATTCTTTGTTGTATGGCCAATGTATATTGCTGTATGCCTTTACAATGCTTGCAAGAATCTAGAACTGTGGAACGCGTTTTTTGAGATGATGGAAAAAATTAATGATAATAATATGAAGTTGAAAACACAAAAATCAAAGCAAACAAGAGTTTTGCTACTTATTGTTGTTGTGTTCTCTTGTTTAAGTGTGTATCTAATGATACAGAGAGGCAAAGAAAGATGTAATGTATATATTTTTGCTTTAATATTTTGGTTAATGTTAATATTAAACATTGTTTTTTTAACAATAGTGACAAATGAAATTTGCCATTCTATTTCAAGCACATATATTGGCTTAAAAATGCTTCTAGAAGAGACATGCATGGACAACAATATTCGATACGAAAGTTACCAAGTTGTACAGAATTTTACTAACACTCTTGTTAGTTTATACAAATGTGTCGATATATTAAATAAAATATTAGGAAGAATAATTCTAATGCTTTTTGTGTTAACATTCATTGACGTTCTTGCCTTTGTGAATATATCTCTGATTGTCATCAAACATTATAATATTGAACTTATGAGCGTAAATTTTGGTAATATGTTGGAAAGTATTTTCTTTCTGGTAAGTACACTCTAAATTTGTTTGAACACTTAAAAATAATCCTTTTTTCGCATATAAGAAATAATATGAAATATATTTGAATCAAAAAATTATTTATTTTATATATTTTGTCATACATTCTGATTTATTTAAAACCTTAAATGAATTTTGAGATTTCGTAATAGATCTTTCGTATCTGTCAATATATTGTATTATTAAATGCTGTAAGATATATTAAATCAGTGATGGATTCGGCAATTACTTGATGGAAATTCATTTAATATAACAATAAAACACTGAAAACTTTATTTTCAAAACTTCCACAAAATCTTTTCACTACAGCTGTTTCGGCGGAGTATCTTTCTCAAGTGATCTATTTTTGGTATGTGTTTACACTTTACAGTTTTTGCCGGAATAGTTTGAGGAGGGGAGAACGGTTTGTTCAAGTTGGTCAATTAGAATTATGTCTGTATTTTTTAATTCCATACATAGATTCTAACAAAGATAGCTTAAGACCTTTTTGGATGTGAACAATTTGAAATTCATCATTAAAAGAATAATTATGATCTAGAAGGTGAAGTGCGTATGTAGAATATGTTTTTCTATTATTGAAAGCTCCAATATGTTCTGCTATACGGTTGTTAAAAGTTCTACCAGTTTGACCGATGTAAGTTTTTGGGTAGTCGCCACATTTAAGTTTCTATACACTACTGTGTAAGTGCTGTTTATTTTGGCTATTGTTGTTTGTAATATATTTGCTTAAGTTGTTGTTTGTTCTAAAAACTGGTGTTTTTCATTTCATTTTTATGTGTTTGGCTATTTTGGTTGATATTTTGCACGTACAATATCGTATTCTTTAATTTTGAGTAGCCGAGATTCTTATGATTCAACGATCTTTTCTCCGATGCTACCTAAATCGTTAGGAATTGATTTATGACTCCAGTTCAGTGCCTTCAATTTATTTATGGTTTGTTTATTTTGAATCAAACCGAACGAACTATGAATAGCGTAAGTTTACTGTATTTATATACATACAAAGTATGATCAGATTTATTTTATATTCAGTCTATATTTATTATAGATTTTATACACATATTTGAGGTGATCACAATCAAACATTTCAGTAACTTCATGTTCACGTATTTTCAAGGCGTAAAAATCACTCATTTGTTTTATTTTAAGTTAGATCAAATATTGACGTAAATAAAAGTATAATAGGGGAAAGGAGGGCAAGATGACGATAGTTAGCTTAAAAAAATCCTAGAACTGATATTTTTCCTTGTATCGAATGCATGCAACTACAAGGTAATTGGCTGATAGTAGTACTTTACATATTAAAATTAGATTACGTAAGGGTTAATATTTCAAATTAAAATTTTAAAATTTATCTACCTATGTCATATTCGCCATCTTACCCTTCGTGGAGGGTAAGATGACTAATTGTGAAGGGTAAGATGACGAGGTATGCCTATTCTAAGAAAAAAAGTCAGTTATATATATATATATATATATATATATATATATATATATATATATATATATATATTATATATATATATATATATATATATATATATATTATATAAGTATAGTAGCAGCACTTGTAGTAGGTCTTACATTTTTAAAAGTACCAATCACACGTCCATTGTTTTACCTTTGCTTCTTGACTATCCATTCCAGTGCATTCATCGTGAGCCCATTCCCTTTACCTGCTGCAGCAATACCATAGCTCATATTTTCCTCTTTCATTGCAGATTATGCAATCTCTTTCTTCCTCTGAATTATTATCAGTGTCAGCATATTCCATATCTACTGACGAGTTAATGAATCGTCAAATTTTATTTTTCTCTTAGTCTTTTTCCTTTGTCTTTATCGAGAGTGAATTTCCTATTTTTTGCTGAAAAATAAAGTCTTTGCTTCTATTTCTTTTCCAATTTTCTTCTGTTCTGTTATATCCCTTTTCCTCTCTTTTGCTAATTTGGAGCTTCCTTTTCTTCTACAATCTTTACTATTGGTGTACTGGAAATAACGAGAGATAATAATTTCTTTCAGTGTCGTTTTGCTCTCACTCCAGCAACACGTAATTTAGGCAGACCATTATTTAATATATGATTTGATACATGAGGGGGTGTCCGACCAGCTATTTCTGATGTAGATGGAACAGGCATATTTGGAATAGAAATATCTAAAATTTCGTCAGATATTTCAACAGATTCTTGAGATACTGTTTCTTGTAAAACATATATATCGGTGACATTCCTTAAATATCTGGCATTTCCTCTTCGACCTTTACATTTTCCAAAGCAGAGGTAGTTGCCAAACTATTGCCAAAGATGCATCAAAATCAAGTATATCAAATACCTGGTTATCAACAGGATATATGCCAGTGGCTCTAAAACCACTAAGAGTATTTGAAACAAATAGGGTTGCAATGTTATACAATGTTATAAGACGACCCGGATTACTGATCAAAAAATCTTCGCAAGCTCGTGAGTATGCTGCAAAAGGATTGTGCAAAGTCTTTACCAACCATTTTCTTTGTAGTATCTATCAGCAACACCACAATGAAAGTCGAAAGCAATTTTTCTAAACTGATCCGTGGTTAATCCAAATGCCCGTTTATCTATATCTATCAGATCTAGTAGATTCTGGAATATATGATTTTGAGGCTGCATTGGCACTTACCTGATGAGCAGTTATTTAAGCCATTGCTCTTTTTATATTTTCTTTCGACCAAGATTGTCTGTCTGTCTTTCTTTTGTATATTTTACCCATATTTAAATCTGAAATTGAAAGTTACTGTTAATTTTAGTTAATTCGGGTAAGATGACGAATAACTCGTCATCTTTATTTACGTCCTCCATTACGGAATCCAAATTAGTTTCTTCAATATCCATATCAAGTGTTTTTTTTAATGCGTTTATGAATGATCTTTAAAAACAATTTAAGTGTGTGAGACATCAGGCTTCTGGTACGGTGGTCGGTGCATTCTCTAGCATTTTTTTTTTTGGAGACAAATGAATGTTGAGGTCAACCATTCAACCATTGTTAAATGAAATTAATAAATTATATATTATTAAAAAGATTATTAATGCCTTGAAGAGGAAGTTATTTACTAAAAATATCAAAAATTATCAAAAATAAAAAGTAATATTTATTTATATATATATATACATATATATATATATATATATATATATATATATATATATATATATATATATATATATATATATATATATATATAAGCGAGGTTATCGCTCTCTGTTCATCCATTCGTCTTCTTTGATGGCTCTATCTCTCATTAGGTGTCGTACATTTTCTTCCCAGGCAACTGATGGTATTCCCCTTCTTCTTATTTGTTGTGGTATGTAATTTAAAGCTTTCTTTGGCCATATATCTTCATTCATTCGCTTCACGTGACCATACCACACTAGTTGTCTCGTTTCAATTCTGTCTACACTGGAATTCACAGTATTTGCCCTCCTTCTAATATCTTCATTCCTGATATGATCTTTTTTGAAAACACCACACGCTCTCCTTAGAAAATCCATTTCTATTACTTTTAATATTTTTCTATCTTTTTTTATGATCCAAACTTCTGCCCCATAAGTCATAATAGGCTCTACCAAGGTTCGATAGAATGTCAATTTTGTTTCTTGTCTAATATCTTTAGACCATAGTAGAGAGTTAAGAATGTTAACCGTTTTTTCCCTGCTGCGTCCTGTTTTCGATGTCTCTTTTGGTAGTGCCTTCCTTAGATATTATAGATCCTAGATATTTATATTCATTGCATATTTTTGTGTTTCTTATTTCTAACTCTGGATCTTCTTCGTCATCTCCTATTTTAAGATACTCTGTCTTTGACATATTCATATTGAGGCCCCATTTTTCATATTCTTTATTTAGTTTTCTAAACATGTAGTTCATGTCTTCCTCATCATTCGCTATGACTACCTGATCACCTGCGAAAAATAAAGTTGTTAGACATTTACCATTGCCTATGTCCATTCCCATTCCGGATACTTGTTTCCTCCACTGCTCTAGCGATGATTGAGTATATATTTTAAATAAGGTCGGAGATAGACAACATCCTTGTTTAAATCCCTTTGTTATTGGAAATGATTCAGATATAAAGTTTCCTTCTTTAACGACACTTCTTGCATTTTTGTATATATTTGCGAAAGCATTCACATACTCTCTACTGGGACCTACTTTCGTCAATGTTTGAAACAGTTTTTTTAAAGGTACCGTATCGTATGCCTTCTCTAAATCTACAAACAGTAGATAGGTAGATAGATTCCTTGCCTTCCGTTTTTCGATTGCTTGCTGCAGAACGAATATACCATCAGTACACGAAATCCATTTTGTTCTTCTATGTCTTTGTATTCTGATTCTATTTTTTCTTTTATTATTTGACCGTACAAGCTCCCCACTGAGCTGGTAACAGTTATTCCCCTATAATTAGAGCATTTGCGTTTATACCCTTTCTTGAACATTGAGCTGATGTATCCAATATTCCAATCGTCGGGGATATTTTGTCCTTTTAAGCATTTGTTAAATAGTTGAACTAACATATCATGTAATATTTTTGGTATTTTTGGTCCATACTTTACCAACTCAATTGGAATGTCTCCAGGTCCTGCTGCTTTACCATTTTTCGATCTTTTAAGGGCATCGTTTAACTCCCCGGTTGTTATTTCAATTATTTGTGTGTATTCGGATATTTCTTCCATTTCGATCTCTTGGAATTTACATCTATCCTCCGTCAGTAAGACCTCATAATGGTGTTTCCACTGTTTCAGATCTATTAACTGTAAGTTAGACTTTTCCTTTCTCTCCGGAGAGACTTTATCACCTTCCAAGCTTGCCCAACTCTTGTTCCACTCATATACCTATCCACCTCTGCACATCTTCGATCCCACATCTCATTTTTACTTTTTACTACTTCTCTTTTTACATCTCGATTAAGTTTTTGATATATCTTGTAATCTTCCTATTTCTCGTTGACATCCATTTCTGATAAGCAGTTTTCTTCTTGTTGACTAAGATTTGCATATTCTCCGACCACCATTCTTGATTTTTTGTCTTATGGTTGTCTTTATAACCCAAAGCTTCACTTGCAGCCTAATGAATGCATTTTTTAAGTTGCTGGTATAATTTTTCCGCTGATACATTTTTTCGATCCACATTTTGTAGTTTTGTGGCCAGTCGTAATTTGTAAAGAAATATCGTTGAATCTTATTTTATGCTTTCTAGGTTATATTTAGGGAATGTTACTTCTTGTCCTTTTTCTATATTCTGTACCTGAGTGTTATTGTTTTTGCGATAGTTAAATCATTAAATCAGTTAGATCACGTTTGCTATAATTAACCGATGGTTGGATCCACATTCTGATCCACGGTATACCCTTACGTCAATTGTTTTCAGCTGGGGAGTTTGACGTTGGATTACATAGTCGATTATCGAGCGCAGATTTCTAGTAGGTTGTATCCATGTTATTTGTGGATGTCTCTATGTTAAAAAAATCCATTCATACTTTTGAGAGACATTGTTTCACAAAAATCTCCGTAATCTCTGTAAGACGCATTCCGTTGTCATTGGTTATTTGTTCTCCATATCTTCCTACGACTCTGTTATTTTCTTCTCTCCCTACTCTGCCGTTTAAATCTCCTAGTGTAAAGATTTTACAGTTTTCTTTAATTTCAGAGAGTATTTCATTCATCTTGTTGTAAAAATCGTCTTTACTTTCTGGATCTGCATCTTCACTTGGGGCATACACTCCGACAATTACGATGTTGTGTACATTCTTTTTTATTTCCAGTATTAGCAGTTGTTCATTTACTTCAGTCCACGATTTAATATTGTTTTGTTGCATTAGTCGTCTTTGTTTTGATCCATCCTTTGTATGTCGAGGCTTTTGGTCGAAATCTTTAGCATTTATTTGTTTTGATAAGGGATGAGTTGCTAGCCCTTAGCTTATCTGGGCCTGGAACCGACACCAGCATATACTGAGTTACTCAATCCACCCAGCACTTAGCGGAGGCGGACTTAAAAGAAATATTTAACAAACAAATTATATAGTTAAGGACCAAAGACTGGTTTCAAGCCTCTGATATATACGGCACTGGAGGAATTCTCAACTATTCCAATTTCAACTAATGAACGAAATTCCAAAATACTGGTAAATGATATCCAAAAAAACAAACTATAAACTGAATAAAGCTTCTAGTCCCTATGACTTTTTCAGCATGTAGAAAATTATTGATTTTGTAGGCTGGCTAAAAAATATAGACCCTATTATTTTCGTTAGGAAGAAAGAAGAGTGTGAGAAAAAGAAAAACCCAAGGTTTTTAATCTTGTATAAAGATGAAGTTTGGACAAAAAAATGATTACGTCCAATAAAAACGTTAATGGTTTGTGAAATTTACTGAGACTTTGGATCTGAGTTTCGGCATCAAGCATATGAATTCAATAAATATGAACTTAATAGATTATCCGTGAAAAAAACAAAATCCATGATACAAAACATTTTAATTTTTGGTTGTTGTATAGATATTTTAAAAGGAGATTTCAAACTGATTACAAAATATTAAAATTATATCTTACCGGATTACTAACAGACTTCACCAAGAGAAGCCAGACCAAAGTACACTCTTACACCTTTCGAATAAGTACAAAAAAAAAACAATACTCTCCAAATTTAGTACATCTTCCTAAAGCCTTAATAAAGAGCTAAATCCATTTGACTGGTTTGACTGTCTACATCCAAGTGAAGTTTGTTGTAGTCTCTCTCGCCTAGTAGCTATGAATCTTTTGTTCTACGCATGTCATACTCCAAACTACATTCATTTTACATATTCCCAATTGTCAACAGACGCACGTGAAAGCCAAACAGGGTCGTTCTGACGTGTATCATATGATTTTTAAAAATATTTATTTTTTAAACTATTAGTATAAGAATTTATTGAAATTTAATCAGTAAATCACAAATAAACTAATCTCTAAAAAATAACACGACCAGTAAATAACTTGTTCTGAAGCTATTTTCTTGTGGCATTGTAAATTAATTACTAATAAACTGGGAATAAGCCACAATTAAAGATAAAAATACGTTTATTGACGTTTCAATTTCCACTTCGGAAATCGTTCTCAAAATACAAACAGTAAATTAAACAAATTTTGTTTTTTGTTACATAGTGAAAAATTCTTCTAATAATTTAATTTTATCTGACTCATTTATATTGACAATTCAGACATACATTATGCATTTTAAAGTAGACGACTTTAAAATGATATTGCCAATATTGTTGAGTTGCGCTCCTGGGACGACTTTACTTATAAGATAGTTCATTCGATTACATGAAATCAACTTTAACTTGAGAATATCCGTCAGAAAAAATCATAGCATGTAATTCGTCTTTAAAAAGACAAACACATGACATGATGACAGTAAAATTCTCCTGTTAGTGATTCCATAGTAAATTATGAGGGAAAACCAGGAAAAAACCTCATAATACTATCCCGACATTGTAAGTATTTGTTCGTGAATTTAGTTTACCTTCAACAAACATCAAAATTCTGATTTTATATGTTACGTTATTTAAAAAACATAAATGAAGTATCCTCTATATGTTACTGACTTACTAATGCTGGTATTTTCTTATTAATAACTTCCTCTTTCAATATTGGTAACCAGATCCTACTACATTCTGCCGAAGAATTTAAATTAAAATTATGTTAAATGAGGCCAATTGTGTCGCAAATTCTTCGGCAGAATGTAGTAGGATCTGGTTACCAATATTGAAAGAGGAAGTTATTAATAAGAAAATACCAGCATTAGTAAGTCAGTAACATATAGAGGATACTTCATTTATGTTTTTTAAATAACGTAACATATAAAATCAGAATTTTGATGTTTGTTGAAGGTAAACTAAATTCACGAACAAATACTTACAATGTCGGGATAGTATTATGAGGTTTTTTCCTGGTTTTCCCTCATAATTTACTATGGAATCACTAACAGGAGAATTTTACTGTCATCATGTCATGTGTTTGTCTTTTTAAAGACGAATTACATGCTATGATTTTTTCTGACGGATATTCTCAAGTTAAAGTTGATTTCATGTAATCGAATGAACTATCTTATAAGTAAAGTCGTCCCAGGAGCGCAACCCAACAATATTGGCAATATCATTTTAAAGTCGTCTACTTTAAAATGCATAATGTATGTCTGAATTGTCAATATAAATGAGTCAGATAAAATTAAATTATTAGAAGAATTTTTCACTATGTAACAAAAAACAAAATTTGTTTAATTTACTGTTTGTATTTTGAGAACGATTTCCGAAGTGGAAATTGAAACGTCAATAAACGTATTTTTATCTTTAATTGTGGCTTATTCCCAGTTTATTAGTAATTAATTCAGTAAATAACTTAACAATAACTATAACATAAATATAACACACAATATATTAACTTAGAAACCAACAAAATACAATTTGAATTTAAACAGACTGGCAAATTTGGATGTGTATCATGAGAATCTCTCTGACTTAAGGCAATAAATTATATTTAATAGCCTCTTCTTGACGAATAAAAGGGCGAATACCAACACGTGAGTGTGTTTACAGATGTGAATTTGCTAAACGAATGAACTTTATCATAGTTATCAAATTGAAATTCCTATGGTAATATGGGTTGTCTAACGATTCGGTCTTATAAAAGACTATTTATGTTTAAATTATAAATAGGTAAAGAAATAATAAATAAGACTTACTCACAATCAATTTAATTTAACTATCCAGACGACCGGTTTTGCTTTCTACAATATGCATAGCATCTTCAGGTCTCGATACAAAGTTAAATAAATGATGCCGGTACTCTATTAATTGATGGTTGGAAGAACATGGTTCAAACTATCATGTATTATTGAATGGAGAACTTAAGGCTGCTATTGTAATTGTTTTACAATAAACGGGAAGTTCTTGAGAAGATAGATTTTATCTAATGAAGTAGAGATAGGTGTAATGTGATTGTTTGTTTGATGAAAGTGATGTTCTATACCATTGAATTATTTAAAAGTTATTTATATTTATTTAAGAGATATATTTATGAAATGTGTGTTATTTATTGAGATTTTTATTTAATGAAGATGACAGTTGTATGACAATGAATGAGAATTAGATGTACAAATTGTGTGGGTGTGCAATTCTTTCTGGAGGCATTTGAGATGTGGGCGTACCGAAGAATGTTAAAAATCTTCTGGAAGGATGATAAGATAACTAACCAAGTTGTATTAGACAGGATGAACAAACAAAAGGAGGTCAAATTGAGTGTTAAAATGAGGAAACTACAATACCTGGGACATATTACACGTGGGAATAAATATCAACTGTTACAACTAATTATGCAAGAAAGATTGAAGGTAGGCGCAGCATAGGTAGGAGAAGAATGTCGTGGTTGAGAAACCTCAGGAAGTGGTTTGCTTGCACTTCCATACAATTGTTCCGAGCGGCAGCCTCCAGGGTCAAAATTGCCATGATGATAGCCAACCTTCGTAGCGGAGATGGCACGTGAAGAAG
The DNA here is from genome assembly GCA_918026665.1 of Diabrotica balteata. NCBI lineage: Eukaryota > Metazoa > Arthropoda > Insecta > Coleoptera > Chrysomelidae > Diabrotica > Diabrotica balteata. The sequence goes on along the minus strand of OU898276.1, from coordinate 75,837,866 downwards.
AAGAAGAAGAAGAAGCAATTCTTTCAACTTGTAATTATCAAATTACTTTGATAAAGTTCTATTGGTATAAATGGCAAATGATTGCAAAGTTAAGTATATAAAATTATTAAAGTTAAAACAATTAAGGACAATTTAAAACACCCAAAAAACACTTAAAAGGGACGAAACAAACATTAAATTTAAAAAGAGGAGGACTTGAATGATAATTTCTTTTTAAATTCATCGAAATATTTAGCCCTAATAGCCAATACCGATGTGTGGTCGCCAGTTATTTTTATTTCCTGTAGTTTTAGGCTCATTACTTAGATTTTTAACAGTTTCTACTCACGGCGGCTATTCTTTGTCAAGCATATTGCTCTATTTTTTAATTCTGGAGTTCTTATGGTTTTCATAAGTAGGTCATCGTCAACATCAATTATTTCATCGGATAATGATTTTCTGTAATACGTTTTCTGAATTTGGTGAAGTATGACTTTAGATTTCGATTTGTTGAGACCTGCTGCATATTCTTTGCAACAACCTTTTGGGCTTGAATGAGATTTTAATGAGTTCAATATATATATTCACAGTTAACTTTTATATCTGAAATACTTCCACTATATGAGACCTGTGATACCGCTAGCAGCCTGCAGCTATGCCTCGTCTTTAAATACTTTAAAGTCTTATGGGTCTTTCATGAGACTCTCCTAAAATTCTTTGAACTTGTTAGTTATTTTGTGTAGCACTGTACATATTAAACACTAGAAAACGTTCCTTTTTTCTTATTTTCTGTTTATCAAAAGAATACTAAACTTTTCAATTAAATTAGATGGAACAATAAACTCATCGACCCATCTACTAGCGAATATTTACGCCCTAATCAGCAAAAACGCTTCCCGTAATCATCTTAATGAAATTAACCATAGTGCTATGAAGTTCCAATTCAAACAATGTGTGTCTAGTAAGCGAAAAAGTAGTTTTTCACAAGTTCACGATGCTGAAACGAGATATTTGTGTGATAAAATCAATTTTTTTAGCAGCCTCATATATAGGAACATTTCCTTTAGAGCACAAAACTATTCAAAGGAGAATCTTATTTGCCATTCTAACGATAGTACATATGATTGGAGCAGTATGCATAATTATGAACTATAAATATACATCACGGTCTATGAAGTTTGAAATCACTGAGAAGTTTTTAATGATTGTGCATTTGATGGCATTATTCTTGTTCAATGCACATTGCTTGTATGGAAGTATAAATGACAACTCCCTTTGGAAAAGTTTCTTCGAAAACATTGAAAAAATAAACAAAAGATTTAAGCACAGTATTAAATTAGGAAAAGAAATGTTCAAGTGGATTTTGTTTGTACTGTTTTATTCCTGTGTCTATTTAATCGCCGTGTGGCGTCGACGAGCAGAAATGTCCAATTATTTCTTATTTTCTTCTACTTATTGGGTAATGTTACACCTAGAAATGCTGCTTTTAACTTTAGTTACCTGCCAATCATGTAATTTTTTATCGATTAGATATACACATCTACAAAAGTCTCTTCTTGAGACTTTTTCCAAAGATTCAATCACTATTGACGAAGATTTATCACATTACGAAAATGTTCAAGAAATAAAGTTATATATAATGACCCTACATAAAGCTACTACTGACATTAATAAAGGAACTGGTAAAATGATTTTGACGCTTCTGATATTGTCCTTTTTGAGTATGCTGTCTATTTTTAACTTACTCTTATTTATTTATAAAACAATGAATTTTTGGAATTTTTTACCGAGTCTTGGGAACATTCTGGAAAATGTATCACTATGGGCAAGTATTTTTATTTATTATAATGAATGCTTTCAATAAAAATTATTATTTTACTATTTGAGTTTTTAAGAAGTTCTACATTTTATATGTATTTGTTTAGCAAAAAAGTATTTTTAATCAGAGGGTAGTATCCATTTAGATATCAGAAAAAATGTAGAAGATTGTAATGGCCATGTTAAAGTGAAGGTACAGAATATGTTTGGTATTGTTTGAAATATTTTTACATATTCCAAAACACTTTGTATTGTGTCGCTATGTTTTACTGTAGTCTAGAGTTAGAGACCCGAATAACCCTTGAATAGAAACAACAAGTTTCTACTAAGTCAACCCTACCTATGTAACAATGACAAAAATTACAATCTTCCAATACACTTTTATTCCCAAACTTGTGATTCGTATTATTAAATTGATCAACAATTGTACAATATTCAACAATCATTTTTTTCTTCTTCTTTAAAAGGACTAATAATAGTTTTTAATTCGCTATGTATTTTTAATTGCCGTAGGGAGACCTAGGAGAGTTGTGACAAATTTTACCTTATGGGCCATATCTCGGCCAAGAAACATTCCACAGGTATGATTGATATGAAATAATTTAGCGCTATACTTTCCATTTTCAAAATAATTACCAAAATTTTTTAAATTGTAATGTTTTCTGAGAAAATCAACCAAATCAAAGACCGCTCCCGTTGTTACAACTCTCCTACCACCGAGGTAAGTTGTGACAGGTACAGGGGTGAGTTGTGACAGCATTGTATTGAATCTGTTAAGATATTAAAAATAGGTGTTAGATTTAAAATAAATGAATCCAACATGTTTTTTAGGAAAACATACTTTAATCGTCCTTTAGTACAAACTAAAATAATATTTTAACATTTTTGTAACTACCTAATTATATCTTTTAAAGCAACGAAATATGGCATCGCTTGAGAGAAATCACTTTATTATTATATACAATCAGTCTAAAAAATTTAATCTGATTTACAATTATGGCAAACGTAATGCAGTTCGTCTCCAGTACAATCTATGTGTGCCCATTCTTTACAGTCTAGGTATTGAACCCACTTCTCTTTCGATCTGCTGTCTGCATAAGCTACAAGGCAAACCAAGCAAAAACAATCATTTTCGGTTTCTTCATCGACATTTGTTCTCTTCTTTTTAAGAGTCCTCTTGGTTTTTTAGATTTATTCTCTCCTTCGCTAAATGCACGCTTCTTAACGTTCTTAGTCTTCCTATTAGCCTCTATAGCGGCTATTTCGTTCTTCGTGGGAGTGTCAGTCAGGACAGCAGATTTGATTATACATCGGTTTGGTCGGCTGTTTTTTCTTGATGGAGCTTTTGGCAATGGCCTAACTGATTCTGGCGAGAAGACATTAGAAACAGTGGTAAGTGGGCTGTAGATGTAGATGCAATTGGTTCAATGGCATTATTGTTCACAACTGTGGTATGGGCTGCAGACGTGGAGGCAACAAGTTCATTGGCATTATTGTTCACAACTGATGAATGGCTTGATGGCATGATCTGATCTGCAGACGTACCTGGAGTAATGGCTCGTGCTTCATCATTGTCAACTACACCAGTGTTAAGATTTCGAGTTATTGTCCTTTCTGCTGGATTGTCCACAACTTCTGAAATGGTTTGCTCTACTTCTGGATTGGGACGATCAGTCACTTAACTTGGCAAGAAATCAGCTTCCCCAAATATGTCTGTGTTAACTGGCCATGTTTCAGTTGCAGTAAAACCAGCGCCCATATTCTTTGCAGTGATTGCTACATCAAATGAAAACTTTGTCGCAAAAATTTGTCAAAAAAATTGTCGCAAGCTGTATTGATTGCTTTTTTTAAAGGCCCAAAAATAGTACGATCCAGCGGCTATAGCTTGTGCGTACAATGTGGTGGAAACGTTAGCAAAATTATGCCATTTTCTCTGCCGAAATTCAATGTTCTTTAGAGCTGTATGCGAGGAATGATTATCAAGAAGCAACAGAGCTCTTTCCTCTTTTGATGGTCTAACAGAAAAATGGAGAAAGATAGGAGAGTTGTGACAGACTGTCACAACTCACCTAGGTGTTTAAAATAATGACATGGTCCGAATAATAATTCATATTTTCCGAACACGATGCATATTCAAAAGATCATTACAAGGTTTTGAGACTTGAATAACCATACAACTTAAGAAAAAATAACACAACAATGCACAAATACTAGAATATTATATAAATTTAAATAAAATTTTGAAGAAAAACTTACTTTTCGTATGTTTTTGGGCACAGACGTCAAATTTACACAACTGCACTTCGTTCGCCGCCTGCTGGTATTAAACCTAGTAGCGTGTCTGGAGACTGACCAACAAGCGTTGTTGCCAATTCGCTCACTATAATAGTTGGGAAGAAATCATCCTTGTCACAACTCACCTCTGTCACAACTCTCCTAGGTCTACCCCATTGCCAGATTCCATTAAGAGCCTAAGAAGGTATCAATTAAATTCTGGCAGGCAACGGTGAAGGAAATCTTTTTTATACTTCTAACGCCACGGAACAAGACACCCTGATATTTTTCAGCCGAGAAGAATACTAGACCAGAAGACCCCAGAGTAGTGCCGGATTAATCTTGTTCCAGCAAAACTTTAACCACCGTTCCAAAGTAATGGTCTTTCCACCCATAATCAACTAAAATCCTTATATTAACCGTTACTTTAAAAGGAAAATAACCATACTATAATAAGGAAGAACTTAACTACCACCGTAAATCAGAAAAAAAATTGTTTAAGAATTGCCAATTACCAAAAGAAATCAAAAGAACGAAAATATTTCCGTGAGGCCATAAACTAATTTTAGTACGTACCGATTCTTGGCTCTTAAGAAATAAAAAACAAAATTTCAGATCCCAGGTTTAATTTCCTCCTTTGTCCTCCTACTCCTTCTTCTTTGTCATCCCAGAGATCAGGCACTGTACTCCTCTCCATTTTTTCTGTCATCCATGTTTCTTTAATCCAGCCTTAAACTCGTTCGCCTCTGGAAGTCTCCCATCCCATTTGCAAATCTCTGGAAGTTAAAAATGTGGGCGGGAGCGTCCAGTACTTTGCAAACAGTACAGTGTGCAGAGGCAGATTTGCCTATTCTAGTTGTGAAGATGTGAAAACTACCATGTCCGGTCAGAAACTGCGTTAGGAAGTAGTCTAGTTTTCTAAACTTATCTTTCCACCACGGCCTCAGATCAGGAGTAAGCTCCTTCGTCCACCTTGCCTTTCCGCTATCATTTGCCAATTCTCTCTGCCACTCCCCTATCTTTCATTTTCTCTCTTGCTCATCTATATTTTCATCTATCCTCCTCGCATATATCCGCACTCGTTCTTTGCATAACAAGACGAGTGGTATCACAAGCTCCAATGAGATACAGAGCCTAGTTTGAGACCGTTCTGTATGTGCTAGATACCCTGAGGAGCGGCGTCCTCTATGCGCGCCCTGTGACCCTGCCAGCCGCATGCAGCTACGCCTCGTCCTTAAATAATTTAAAGTCTGATGAGTTTGTGATTAGACTCTCTTAAAATTCTATGAACTTATAAGTCAATATTTTTTAAACCTATTTTATCTATTAAATACTAGAAAACGTTCCTTTTTTCTTATTTCCTGTTTATCAAAAGAATACTAAACTTTTCAATTAAATTAGATGGAACAATAAACTCATCGACCCATCTAGTAGCGAATATTTACACCCTAATCAGCAAAAACGCTTTCCGTAATAATCTTAATGAAATTAACCATAGTGCTATGAAGTTTCAATTCAAACAATGTGTGTCTAGTAAGCTAAAAAGTAGTTTTTCTCAAGTTCACGATGCTGAAACGAGATATTTGTCTGATAAAATCTATTTTTTTAGCGGCGTCATATATAGGAACATTTCCTTTAGAGCACAAAACTATTCAAAGGAGAATCTTATTTGTCATTCTAACGATAGTACATATGATTGGAGCAGTATGCATAATTATGGAATATAAATATACATCACGTTCTATGAAGTTTGAAGTCACTGAAAAGTTTTTAATAGTTCTGCAGCTGATGGCATTATTCTTGTTCAATGCACATTGCTTGTATGGAAGCATAAATTACAACACATTTTGGAAAAGTTTCTTCGAAAACATTGAAAATATAAATAAAAGGTTTAACCACAGCATTAACTTAGGAAAAGAAATGTTCAAGTGGATTTTGTTTGTACTCTTTTATTCCTGTGTCTATTTTATCACCGTGTGGCGTCGACGAGCAGAAATGTCCAACTATTTCTTGTTTTCTTCTACTTATTGGGTAATGTTGCACCTAGAAATGCTGCTTTTAACTTTAGTTACTGGCCAATCATGTAATTTTTTATCGATTAGATATACACAACTACAAAAATTTCTCATTGAGACTTTTTCCAAAGATTCAATCACTATTGACGAAGATTTATCACATTGCGAAAATATTCAAGAAATAAAGTTATATATGATGACCCTACACAAAGCTATTACTGACATTAATAAAGCGACTGGTAAAATGATTTTGACGCTTCTCATATTGTCCTTTTTGAGTACGCTGACTATTTTCAACTTACTCTTATTTATTTATAAAACAATGAATTTTTGGCATTTTTTACCGAGTCTTGGGAACGTTCTGGAAAATGTGTCACTATGGGCAAGTATTTTTATTTAATATAGATCGTTTTTAATAAAAATCAATATTATACTATTTGCGTGTTTAAGAAGTTCTATATTTTAGATATATTTGTTTAGAAAATAAGTATTTTTAATCAGTGGGTAGTATCCATTAAGTCAACCCTACCTGTGTAACAAGGATAAAAATTACAATCTTCCAATACACTTTTATTCTCAAACTTGTAATTCGTATTAATAAATTTATCAACAATTGTACAATACTTAAAAATCATTTTTTTCTTCTTCTTCTATTCTGCTTAAGGTGTCTTCTCCATTACTGAAGGTTGGCTACACAACCTTCAGTAAATTGCAGCAAATTGCTCTCTATCTTGAGCTGTTCTTAGTATCGAATGTGTGTCCATACCTGTCCAGTCTCTTACATTCTTCAACCAGGAGCATTTTCTTCTTCCTGGACCACTTCTTCCTTCCACTTTCCCTTCCATTATAAGTCATAGGAAGTTGTATTGTTCTCCTCTGTAAATTCTTCTTTTAAAAGGACTAGTTAGTTTTTAATCCGCTATGTATTTTTTTAAAAGCCGTATTGCCAGATTGCATTAAGAGCCTAAGAAGGTGTCAATTAAATTCTGACAGGCAACGGTGAGGGAAATCTTTTTTATATTTCTAACGCCACGAAACAGGACACGCTGATTATTTTCGGACGAGAAGAATACTAAATTAATTACTATTAAACTGGGAATAAGCCACAATTAAAGATAAAAATACGTTTACTGACGTTTCAATTTCCACTTCGGAAATCGTTCTCAAAATACAAACAGTAAATTCATGTATTTACTGTTTGTATTTTGAGAACGATTTCCGAAGTGGAAATTGAAACGTCAATAAACGTATTTTTATCTTTAATTGTGGCTTACTCCCAGTTTAATAGTAATTAATTTACAATGCCACAAGAAAATAGCTTCAGAACAATATTGAGAAGAATACTAGACCAGAAGACCCCAGAGTAGTGCCGGATTAATCGTGTTTCAGCTAAAACCATAACACTGTTCCAAAGTAGTGTTCTTTTCACCCATAAACAACTAAAATCCTTATATTAACCGTTACTTTAGAAGGAAAATAACCATATTATATTAAGGAAAAACTTACATATAACCGTAACTACACCGTAAATCAGAAAAAAAATTGTTTAAGAATTGCCCATTACCAAAAGAAATCAAAAGAACGAAAATATTTCCGTGAGGCCATAAACTAATTTTGGTACATACCGATTCTTGGCTCTCAAGAAAAAAAAAACAAAATTTCAGATTCCTGGTTTAATTTCCTCCTCTGTCCTCCTCCTCCTTCTTCTTTGTCACCCTAGAGATCAGGAACTGTACTCCTCTTCATTTTTTCTCTCATCCATGTTTATTTCATACAGCCTTAAACTCATTTGCCTCTGGAAGTCTCCCCTCCCATTTGCAAATATCTTGAAGTTAAAAGTGTGAGCGGGAGCATCTGGTATTTCATAAACAGTACAGTCTGCCGAGGCAGATTTGCCTATTCTAGTTGTGAAGATGCCAAAACTACCATGTCCGGTCAGAAACTGCGTGAGGAAGTAGTATAGTTTTCTAAACTGAAATTCCCACCACGGCCTCAGATCAGAAATAAGCTCCTTCCTCCACCTTATTTTTCCACTACCATTCGCCAATTCTCTCTGCAATTCCCCTATCGTTCTCTCTTTCTCTTTTCCATCTAAATTTTTATTCATCCTCCTCACATATACCTGCGCTCGCTCTTTGCACAACAAGACGATCGGTATCACCAGCTCCAATGACCTACAGAGCCTCGTTTGAGACCATCCTGTATGCACTAGATACCCTGAGGATCATTCGCCGTTGCAAAGTCTTTCCTCGATTCCCCACGTGTACGGAAACGTCAGATCTACTATCTTTAAGAAGCCTTTACTGAGAGACCAACTTTACATTTGGCTCCTGAAAGAGGATCATGTCATAACCTTTCCTTCGTGCGAGTGTCTCTGCAACATCGTGAGCATGCCTTCCCATTTATTTGTAGAAACTTTGTTATAAATGGTTCTTACCTTTTTTACTTACACGTACGCTCTCTAATTCCTGGTCCTAGGTGCTTTCACCCATTCTTTCCCCCTCCCTTCTGGTAAGGTCTCTCTTGAGCTACCGTTTTTCCGGGGTGAGTTTTCTATACTCCAGGCATCCTAAGCTGTCGGCTTTCTGCTCGGATTCTTTACAAGTGAGACAAAAAGCCTTCTGGTTTCTGTGTGCTCGTATCTGGAGACCTCTTTTGCCACATCTGTGGTAGGAGTTTGCCCTATTTTCTCCCTTGCAGTCGAGTTTACTATGACCGAACTGTCATATGTTTGTCTCGTATCTTGCACGAGTTTCAGCTTATGAGTATATGTTCTTTTTCTAGCGCCCTCTTGGCTGCGGTCCGGGTGAGTCCGGCCGTCACGTTTGTGTCCTCGTCTCTATTTACCCTTATAGAGACGAGTTTGACATCATTAGTCACCTGCTGACGGTATATTTTCAGACACTTAGAATTTCTTCCTTTGTGACATCTTTATCTATGTCAAATATGTCCATCTGGACTTGATAGCCCCCGACGTCCTCTACCTTGGACGCCTTCTTCAGGCACTCGGCCTGTTTTTGCCCTGCTACTTCTAGGACGAGGTTTCGCCCCTGGTCTTCTAAGTGCTTTTGACACTAATCTCCTCCTTTCTCGTGTCTACGCTACCCTTGATTTGTTTAAGCCACTCGGTGTAAGATTTTCCGCCTTCCTTCACGATCACCCTCTGCGTCCCCATCCTCCTTTCTTCGCGTTCATACTCCTCCAGCATCGAGTCCCAAAACAGACCGATTGGGACACTTATAAAGAGTGTCTCGAAACCGAAATGGAGGAACTCGATACGTCGCTCGACAATCTAAACCGAGCCTCATGGCAACTTCAAAATGCCATAATAAAGGCCTATGAATCAAGTTGTCTTCTAAGACACAAGAAAACCACTAAGGATGTTCCCTGATGGAATAAAGAGTTAACTAAACTTAGAAAAAAGGTCAGACAACTCTTCAATAGGGCAAAATCTACAGGTAGTTGGGACTCCTACAGAAATGCCCTTACTGAGTACAACAAAGAACTAAGAAAATCAAAGAGAATTTCGTGGAGAAAAATGCGAGAAGAGATAACAGAATTAGCCCCTGTACAACGACTCCAAAAGGTTCTCTCAAAAGATCACAGAAATGAAATCGGACTGATCAAAAAGCCGTATGGTGACTATACTGAGAGTCTAACGGAAACTATTACAGAGCTGTTGAAGACCCATTTTCCTGGCTCTCAACAAATACAAGAAGATGAACCGCAAAGTACGCAGCTGGCAGGGGCTCCGAGGGGCTTCAACAGATCCAGCAGGCAACTAGCGGAAAAAATCTTTACACAAAATAAAATTGAATGGGCCGTTAGAAGCTTTAAACCTTTTAAATCCCCTAGTAAGGACGGAATATTTTTTGCTTTACTCCAAAAATGCTTCATGCAAATACAGTCGCAACTACAGCGGCTTTTCATAGCAAGCCTTGTGTTAGGTCACAGTCCAAAAACTTGGAGGGACGCAAAGGTGGTATTTATACCAAAAGCGGGGAAACGTCCTACGGACGAAGCGAAGTCTTATCGTCCTATATGCCTGACCTCCTTTCTCCTAAAAACAATGAAGAAACTAATAAAGTAAATTACTACATAAGAAGCGAAGCTTTATTGAGGAATCCACTTCACAAATATCAGTTTGCCTACCAGACTGAAAATCCACTATAAATGCTCTGAATTCGCTAGTCGAAAGAATTGAAAAGACAATATTGGCAAAAGAAATAGCTCTTTGCGCTTTCATTGACATAGATGGAGCATTCGATAATACCTCATTTGAATCCATAAAAAAACTAACTAGTAAAGAGAAGCATTGAAGTCTCACTAATACAATGGATTCAGTCAATGCTAAAAACGAGAATCATCACTGCTAGTATTGGAGGAGAATCTGTGACTGTGACAGCAGTAAAGGGGTGCCCTCAAGGGGGAGTATTATCGCCTCTACTGTGGTCTTTGGTTGTGGATGACCTCCTCACTAAGCTGCATGATTCTGGTTTTATAACCCAAGGTTACACAGATGACCTAGTTGTTACAATTAGGGGCAAGCATGACCAGACTATATCTAGTCTCGTGCAAACTGCTCTTAACGAAATTAGAAGTTGGTGCTCGAAAGAGGGCTTAAGTGTCAAACACAGTAAAACGACTTTAATACCTTTCACAAGGAGACGTAAATACAATTTACAGGCTCCAACTATGAATGGCATCACATTAGACTATTCCAAGGAAGTTAAATATCTGGGGCAACCATAGATCAAAAACTCACCTGGAATAGTCATATTGAAAAAATTTTATCCAGAGCTTTGGTGGCAATTTGGACCTGCCGCAAGACGTTTGGAAAGACTTGGGGCCTACAACCGAAAATTACTCTCTGGTCATATAAAATATTAATTAGGCCCATGGTCACATACGTATCATTCGTATGGTGGCCAAAAACACAGCAAACAACAGCTAACGCCAAGCTGCAAAAAGTGCGACGGCTGGCTTGTCTGGGAATCACAGGGGCAATGTCAACATGCCCCACTGCAGCTCTAGAGGCGATGCTGAACCTTCCTCCCTTGCAGTTCTGCATAAGGAGAGAGGCAGTAACTACCGCCTTAAAACTGCGACAGACACAAATAATGAAACCTTGAGATCTAGTTAACCACCTGAAAATCTTGAAAGAAATTCCATTGGATTCTAAGGACATGCCGACAGATGCTATGCCAGTCAAATTCGACTTTGAAACACCCTTTGAAGTGGTCATAAAAAAAACACCAAATGGGTGAAGAAATTGAGCCAAAAGTGAAAGAAGATTCACTTGTATGGTCTACGGATGGATTTAAGATAGATGAAAGGGCAGGAGTGGGAGTTACTGGGCCCAATTTCAAGCTATCTAAATCTCTTGGAAACGCCCCAACTATGTTCCAGGCAGAAATACATGCTATAGACATAGGTAATACATAATGTCTCAACCGAGACACCCGTAAGGCAAAAGTCTTTATTTTAACAGACAGCCAAGCCGCCTTAAAGGCTCTAAAGTCATTAGTTTGGGACTGTAAACAATCTCTCAAGAAGCTGGCGGAACGCAACAGTGTAAATGTGATGTGAGTGCCAGGTCACAAGGAAATTGCAGGAAATGAGGAAGCTGACAGCCTCGCAAAAGAAGGAGCTAATACCCCATTCCAGGGTCCGGAACCCTTCTGTGGACTATCGAAAAGCCACATCAGAGAGGAACTCCGTACCTGGAAACTCAATCAACTAAGATCATATTGGTCTAACACACCAGGACAAAGGCAAGCAAAAGGGCTCATAAAAGTGTCGCCTACTGCAACAAATCGCCTTCTCGAAATGAGTAGGAAAGATATCAAAATGGTCACTGGCCTTCTCACTGGTCACTGCCCTCTGAGATATCATCTCAAGAAGATGGGCAAATCAGATAGTGAGAACTGTAGTTTCTGTCACAATGAAAAAGAAACGGCAGAACGTATACTATGCAACTGCGTAGCACTGTTCTGCAAACGACTAAAATTCCTAGGAGAGGTCAGTCTGGCGTCCTCTGACATAAGAAACAAGTCACATAGGAAGCTAGTTAACTTCATCAGAAGTATTAGCATTCTAGAGTTTAACTAGATTAAGATATGCACAAAAGATCTGTATAGGTCGAAGTGCGGTGAGGCCGCATGGCCTTAACGACCTCACATAATCTAATCTAATCTACTCCTCCAGCACGAGGTAGAGGTCCATACCTCTAAAGATCATTTCAAGGAGTTTCCTGAGGTTCCTTCCTCTGTAGATCCCCACTACTCGTAAGGATGCCAACCTTCTAATTCTATTGTGAGGCTGAGCTCTAACTGTCGTACTATTTTTTTGGGGACCTGCCTTATTATATCTATGTTTTAAAATAATTTTTATTACAAGTACAGCTAATATTTGTCGCTTACTTTTTTTGTTGTTTAGTAACCACTAATATTTTATGTTCTTATTTGTTTTTGTTTTGTGTCTTTTGTATTTTAGAAATTATAATTAGACAAGGCGAAAAGCTCGGGTGTGCCCGGAAAATATTCCTATGTATACTCACTTTCATGAGATACCCCAAAATAAGGTCCAAGAGGTCGCCCAGACGAAAAAGTTAATCAATCTTTTTTTAAACTAATTGTACTAACATTTTTTTTATTTTTTGGATTATTCTAAACAAAATAGGTCTCCTGTAATGTTTCTTTGAAGTTGATCGCTTTCGAGTTATAATTAGTCTAAAACAAAAAGAACGCAAGATGACGAATTTCAAGGCACAAAAACACAATTAAAAAATATTATTTTTAAATCATTAAATTCCTCAATTCAAGTTCAAGCCTTCTTCTTTCAGCTCCCGATGAAAATTCTGTGCTTATTTTATTTTAAAACATTGTTTTTTTATTAATTACTATTTAACTAAGAATAAGCTAGCATTAAAGGTAAAAATACTTTAATTGTGGCTTATTCCCAGTTATATAGTAATTAATTTAAAATGCCACAAAAAAATTGCTTTAGAAAAATATTGTCTTTTAGTTATTAATGAAGTCCATATAATAGGGCGGGTGCTCATTTGTACAAACTGCAGCCTGAGTGCCCGTCCTGTCATAAGCGCTTCTAAGGGGAGTATGGTATTTTTGCGTTGTTTTTTATTTTTTTATTCGATATTAAAACTCTTCAACAGTACAGACTTAACATTTCAGAGTAATTGGAGCAACATTGATGCAGTTAGACGAGTGTATGAGTTGAGTAAGTGAGATGAGTGAGATAAGTGATGATTACATGAGTGAGCGCGATGAGTTACTGAGGAAAGTGAGTGAGAAGAGTAAGTGAGGTAAGTGATTTTGGTAAGTGAGTGAGTAAGGTGAGTGAATGAGATCAGTAATTGAGGTGAGCTAGTGAGTAAGGGGAGTGAGTGAGGTAAGTGCGCGAGATGAGTGAATTTGGTGAGTAAGTGAGGTGAGTAAGTACTCACATAGAAATTGGAATAAGTACAGTGTCAAATTCTCATAATTTGCACTTCTTAACTTGTTTTATTCTTCATATTTGACCTATTTTATAGCAGGTACTATTTATAATACTGCTCTATTTTTAGTATATTTTATAATATATCATTATTTTGAAACAAAGTATTTTTACTTACTTCTTTTGTATTTTTAGGTATTCTCTTTAGCGATAATATTATCGTGTGATAAAGTTGAAAAAACCTCAAATGAGCTAATTAACACCTGCACCTACATTTACGCGTCAAAAGGAAGCGAGGATGCATTAATGCTTTTAAATTTAGCTAAAGAACTTCGACCGAAATTTACGGCTGCAGGATTTTTCGAGATCAATCAACGTCTCTTGCCAACTTTTTTATCTAACTTGTCAACTTATTTAATTATTATTTTGCAATTTAAATTTTCAGCTTTATAAATTATTAATAAACGACAAATACCTTTGAGTTGTCTTTAATTTTGTAAATAAAATATGTTAAAAGGATAAATTTAATGCTATAATGGGTTGATTAAGTGTGCACCTTTACAGTTTATCCAAAGCACACTTTTGACTAAAATCACAATTAGTCTAGAGCCAACAGGGGGTTGAGTATGCACTTGTATGTCCCCTCAGTACCTTAATATTTTTACTGTACCTGTTATGTTTTTTGGTGTATATATTTTATTTTTCGTAAATACCAGGCTAAAAACCCTTTCATAATTTGTTATTAACAACTTATTTGTTTAAACAATTGTATTTCTTAAACTTTGATCCAGATTCTTTGAACCGAAGTTATAAGTTATAATTTCGTGAAAAATAATTGCAAAATATGCATTCGATGGGGCGTTTCCAATTATAAATTCCTATTAACCTATTAACCTATATACAAGCTTTTATCTAATTTAAACCGCTACTATGTAACCGCAATCTTTTCTTCAATCCCAACTACAGGATGGTTAAATGCTATGTATGGTTCATATTGTTATACGGCATGGAAACATGGACGTTAAGAGTACCTTCATTAATAAGTGGGAGGCCTTGGAAATGTGGACGTTGCGAAGAATGTTCCGCATACCATGGACAGATAGGTTGAGAAACGAGGAAGTCTTAAGAAAGGCAAATACTGAGAGAGAACTACTCAATTTGATCAAGGTTCGAAAAATTGGATACCTCGGCCATATTCTGGGAGGAAAAAAATACGCAATCCATCAACTAATCATCCAAGGGGAGGATTGAAGGCAAGAGAGGAGTAGTTCGCAAATAAACGTCGTGGCTAGGGAACGTAAAGAACTGGACAGGCATAAATAACACTGGCGATCTTTTGCATATCGCAAAAGACAGACGTCTGGCCTTAAGATAATTCTCCAATGCACTATAGCTGCACGGCACTATAGGAAGAAGATTAACCTATTAACCTATTAACTTTCAAAACCTTCTTATTGTAAAGATAATTGTTTATTTGTTTAATTATTATTCATTTAAGTGTTAATTGTTAAACATTAAGAATTTCACAAAAAAGTTGCGAATTAATATTTTTATAAGATATTTAAACAAAATTAAGCTGTAAACTTATGAAAATATGGCCAATAAAAATTAAAGAACAACTTAAAATAAACATTTTTAGCTTTGGTAAATGTTTCAATTTTAATTTTTGGCATTTTTTATTAACGCGCTCTAAGGAGTGCGGTCAGGGAACGTGGTCGCGCAAGTTAATCAATTTTTAATGTCTCAGTAAAAAAAATTAGCATAGAAACGTTTACCAAAGCTTAAGATATTTGTTTTGAATTTTTCTATAACTTCCATTAACGAAATTGCTAATGTTTACGGCTCAATTTTATTTAAAACGCTTATAAACAAATTAATTCACTTCTTTTTAACGAAAATTTTAACTGTAAGTTAATATAACGTTTTTATTTTTAATTATAAAGTAATATCCATCTCTGAATTTTGATGGATTTTACGTATGTATTGGTTTTTATTCGCTGCGAGCTGACCGTGCGTCTCAGAGCGCGATATTAAAAGTTCCGTATCTTGGTCAAAAATTATTAACATAGAAACATTTACCAAAGCTTACAAAGCTTTTTTTAAGGCTGAAATAATTATCTTTAAAATAAAGGTTTTGAAAGTTAATCGCACCTGTGAAAGCTAAGTTATACTTGGAAAAGCTCCATCGAATGCCTATTTTGCAACTGATTTTCACCAAGTTTGTTATAACTCCGATTTTAACAACCGCATCAACTATTGCCAAACGCCGTTTTGATTATTTTTTCAAAAGCGACAATTTTCATTTTGGTAAAATTAAATATCGTTAATAGTTTAGGAGGTACACAATTTAAAAAATTAAATTTTTAATAACAAATTCTCTGACGGGGGTACCCTGTAAAAATCGAATCCACGCACCAAAAAGAAAACATTAAAAAACGGCAAGGTAACCAAGGCACATAAAAGTACATACTGAAACCCCCTTGGCTGCTAAAGTGCAGCCAGGGGGCACTTTAATGAAATAATAGAGGTAGCAAAAAGAATACATGTTTAAAACTCCGCAAGGTATTAACGATATCTATAAAAGAAGACAAGTACCTCAACACTAGGAAACCTCACTCTTTATACCAAATTCTTAAAAAAAGGGAATCAAGAAAATACGAATAAGGCTATATATAGTCACATGTATACTTTTATAAGGCTATATTTAGTCACATGTATACTTTTATAAGCCTATAGAATTTAGGAAAGGCGTGAGTGATGCAGTTTCGGTAAAAAGTATGTAACTCCGGAAACCTTTTTTTGGATGGTGCTAGAAAGGTCACCAATGGAGACACTGCGGACGACAACCAGATGGTTTGTGGAGAGCGAGTCGTGGGTTTGAAACTAGCTTTTGGAACCAGAAATGGGTCCAACGGACGCAATAAGTAGAGATACGACAGGATAAGATGTATTTAAAAAGATACAGAAATAAAACAAAAAGATAGGTGGGTAAAATTGCCAAAGATAAAATATAATAAAAAAAGGCGCTACTTAACTTTTTGGGGTTCAAGGGGAAAATTAAGAAACCTTAGAAACGAAAAGAGATAAGGAAAGATATTTAGGTTCTGAGACGAAATCCAAGGAAAGTAATCAACAATTAATTATCAAATAAATTTTTTCAACACACTACATAAACAAATAATAAATACTTAAACAATATATTTAACAACACAATTAAGTAGGCGGCTAAATGTAAACACAGATGAAAAAACCGTCAATTAATAAATGGTTGTATAAATGGAAATGAACAGTATTTTGATCAAGAAATACCTTTATAGATACAATATAATATAATCATGCACAAATTAAATTATCAGCGAAGAGAGCCTGGTAGTAGGTATTAAAAAAAATCAACTAAGGTTAAAAAAAGAAGTCTCTCCTCGCTGTTTATGGGCTTATCTCGAGATAATGAGTACAGTAAATTTAAAAATGGATAGCGATTATAGTAAATAAAACAAAATTAATTAAATTTAAATTCAAAAGAATACAAAAAGATTACTAGAATTCTATAGTATAAAAATGGAACCAACCCACACTTGGTTGTAAGTTAAATGTCTGTCTCGCACTGTTTTGAGTTTAATTAACTGTTCTTACTGAATTTGAATGTTTGTTATTATTATTTGTGAGAAGTTCTTGATAACTGATTGAAAGTTCGTATGAAAGAATTAAATGTTCTTTTAATTGGATTGATAAATCGTTAGTTAACATTACTACAGTTAAAGAAATGGTTGACGCAGATTCGTCCAAGATTGGATATGCAATATGATTACAATAATATTCGCCCGGGTAATTAAAGGTAAAATGATTACGATAACTTACAACAAATCTCGGTGACACTATTTCACTTATTTTACTATACTGTACTAGTATCTGAAGTTAATCAAAATGAAGGTACTAAGGTACTTTATAACAGTATTTAATCTAATATTGGAAGGGAAGACTGTCCTGCCCATAGTGATTTTCTTCCTCTCAAAATTTAACAAGCTTCCAAAAAAAAGTTGGATATCCCCCACTGAAACATGACAACTTGCCTAAAAGAAGGCCAGGCTGTTTCCATTTCTAGGAAGATACCCGAACATAGAAAGGTTCTAGATAAGTAACGGGACTAGTGGGGAACGCTCCTATGACTGTATATTCTCAACGTCGTTAGTCCCAGCCTGGATAGTTTTGACAGCGCTGTTTTGAAAACCTATTTCTCTATATATAAAGATAGTTCAAGCACTCCTGACCATGGACCTGCGCGAAGGCGGAGTCAAATTCACGTGAAGGCGGAAAGGTTCTATTGTAAGTGGAATTATACAGTGCATAGTACAATGCGTTTCGCACGAAAGTGGGGACTAAACCAAATTTCGTCTACTACGCCGTGGTCAAGAGTGCTTGCACGCACTATAACTAAGCTCGACAAGAAGTCAGCATCAATAAATACGTCTCGGTTTAAGGGCTCAATTCCTGTGGCTTGAAATCCAGAAATAGTATACGTAGGATTTATTGATTTTGGCAGAGCCAATTTCACAATGCCAAGAATATCATTCAATCGTCAATAAGGTCCGTAGACTGATTTGTTAAAAGGTTTTTGGTGATGAGAAGTGTGAGGGGGGAAGAACAACATGACGATACCATTTTCTTACAAAAATTAAGCACTTTAATAGAAAGAAGTGATTTATGGTAGTGTAGGTCTCGCATGGCCTTAAAAGATGTGTAATTAACACCAAAAAGGACTTGGATGTTATCCATCTCGATGGGTAGGAAGTTGCTATGCAGCCTGATGCTTCGTTGTTGATAAAATGATCTTTAAAAAACACTCGTGGTAAAACAATCATCGGAGAAAACGAATTTCTTATGGCGCTGACAGCCTATCTATCTACAAAAATATTTTGTATTTTGAGAACTATTTCCGACGTATAAATTGAAATGTCAGTAAACTTATTTTAATCTTCATTTGTGGCTTATTCTCCTTAAAATAGTAATTCCTATATCCGAATTATAAAAGTTCCTGAAAATTTTCAAGATTTGCCATCTTCTGCTTTAAAAGTCAATCTTCTTTCATGATTTCTTGGCCAGTAGTTATATCCTCTTGTTTTTTTTCCCAATGTAATTTATAATTCACAATATACACCAATAGAAAATATTTCTCATACTTTGAAGCGTACACTTTTCAAGAGATAAAAATAAAAATGATACATAGTAAAACACACTTTAAATTAGAATACTTATTTATTTATCAATTAATATCACTTGATTATTTTTGTTAAATCGTGGAAACAGTAGTCTCCTTCGTATAATTAATGCTGCTTCTGAAGAAACTGAAGAAAATCTAAAGGAGTTACGACGCCTACGGGTTTATTTATCTTCGAAGGGCCTTTGCCTAAAATTAAAAAAAAAGTTGGTTAAAAATAAATTTGATAATACGTTGACTTTATGATCGAAAACAATTTTAAAGAAGTATTTTTTTACTTTTGTTGTAGTTTCTATAACATTTTCTACATTTTGTATGACTTTCATAGTTCTTATTCAGATTTATTCAGATGTTGTATTTCCTGTTAAGCAATATAAATTAATATAATTGAACAATTAAACAATGATAAAAAATTTTAACATTATTCTTATTGTGAGCTGTCGCCTACTATTTTTACTACCAATATTTATTATAATATATTCTTTTTGCGTTATTCTATCCATTTTGGATATATGCTTCCTCTTGTAAAGTGCTTTAGTTGATCATAAATGCCTGGTCAGGTTGGAGAATGGTTGAAAATTGCATTTTCTTTAGTGCTAAATAATTGTTTATAGATCTAGAGCAGGTCAATCTTCTTCTTCTTCTCCTTTTGTCGTCAGTTTTTGGACATAGGTCTCTACTAACTTCTATCATCGAACTCTATCCTGAGCAACATATTTCCAATTTGTTTCGAGGACTCTTTTTATGTCATTTACCTATTTCATCTGTGGTCTTCCTCTTGGTCGTTTATCTTTGTAAGGTTTTCAATGTTGTATTGTGGCCTGCTAAGCTCCATTTGAGTTTGTAAATTGTTATTGTGATATCCTCGACCCTTGTTTTTATCTTATCCAGTCGTTTCTCTTTTTTTCTGACAGTTTCATGTCTAACATTGCCCTTTCTGTTGGGGATAGTTTATTTGTATTTAATCAATCAAAAGACTGATATGTTTTTTGTACACACTTATGATAAGTCAAAAGAAAAGGTAAAAAAGTATTTTTGAAGTGTGTATATTTTAAATGATTCCTAGCTGAGCGCTTTCGGCTTTACAAAGCCATCATCGGAGCTATGCTACAATAAAATGTTCTTATAAGTACTAATTGGTGAGGATTTTAATTTTTTAACTTACGTCAATTTATAAATACCACTACAACGGAGAGATCTCATTTCCTTATATGTAGAAATATTGATTTTTTAGTTGTTAAAATTCTTAAAAAACATATAAAAAACCGACACTGAACTTCACAGACACATTAAAAAATTTAAAAAATTTTTGTCATGGTACGGGTGTAAGAACCCGACCATTGATTGCTGTGAGGAGGACGACAGAATAGTTCTATTCTTCAGCGAATTTAAGGTGATTTAACTATTTGCCATTAACGTTGAGGCCATATGCTGACCAATTTGTAGTTTTAAAGACGTCTTCTGGGGCTAGATTAAAAAGCTTTGAAGATATTACGTCGAAATGCATAACTCCTCTCTTAATGGGATAGAGTTTGTATTTTCGTCTAGTCACCCTATCATAGTTGCGTTTTTATAAATAATATTTATTAGTTGCCTTTATCTCGAATACATTCTACAATTATTAATAGCTTGTTTTATAACTCACATTTAGATACTATCAAATGCCTTTTCATAATATACGAAGATAAGAAATACGGATATTTGAATTTTTTTTGCCATTTCTATCAATGTTCACATTGTCAGCATAATATGCTCTTTCTTTGCAGAAGCCAGCCTGTTCAACCGTTTGGTAATTATCTCTTTGTAAGGTAACCGATTGTTAATCACTCTCATAAATGGTTTGTATACTTGACTGAGCAACGATATAGCTCTGTAATTCTTTAGGTCACATTTGTCCCCTTTTATGTAAGAGTATTACTAGACTCTCATTCTGGTCTTTAGGGATTTTGCTATTATGAAGACAATTACTAAATAGCTCTATGAGTATTGTGATTGCTATTGTCTAAGAAGTTCAATAAAATTATTTAAAATATCATAAACGAATATAGAATATAGAAACCGGAGACAGATTCTGTCTCAGATTTCTATATAACATGTAGCTTCTCCTTTTTAAAAATTTTTAAAGTGTTTGTTTGTCTTTGTATATTGTACTGTTATGTCCAATTTTACATTTATGAGATTCTACTCATGTCGGATAGGCCACAACTGACGAAATGCCCCTGAAGATGATCTATTGATCGAAAGTACTTGGGCAAGATTTAATTAATCACTGTGTTCGATAGTTGCCTTGTATACTATCAAAGTTTATTATGAATTTAACTTTTTATCAGTCAAATTTTAGGTTTTAAATATGTCTTTTATTCTTTGCCTCTAACCAAGCTATAAATATAATCGTAAATTGCAAGTTGTTTTAACTGGATCCATTGATCTAATTACATTTTTATGATCATTTACCATGATTTGAAAAATCTTGATATATTTTATAAACATTTGATATAA
This sequence comes from Diabrotica balteata, assembly GCA_918026665.1. Taxonomy (NCBI): domain Eukaryota; kingdom Metazoa; phylum Arthropoda; class Insecta; order Coleoptera; family Chrysomelidae; genus Diabrotica; species Diabrotica balteata. The sequence goes on along the minus strand of OU898276.1, from coordinate 75,816,611 downwards.
TTTAAATACATATAAAGGATTATCGAACGCTTTCACGAAATTTAATCTTGGATTTGAAAGTATTTCGTCAACTTTACACCATGTCTCTTGTTTCTACTAAAGATTTGTAACCTTTCTAACATTTCCACTATTGATTTTCACGACTTTAGTATTTAATAGTTATATTTTTTTGCTTTGTTCTTTTTAAGCGTGACATGGACATTTAATTGTTTCGTTTGGACCATAGTAATGATATAATGAAGAAAGAAAGAATTAGGAAAAAGTAAAATAAAAAAAATTAACGAACAACATTATAACTAAAACTTTTAAATGCTAATCTATGTGCAAATTGAGATAAGCAATATATAGAAGAAGAGAAACTGTCATCTTAACACAGTATTTGGGAAAACGAATATTTATTATGTTAATTTCTTACCTTGTGTATCCAAAATTAGCAAATAGGGCTCCCGTTCCAATACTCTTGACACAAGTCCAACGTTAGCAGACTTTTCAACTCTAGGATAAAGTCTGTCAATAGCATCTGCTATTGAATCACTGAGTTTAGCTTTACCAGATGTGAGTTTGTTAATAATTAGCTGCATTGAAAGTACTCCAACAACACCCCTTAAAATATATTCGAAGTTAGCTTTAGGAAAATAACATTAGTATACGTTGGAATTTAGTTTCCATAAAATTATAGATTTAAGTTGCTATTACTATCCGCAAAAACATAATACAAAAATCTGTTTAGCGCTCCATACTTAGACTCCCATAGTTTACCTAAACTCGTATATTATTTAAAATAGTAAGATATTTTTTTATAATTTTTTTAAATAAAACTTACCCTTGATCATCCAATGCTGGTATCTGACTAAGTCCAAGTTTCTTCATTAGATTCAAAGTCTGTTCAATGGAAGAATTTACTGGTACCGTTTGTACTTCAGGAAGATTTAATTGGGAGACATTTAAATTCCACCACCTATAAAAGCAATTTTTTAAAAATCAAATTTTTTTATTTAGAGTCGATTTTAAAGTAACTTTAAAAATATTTTAAACTAAGTAGACCTTCATTTAACCAAAATCTATTATTATATAAAATTAATAAATGCACACCAATACTATACTTTTGGAAATTTATACTGCTTTCGCTTGTGCATGGCATGTTTTACCTCTCAAAATCTGTAGTGACATAACAAGTTGACATCATAAAATAAGAAACAATTAAATTTTGAGAGGATTTTTTTTGCTTATCCAAAATAAAAGAACAAGATACTTTATGTTAATAAAATATTATGTACAGCTCGGCTAATGGCCGAAAACTAAGTTTTTACAGTGACAAATGGAATATTTTGTGAGCAATATAGAAGACAAACTTTGTTCTCATCCCAACTCCGTGCTATTTACTGGGTGAGAAGTGCCACTGGTGAAAGCTTTGCGGAGATAACTGATCTAGTGATAATTTATCAGTTATCGGCCAGAGTTAAAATAATTAAATTACTTAATACAACTATTAAAACAAAGGTTAATGAAATAGGGGAAAATTAAGAGTTGTATTGTTTAATGCCACACATAAAAAATAAAAACAAAAATTGCTGTCCAAAAAATCGCTGATACTCATTATTATCCCTCCAGATACTGACAAAGAATGTAGCGTAGAATCTTTAAAGTAATTTTAAACTGTTTGTCCTCGTTTTAGTGTAGTGTTTTGTACAATTTTATGTTATTATTGATGTTTTCACATTCTACGCTTGCCGGATAGTTTATATTTTGACGAAATGGCCCTGAAGATGCTATTTTAAGCGAAAGTACTTGGGCTAGATTTAATTAACTTGTACTCGATAATAGCCTTATTTTTCAAAGTTTAAAAAATAGTTGTTTGTGATATAAGGATGAAAATCAAGGGTTGTATGTATTGTTTAATATCGTATCATAAAAAAATAAAATTAAAAATTTTGTCTAAAAAGTAAAAGAAAAAATGTTTCTGGTGGATCACCCTTACCACTTAGGGGTACAAAAAATAAATTGCAATCGATTCTTAGACCATGGTGGTACAACCATGTAAGATGAATGGATGAGAATAGACTCCCAAAAATTGCCCTAGAAAACAATCCGCCCGGTTCAAGACCCCCCGGAAGACCACCTAAAAAATGGAGGGATAGTTGGCAATCTACCTCCCAAGAAATTAACCAGAGGCAGCTTAAACAGATCAACAAAAGTAGAAGAAGAAGAAGATTCTTAAACTTATCAAATACGAGGTCTGGCTATTAAATAACGAGACTGCTTATTAAGAAGAGTTTTATTATAAAAATTATTCTACAATCAAATGCTTTCCTTCAATATATTCCTCCTCTCTCGCCTCGCACCGTTCCATTCGTTTTTTCAAGCATTGATCAAAGCAATGCTGGAAGTCTTCTTTTGTTAGAGCTTTTAGGAGCTCCGCCGTTCTTCGCTTCACCTCTTCCATCGACCCGAACCGGATTCCTTTTAAGGCAGACTTGATTTTCGGAAACAGGAAAAAGTCACAGGGTGCTAAATTAGGCCATTACGGCGGGTGTTAGTGCACTGGAATGCCTCTAGCAGCTAAATAGCGCGTTATGGGCAAGTGCGTTGTCCTGGTGCGAGATCCACGGCTTGTTTTTCCACAACTCCGGTCGTTTCTTACGAACTGGCTCTCGCAGCGTTGCCAAAATCTTCACATAGTAAGTTTGGTTTACATTTTGACCCTCTGGAACCCATTCAGTCATCGAGATGCCGTTAATATATAAAAAAACGATTAGCATGACAAGTGATAATGTTTTCCATTAATTCAGGCTCTTCATGTAACCTCTCAAGAAAATCTGAACAGATCTGTTGACGGACGAACTTTTGGTCGGGGGTCAAATTTTTTGAGACCAACTTCGCACAGACTTTCTTCATGTTCAATTCGTCATGTAAAATTTTTCTGACAGTTTATTAACACACAAGTATAGCGTTAACAGTTGGAGTTTTTTTTTAATTTAACGAGAAATTTCACATTAATCCGTTGCTCATGCTTTTCGCCACACATTGTTATTGACACGAGAAAAAAAACATTCTTTTCTAACCACTACAGAAAAAATACTACTACAGCGACAACAATGTGTTTTCGTACTGGAAGAGTATACACTATCCAATGCTGCACTCGTTTCCCACTCTTCCCCTCTAGGACGCTTTCTGCGCGGGCAGTCCCATTATTTAATAACTAGACCCCGTAGACATAAAAACTTCATTTAAATCTGTCTAGCCGCTTTAAAGGAGTATGGCAACAATTTCCTTAATAATAATAACTAATATAGGATTAAATATAAAGTTGTGTAGTATGTTACTTACGGATGATTGTTTATGTTTACACAAGGTTGAAGATTTCGCTCTTCCATCCATTGGTCGCATACAAACTTTGTTAAATAGTTCCTAATACTATCTGGTAACATAACTACAACCCTTTTACCACGGCCATAGTTTTTAGCTTTTGCTGCTTGGATAGCAGCCCACATCATAGCTCCACTGCTAGCTCCTAAAAAGGAAATATTAGTGATTTTCGCTTCCAAAAACATTTTTACTTCCAGTAAAAAGAATATAGCAAATAACATTAGAAATAAAATAAATGGCACACTTCTTATAACCTAAATTTCGTAAGAAGTCAGTAAAGAAAACGGCTTTTCACTGAACGCAAACAAGATTTAATTTATGATGACAGCAGATCACCCGAGAGTTCAAGCCACAACTTCAAGCCATTCAAGACTTTAATGGAGAAGTAAAAACCGACATAGAGAGTTGAACCAAGAGAATGAGCTGAACCAATCATTTTTTAACTAACTAAGAAACAAAAAAACTCCAGGAATCGATGGCATAACAGCGGAGACTCTAAAAGCAATAGGCGAAATTGGCGTAGATGTAATGCTGGATATGTGCAACATGATATGGATCACAGGTGAATGGCCTGATGAGTGGTGTGAATCAACCTTGATCCCTATCCATAAAAAAGGATCACTAACCATATGCAGCAATTACAGAACCGTTGCCCTTATCCCTCATGCAAGCAAAATCCTGCTACATATAATCAATGAACGGCTAAAGAACTTTCTACTTCCAGAGATAGCCGAAGAACAATGTGGATTTGTACCAGGAAAGGGAACGCGTGAGCAAATACTCAACACCAGACAGATAGTAGAAAAAGCGAGAGAACATAACATACCAATGTTGCTCTGTTTTGTAGATTACACAAAGGCTTTTGATTCAGTAAAATGGGATCCTCTCTGGAGTATAATGGAAAATATGGGAGTACCTAACTACCTAGTTAACCTAATAAGAAATCTGTATAATAAAAACTCAGCCAAAGTTAAAGTACATGGAATATATTCAAATGCATTCAAAACAGAGAAAGGAACTAGACAAGGTTGCATACTATCACCATTATTGTACAACATATATTCTGAATATATAATGAGAAAAGTACTAGATGAATGGGATGGAGGAATCACTATAGGAGGCAGAAAAATCAGTAACCTGCGATACGCAGATGACACACTTATACTAGCAGCGAATGAAGACGAAATGATTACCATCATCGAACGGCTAAGCCGAATAAGTGAAGAATTCGGACTTCAAATCAACACCGGAAAAACAAAAATAATGATTGTAGACAGAGCAAATAATAATCTACCGCATATACGCCAAATAGGGATTTTCGAAGTAGTCGACAGATTTGTATACTTGGGCTCTCTGATAACCAACAATGGTGATTGTTCCTCAGAAATCAAACGTAGACTAGGAATGGCCCGAACCGCAACTGCTAAATTAATTAAAATACGGAAAGACCGAACAATAACAAGGAATACTAAGCTCAGGTTTGCCAATGCCCTTATTTTTCCCATTGCTACATATGCAGCTGAAACATGGACTCTCAAAAAAATCGATAGAAGTAAGATCGAAGTCTTCGAAATGTGGCTATATAGAAGAATTCTACGCGTGTCCTGGACAGAACATAGAACCAACCTGTCAATTCTGGAAGAGCTTCATATAAAAGACAGGCTACTAAAAAAAGTAAACCAAGCATACCTAACTTACTTCGGCCACATAGCTAGAAGAACGGGCACCATGGAACTATTGGTAGTAGAAGGTAAGGTAGAAGGCCGAAGACCAAGAGGAAGATCTCCAATACGATGGGTGGACCAAATGAAGAGTTTGGTGGGAAAATCCCTACATGAAGCCGTCCATATGGCACAAGATCGCAGTCAATGGAGACAACAGACTAATAATATTTAGGGTGTCACTACGCCCTGACAAGGGCTAAAGGATTGAGGAGGAGGACAGCAGATCTCAAAGATATGTTGTTATGATTGCAACATAATCAGAAGCTGATTTTTCAAAGTATTAAAAAAAGTGGGATAATACCTATATTTTTATTGCTCTATACATTTTCTTGTTTACTTTATTTGGCTTCTGTTTGTTAATATAAATTTTTTTTAGTAAAAAGTATTCAAAATATCTCAATGACCCATAGTAAGGATAGTTAGGGACAACCAATTATGTGAAACTTTCTGGATAATAAATTTAGGATGAGCAGCTTATAATAGATTTAGAAATGCAATTAAGGATAACGATAATATAATTATTTAAAAAAAAAAGCTTTTATTCCATCTACACTTCCAGCTATTAAGTATTATGCGAGTAACTTAATTCTAAAAAAAATATTTGTATCAGAATGCTCACATAAATAAATATAAAGAACTATATTAAACTAACAATGCCATATAAAATAGATACAATGTTATGGACAAAAGTAGAAAATATCACAGAGAAAATAGGTCAAACAAAATTAAAATGTAGAGAGGACAGTCATACGACAAAAAAAACCTGTAGAATGGAAACCAAAGACCAAGAAGAGGAACTGAAGACAACACCCGATATATACATGGTCAAGTGACAATAACAGCAAACTGGAGAAATAAAATGAAGCAACTTGGAAATGTTTAGAGCAGGCTTATGTCAGATAGCGGACACAAATAGTCGACTTATAGTATTAGCGTTTTAAAGCCTTCTTTTAGTTTTTTGTTTCTACTTACCAATTAAAAGTCCTTCATCTTTAATCATCCTTCTTGCCATTGGCAGAGCATTCTCGTCTCCTACTTTAATCCAAGTATCAATGACTTTGCGGTCCAAAGTTGAGGGAATAAAATCGTAGCCCATTCCTTCTATTTCCCAGAAAGTAACGTCAGTTTTATTTATAGCTTCTGGTAAAGCAAAAGATGATCCAATTGGATCTGCACAAACGATTTCTGTATTGGGAGAGATCTCTTTGAATTTTCTTCCAATACCCGTAACGGTACCACCTGTTCCTGCCCCCATTATCTAAAAATTGAAATTAGTTTTGTATTAAGTATTTAACGCAATTAGATAGAGAATATACAACGCCAAAGATTTTGCAAAGTTTACACATACACGCAAATAAGAACCGAATACAACCACCAAACCTTTGTAATAGAAAAATGTCGTAAGTCAGGTATTTTTCACCCATCAAAAAGCCAACATGTCATCTATCTAATAAATATGTATTACAGTTAACATTAAACTAATAACAGAAAAATCATGACAAGAATATAAATTAAAAAAAGGTGTAAAATAAACTACTTCATTTTAAAGGAATTTTACACAATTTCCACAATTTCAATTAAAAATACTCTATACTTGATGTTGCTGTTTCCACATCTTGAAAGTCGTCCTCCAAATACAAATTAAACAAATTCTTTGTTTTGTTTTTATTGGAGAATACTTTATTTGATTTAATGAAATCAAATTTAACTGTATAAACCCTATGAAAAAACATAATTTTAGAATATGGTAGGTATTTAAAAAAGTGCATTACATCCAATCAAAAGGGTAACCAGTATATTGTTAACACAAATTTCTATTTTGCAAGCAAAATTATTTTGATCCAATAATGAATTTTTTTAAATTCTTAATTTCCCCAAAAAACAGAATTTTTAATTTTTAACAAATTTCGTTCCACAATACAATCTACATCCAAAAAGATTAAAAATTAAAACTGAAGACACCAATTATTTTCACCGGATTTGAAGATTTTTTGTGACCAGAAGTTAACCAAGACATGTTTTTAGACGTATTTTTGCACCCTGATCACGAATCCCTTGCCAAAATAAGTGTATACATCGTTGTTTGTGAGATTCACCGAGTTTTATCAATTTTCTAAAAACCGTTTTGATAATTTTTGCCGTAATAACTTTAAGCAGAGTTTTAATGGGTTGCATCTTAAACAGTCTCTCCTACTCAAGTCAATCTCACTTTTACGTTGGTGAACCCTGTTATCACAAACGAGGCACTGATAACTGAGTATCAGTGGAATAACTGTAACAACTGGAATTAAGGAAATGTAGTTACATTAATAATATAGCTATAATAATAAGCTATTTTGGACATGTGCTACGAAGAAATGGTCTTAAAAAACTTACCTTTCAGGCAATAGTAGAAATCAAAAGAAATGGAGGTAGATCTCCCACACGATACAGGATCATATTGTTGCTGCCATTGGCGCTCCATTGTCAGAATGTGCTAGAATGGCAAAAGATAGAAAAACGTGGGGGAATATTAAAGAAATTAGCTAATAGCTTCATGATAACACGATACCTGCATCAGGTTAACGACTAAGAAGAGAGTAACATTAAGAGTGAGTGGTGCTGACCTGTCTTTCCGAGGTGTGTTGCCTGAACTGAGTAGGCCACTTAACCTTGGTTGCAATGGTCGACATTACACATTTCCCTTCTGTACAGCGTGGTAAGATATCTCCAAAGCTTCGAACATATATAAAAAATGTCGATTTTAACAGAGACACGGAAGGTACCTCAGGTGGGTGGAAACTTTATTCCACAATCCCACCACGCCGAAGCAACGGTCTGTCTCAAGGATTCTGGGCGGGGTGTGGCAAGTCGACATTGAAGAAGAAGAACAACAACAAACAACTGTATCAGAACTTAAAAGAAGATGTGGCGGGTATGTTGACTTACATTCAGGCTATAGAACCTACTACAAAGGTAAAGAAGATTATGCATACGTTGAAGTGGGTTTCTTAATGAATAAGAAGAGAAAATTAAAAATTCAAATAATTCATAGCCACTCGGTCAGGTTTACATACATGATCTTAAACTCAATTCACAAACCAGAATAAGGATTATGCAGGTTTATGCTCCATTTAAAAAAGCAACTAATAATAAAATAAATACCTTTCACGAAGACATTAAAAGGCTATACGTAACAACAAAGATCTGAAAAATATAAAATAATAATAATGGGACATTGTAACGCTAAAATTGGAAGAAAGATTGCAGACTACGAAAACAAGATTGGGAATTTCAGATTCGGTACAAGAGAAGAGAAACTTATTAAAATTCTGGAAGAAGAAAGCATGTATGTTATGAATACCTTTTACAACAGAAAGTGGACATGGAGCTCACCTAACGGAACAACAAAAATGAAATAGACTTTTTTCTCCCAAATATCAAAAGAATTTCAAGACTCAAGACGTCACACCAATAAACAACATAACAACTGATAGTGTCCATCGCCATTGAAAACAACAGAGGCCTAAAATGTCTAAGTCCAACACTAAGTGTCCAAAAAATTATTAAAATTAGACACCAATAATAAGGAAGAGAGGGAAAAATATACAATAATAAAGATAGTCTAATAGTTCTCTAAAACATTGTACAGCTTGCAAAGCCAGTCTAATAAATCAACAAAAAAGAACGTTAAAAGAAAAATTAAAATACGTGAGATTAGAGGTACTACCAAATATAGACAGATTCGAAATAGAAAGAGCTTTAAGAGAGCTAAAACGTAATAAAACTCTAAATACAACGGTATAATTGCCAAGCTCTTGAAATTAAGCAAGACAGTAACAACCCTTATACTAATAGAGCTATTTAATAGATGTCTTTATAATAGCAAAATCCGTAAAGCCTGAAACTAGGGTGAAGTAATATTCTTACACAAAAAAGGAGAAATATGTAACTTCAAGATAGATTTGCGTACTGAAGAACCGCAAAATACCTCAATACTTGAGAAACAAAGTGTTCAACCAGGGCATCCTTCCTATCATGATATATGGATATAATACCTGGCCCCTAACCAAGTAAATATGAATAAAATAGCCACAATAGAAAGGACAATGAAGACGGTCGATGGAAGACTAAGAAGAATAATAACTTCAAGTACTGATTCGTAATCAGTCATCAGTGTTTTTTTGTATATTACATTTTTTTACTCTAAGATTAGACAAACGGATTTTATTAATTTTCTCAAAACCGGAGGTAAATATCTTCGTATTAATTTTTTTTGCCGTACAATGTTGCTCTACAACCAATCTTGTACTGGTCAAATATATTTCAACTAATGGCACGTAAATTCAACAAGTTTTTACCTATAGGTGTCTGGGCCATTAGATTAAATTAGGAACAGACAATCAAACAATCGAGTTAAACAGGAGAATATGACTAACATTGGCAGCTTACGAAAAACTGAGAGAAGTCTATAGGTTAAAAAGATCCTTGTGCTTGAAAAGAACGGTCTTTGATCAATATGTACTTTCAGTTCTAACGTATAACTATAGAGCATAAAACATTGACCCTTGCCAGAAAAGTAATCAATAAGTTATAAGTGGCATAGCGAGCAATTTAGAGGTCAATGTTAAATATATCCCTTACAGACACAGTATCAAATAAAATGGTTTGTAGAAAAATTGGTGTTACGCAGGCAATTAAAAGAATAACAACGCTGAAATGGAACGGAGTAGAACATGTTGCCAGAGTCAGTCAGAGCTAGAAAATGGACCAAGAAAATTTTAGAATGGAGACCTGGACACGATGCTTATCGTAATCGAGAACGTCCTTCAACAAGGTGGTAAGATGATAACAAGCGCATCCAGTATAACTGGACTCACATGGCTCAAGATATAATGCAATGGAATTATTTACGGGAGGCCTATGTTCAGCAGTGGGCGCAAGACAACTACTAATGATACGGATTTTTCGCCGTAGTAACTGTTAATGCTGGATCGGAATAGGTCGTCAGTTTTTTTCTATATATTAAGAGTTTTTCAATATAAGACTGGATAGACAGACAAATGGACGGACGGAGAGACAAACATAATCCATACGATCGAAATTTTATTTTCGTGTTAATATTTCAATCCAAAAACTTAAAAGTATACTAAAAAATATTAATAGCAACAGATCTGTAAATATTAGACGCTTTGATCATTTTAGTTGCTTTGTAAAAAAATGCAAATAATTTTTACTATTGTATCAATAATAATTAATCTAACAAAAACTACCTCAAGGACTTGAATATTATTGTATGCAGATGGCATTAACAATTAACATACTTCAGCTAAACACTAAACATGTTTATATGGGAAAACCTTGATAGTTTGAGGTAATTGTAATTTTTTGTACCTCTTGTATATTCAATTTTATATATAATTAAATTATTTTCCAATCAAGTCGTTGTCCAAACTTCAGCAATAATATATGTAATTACAGAACACTTAAAATTAATTAGGTGTTAAACGAGATACTTACTATCATATCTACTTGTTTGTCGCATTGATCATAAATTTCTTCTGCTGTGGTATCGTAGTGAGTTAGTGGATTTCCGGGATTCGAGAACTATAAAATAAAAAAAAAACAATATTTATTAAAACAATAATGCTGTGTTTGGGCCACTACATATTGGTAACTTCAGCGCTAACAATATATAAATATAACTTATCATATATCTCTAAACACCAAAATTCTTCCATAGCCCATTGTGTCTCTTAAACTGTTCCAGAATCAATTTCTAATCTATCTGCTATTTATCTTAATTTTTCAGTTTCGCACTCCGCATATACTTAAATTTTCCTCCTTTTGGTTTTTAATTAGCAAATAGCTATCCAGCAAATTCCATCTTCAACAATTGAAATACTTTGGACATGTTATGAGAGCAGTCACAGAAAACATGGAATGACTTATCCAAGGACTTATCCAAGGAAAGGTAGAAAACCGAAGATCACAAAGATGATCCCCAACAAGACGGATCGATTAAATTACAGGAATATGCAAAAGATCTATGCACGAGGTGAAAGAAACGACCAGAGACAAAGATTTTTGGTGACGAAAATCTGTGCTTTAGTCATATATGTTTTTTGTACGATTTCTTTTTTTTTATTTTTTCTACATCCATATTTTTGTTGGATAAAACCGATAATAATATGGTCGAGATTGTACAGATCAAAATTGTAATGCCTGCACCATATTCCTTTTTCCCGAAAAGCTAGCCATCGTAGCAAAACTATTGTATATACGCCTACATATTTACATACTACAGTCCGGCAAGGCGATAAAATTCCACTAAAACTGATTACAATGCTGATAGAATATATGTTTGGGAAACGTAAGTGGGTGAATGTGGTAATCAATATTGATGGTGAATTACTAAACCACTTATGCTTCGTTGACGGTATTTGATAATTTTATTATATTTTTCAACCTCAAAGAAGCGCAGTGTGCTTCTCAACAGTCTGAAAAACTTATAGGGATAGGGTTCGTTATTTTGCCATAAGGTCGATATCATCGGTATATGTTGTATACATCTATTAATCCCATGGTGGTTGGAAAGATTAGTATAGATCAAGGTATGCTTTCGCTTAATGGAGAGGAACTAAAACGAGTTAATCATTTTAAATACCTATCCCGCTAATTAAATTCCCTCTTAAATGTGACTCTGGTGAAGAGATAATAACCGGGATCGAAATATCACGTAAGTCTTTAATGACCTGGAAACCAGTTTTATTTAATAAAAACCTGTCGATGTATATTCGCAAGAAGATCCTAAACTGTGTGTGAAGGTTATGTGTGGTCTATTCTATTATATGGTTGTGAGACCTGGACAATAAAATCAGAATGCTTAACAAATTAGACCTATTCGATGTATGGTGCTATCACTGGATCACAAAAATATCATGGATATTGCACACTTTCAACGAAGATGTTCTTATAATGATAAATTCGGAACGTCTGATCAAAACATTATAAGAAGGAGAAAAACGTAGTACCATAATATAACGAAAAGTGGAGGAAAAGAGATGGGTTGTTTGAAAGAAACTTTCATGTCTGCATGATATTAGACAATGGTGTGGTACCACAGTCGACGAATTATTTTTTACAGCAACCGATAGAGAAAAGTTTCAGGAAATTGTAAACATTATTACAGCCAACGTTTGAATATGGACACGGTATTTAAAGAACATTAATCCCTTGGTTTTCCTTGTTATTACTACCATTTTCCTTAAAGCTTTTTCAATAGCAATGTTAAATAAGATCCATGATAACTTATCTCTTGATCGTAATCCTATCTTTGCTAAAACGATATTGACATTCAATTATTCAACCTAACCTTACACGAATTGTCGAAAGACTTGCTGTCACTAATTTTATTAAGTGTACTGGGATATTGAATTGTATCATGACTTTTCTCAGATGGTGTGTGTCGATTACATATTCATTAGGTTTTATTGAACCTGGTTTAGACGGAATATTTGATCGGTAATTTTTCTTAGAAAATCGACCCTGGCATTTGTAAGGAGAATATCATAAAGAGTGTAGACTAATATTTTGTATGCTTTATTAAGCAGCAAGTTCTTCTTAATTTGTAGAATTGTGTTTGATGTTCTTTTTGTAAATAGGTACAATTTTATCTATGTTCCAATAATTCTGTAGTTGATGAACACGTTTCCAATTAAGTTATCTTAGTCTACACACTACAATATATAGTATTTATGTTATGTAGTTTTTTATGTCATGTTTAAGAATGTGATATAAAGATATGTGATATTTCCTGTTTCAGTTTCTTAATTCTCTTATTAAGTTCTTCCAACGTTAGGATGTGATACTTCTTTTGTGCTTAATCTCCTTCTATGTCTTCTAAATATACATATATTTTGGTGTCCATAATATCTTATTTATTGTGTTGTCTTCCCTTAAAGTTTTCTCTCCATTTTGACGTTTGAACATTTTTGCTTTGCATTATCCTTCTTTTTTTTTCGTTATTTTTTACTCAAACGAGCAAAATCATTTCCGCCAATATTTATTTAATCCGTACTCTTCCGCGAAATGTAAATACTTTTTAACATTTACTAAGCAGTGGTCACTTTAAGTCTACCTTATTTTATTGATCATAAGGTTATTAATTTTTTTGTTTTTTCTTTATTGTAAAATACTTAGACGCAGCTATAAGTACCATTAAAAAATGAAGCCCTTACGTCAATGATTATAGTTTATAGAACGCAGATACTTGTATCAAAATACAAATGCAGAGAAACATCTAAATGTATATTTCTGCGTCAGTACTTGATAGAGTACCAAATTGTGGTAGTAGGTGCTTAAAAGTACCATAGGGAAACTAAGAGTTTTAACCCCAGTAAAATCATTTAATACTTTACGGTTGTACCATAGTACTCCGATTATTCTTAATGGCTTACGTATAGTTGTCTAATTTTATAATTTAGATTACTTAAAATGATTAGTAGTATGAAAGTATAATGGCTATTAATGTACGGTCTATTGCTATCATATGTTGAGAAAAAATAAACTTAAGTGAAGGTGCTTACATAAATATAGGTAATACATGATCAAAAGGTCTGTTATACAGTACGTTAAGTTTTTGATTAGGTATTGCACACTATACGGAGCGCTAAAATCGGCAACGTTGCAAATGTTCGTTCTCCGACCCGAGACTATCTGCACCGACAGAAAATCATTTTAGTTTAGTAATTCACAACAACGTTTGGGATGTACTTCTCTGTCGTCCGATCTCATGTTTCATTACGTATAGCCGATTTTAATAGTAGGAAATTCGATAAAAATGCACTGACCTAATCGGTGCATTGTTATCGATTTTTATTAATGTGAAAATTTTTTTGTGGTTGAATTAAAAATAAAAGCGTATTTCTTTAAAAAGATAAAATAAAAAATATACTCTTATTGAAAATTAAAATATTATTCCTAATAAAATAAAAAATAAGTCTTTATGACCTACAGAAATGGTTCCAATAGTGGACCTTCTACGGCTGAACAGTACCCCAATCTGTCATAAAAACTTCTGCGAACAGATGAAAGAGTTTCTGCTGTAACAGAATTGGAGACTTCTCTGATCCGATTTTTTTATTCATCCAAATTTTGGGCTCTAGCCTCAGGATGATCGTAGATAATGTTTTTTAAATGTCCCCAAAAAAAGAAGTCCATGATTGTAAGATCTGGAGATCGCGCAGGCCACTTAATATCGCCTGTTCCACTGATAACTCGATTCGGGAAAGTATTGTTTAAATACTCCCTAATAATTCGAGCGTTGTGAACTGAACAGCCGTCTTGATGAAACCAAACATTCTCCAGGTTTACATCAGGAAAATTGAGAATAGCGGGAAGAACATGATTCTGTGACAAATCGAGGTATACTCTACTATTCAAGTTGCCCTCAATAAAAAATGGACCTATTATGTGGTCTCCTAAAATGCCAGTCCAGACGTTAAGTTTTTGAGGACGTTGAGTTCGGTAAACAACACTTCGGTGCTGGTTTTCTCGCGCCCAATACCTCGTAATGGAATGATTGTGTCTCCCTACTAACGAAACAGAAGATTCATCAGTGAATAAAATGTTTTTAATAAAATTTGGTTCACTATTAGCCTTGGTTATTAGAGTTTCACAAAACTCCATTCTTCGAAAGTAATTGTCTGGATAAAGCTGCTGCGTTTTCGAATATTTAAAATTCTTGTAACCGTGCTTTTTCCATACTTTCGTTACAGTAACATTGCTAACATCTAACTCTCTAGCAACGCTTCTACTTGAACGTGTTGAATCTACCTTGATTGTTGCACAAATTTGTGTATCCCGGTATCCTCTTTCCTCAACTTTTTCTGGTAACACTTCTTGAGCGTGACATTTTCTGCAATTTTTGAGGCAATAACAACTCTCAAAATGTTTAACAATATTATAAATTTACTGTACACAAGGAATTCGTCTTCCCTCAAAAAACACAGAATATAAATCTCCACACTATTGCGCAGAATTGCTACAACCATTTTATCATTTGAGCTTTTTCTGCGGCCATATAAACAGACATGTTTACAAAAATAAATTAAAACTCTACGCTGTTATACCTTTAAACAACCACGGTATAATGACAATATGACAAATTTGCCGACGGGCGAAGAGCAACGACGAGTCAACGAAGCAGATGAACTTTCTACTAGAAAAGACGCAACAAGACTGCTGCAGAACCATTTACTGTAAATATTAGCGTTTGTGGAAGAACATCTTGACTGTACAATCAATGTTTTGGAAAAGATTCTGCTCTTAACTTGATCCAAATATCATTTAAGCTCACCAGATGGGCAAAAAAATTAGAAGACCTATTTATGGTTAACCTCAATCTTGCTTGGATGGGTTATCACCTCATACAAGTAGGTTTGTTATGGATTACGTTTTAGACAAAGCTTCTGCAGAAGATCGTTCAGGTTAAGTAATTATATATAGAGAAGCTAACAACTACTAAGTTGATTATGCTGTATTACATACACCAATATTCCAAGAATATTCAAATAAGGACATTATTTGTTGATTTGTCAAATTTAAGTGAAATGAGCTCAGAACTTACCTGGTCAAAAATAATACTGTTCGGAATTTCTTTTGATAAACGATGGACAGTACCAAACATTCCATATGGAGAAAATGAATTAGCTGTGACTGGGCATCTGATGACTTCCGCTCCTAAGGCTCTCATTACGTATTCTTTCTCTTTGGATATTTTTTCTGACATTACGATTATACATCGATATCCTAAAATGTGGTTAAATAGATTTGTGGTTTAATCTTAATAAACTAAAATTAATTACAGCAATGTTGAAATAAATAATACGAATATTTCTTCACAAGCTAAATTTACCTTTAATAGCTGCTGCCATAGCCAAACCAATACCAGTATTACCTGAAGAAGGTTCTATAATGGTACATCCTGGTTTTAAAATACCTTCGTTTTCGGCATCTGTTAGTATTCTGTTTGCCATGCGGTCTTTTACTGAGCCGCCAGGATTAAAGAACTCACATTTCACATCTAAAAATAAAAATTCCTTAATATTGTTCTGAAGCTATTTTCTTGTGGCATTGTAAATTAATTACTATTAAACTGGGAATAAGCCATAATTAAAGATAAAAATACGTTTATTGACGTTTCAATTTCCACTTCGCAAATCGTTCTCAAAATACAAACAGTAAATTAAACAAATTTTGTTTTTTGTTACATAGTGAAAAATTCTTCTAATAATTTAATTTTATCTGACTCATTTATATTGACAATTCAGACATACATTATGCATTTTAAAGTAGACGACTTTAAAATGATATTGCCAATATTGTTGAGTTGCGCTCCTGGGACGACTTTACTTATAAGATAGTTCATTCGATTACATGAAATCAACTTTAACTTGAGAATATCCGTCAGAAAAAATCATAGCATCTAATTCGTCTTTAAAAAGACAAACACATGACATGATGACAGTAAAATTCTCCTGTTAGTGATTCCATAGTAAATTATGAGGGAAAACCAGGAAAAAAACCTCATAATACTATCCCGACATTGTAAGTATTTGTTCGTGAATTTAGTTTACCTTCAACAAACATCAAAATTCTGATTTTATATGTTACGTTATTTAAAAAACATAAATGATGTATCCTCTATATGTTACTGACTTACTAATACTGGTATTTTCTTATTAATAACTTCCTCTTTCAATATTGGTAACCAGATCCTACTACATTCTGCCGAGGAATTTGCGACACAATTGGCCTCATTTAGCATAATTAGAGCCGCTTCTTTGATTTTTCTTTTTTCACCATCCGAATTCAAATGGCCTAACGAACCACATCCAAGAAATAAAAATTTTCCTCGACGAGAAGAAAATTGATGTTATGCTTGTATCAGAAGCTCATCTAACAGACAAAAACTATATAAAAATTCCAAAATACATTGTCTACTACACAAAACATCCAAATGACAAGGCACACGGTGGCACAGCTATCATTATCAAATCTAATATAAAACACCATGAGTTAAATAAGTTCAGTGAAAAGTACCTGCAATCAACTAGCATTGTCATCGAAGACTGGTTAGGCAACCTTACCTTATCTGCGGTTTACTGTCCTCCTGGTCAACCAATCAACGAAAACAACTTTAGCACCTATTTTAGTTCTCTTGGACACAAATTCAAAGCAGGAGGAGACTTTAACTGTAAACATCATCACTGGGGCTCTAGGATAATTACAACAAGGGGCAGACAACTGCTGAAGTCAATAACAGGAAACAACCTACAACACATATCTACAGGAGAACCAACTTATTGGCCTACAGATCCAAATAAAACACCAGATCTCTTAGACTTCTGTGTGATTAAAGGTATCTCTCTTAACTACTTAGCAATAGAATCATGCTGGGACCTCTCTTCAGATCATTCTCCCATTCTAATTGACCTAGACTCCAAAATCATACTCAGAAATAAGCCTCCAGTCCTAACCAATAATCAAACAAATTGGAAAATATTCCGAAGCGCACTAGCAGAACAAATACCAACGAACTTGCCACTTAAAACAGAATTACAAATTGAAAATGCGGTACAACAACTTACTACCTCCATACAAAAGGCAGGTTGGATTTCTACTCCTGAACAAACAACATGGACGGAAAGCATAAACTGTTCGCAAAGTGCAAAAAACCTGATCGATGAGAAAAGAAAACTTAGGAAAAAGTGGCAAAACATACACGCTCCTATTGACAAACAAAATTTAAACAGAATTACCAGAAGACTTAAAAATCTATTAAAAGAAGAGAAAAACAGGGGGATCCAAACTTACTTAGAAAATTTGACTCCGTCCAAAGACACCAATTATTCTCTATGGAAGGCGACGAGAAAGGTAAAAGGTCCACAAGACGCCATACCTCCTCTAAAAAATGTCAAAGGTAAATGGGCAAGAACAGACACAGAAAAATCTGAGACATTCGCAGAACATCTTTCTACAGTATTTAGTCCATTTAACAGAGTAGTGCCATTAGAACAAGAAGAACCATTTAATTCTTTTCTTGAGGCTCCATATCAAATGGAACTACCAATCACCAAGTTTAATATTAAAGAAGTAAAACACATAATAAAGAATGAGATACAACCCAATAAGGCTCCGGGATTCGACCTCATAACGGGTAAGATCCTTCAGGAACTAACCAATGACTGCTACAGAACAATCACTATGATCTTCAATGCTATGCTTAGTCTGCATTACTTTCCCCTGCAATGGAAAGTGGCACAGATTATACTCATTCAAAAACCTGGTAAAGATCCAAAAGATGTCAACTCATACCGACCGATTAGTCTACTCCCAGTCATCTCTAAGGTCTTTGAAAAACTTCTGCTACGAAAAATCAAACCAATATTGGACGAAAAGTGTCTCATACCTGACCATCAATTTGGTTTTCGTAACCAACATGGTACAATCGAACAAGTTCACAGACTATACACAACAATAAAAAGTAGTCTCGAGAACAAGCAATACTGCACTGCAGCCTTTTTAGACGCCTCTCAAGCTTTTGACAAGGTGTGGCATACAGGACTTCTGTACAAATTAAAGAAAAATTTACCTTACCCTTACTTTAAACTGCTTCAATCATACCTTACAGAAAGGAGATACCTGGTAAAATATAATGAAGCCCATACAAAACTCTACCCCATCCTATCTGGTGTACCTCAGGGTAGTGTGCTCGGACCGATTCTGTACCTGATATATACAGCTGACTTGCCAATAAGCAATAACCTAACGCTTGCAACATTCGCAGATGATACTGCTTTCTTGGCCTCTCATAGCAACCCAAAAATAGCATCAGAGAGACTGCAACTACATCTGAACAAAACAAATGAATGGCTTAAACTCTGGAGAATTAGAGTAAACCCCTCAAAATCCACACAAATTACATTTACTCTAAGAAGAGGTACATGTCCACAAGTTAACCTCAATGGACATCCTTTGCCCCAAAAGCATGACGTAAAATACTTAGGTATTCACCTTGACAAACGTCTAACTTGGACCAAACATATATGGACGAAAAGGCTTCAATTGGGAATTTTATACAGAAAACTTTACTGGATGTTGGGAAAAAACTCTCACCTATCGATCGACAACAAGCTGCTGATATACAATACAATAATAAAACCCACTTGGACATATGGCTCGCAGCTCTGGGGTTCAGCTAGCAAATCTAATATTATGATAATACAAAGATTTCAATCCAAAACTCTGAGAACAATCGCTAATGCACCTTGGTATATCCAGAATGATGCAATACATAGAGATCTTCAGGTACTAACAGTCTCTGAAGAGTGCAAAAAATCTTCTGAACAATATCAAAACAGGTTGCGGGTGCATCCTAATACCCTGGCACACAACCTTCTCAACAACCAACAAGCGAAGAGATTGAAGCGACATGACCCCTTGGACATACCTCACCGATCCTGACAGAGCCTACAGTAGTGGGAGTTAGGCCCTCAACAGCACCCAGACATTGTGATCAGTGCCGCTTTTAGTGCTCGCGTATCAGTGTATGTGCGCATCCTACCGGTAAAAAAGCCAACTTGTGTCGTGATGATTTGGTCACTGGACCTTACATCTCTCTGTCATGTAAAGACAAAAAGTTTTACTTATTGTTTTCACTGCAAAACAGATTGTAAAAAATCTTAAATGTTAATAAAAAAAAAAAAAAAAAAAAATATTTAAATGGAGGTGAAATATAGATCATGAAGGATAATATGATGGACAATCATATAAGGATAATATGATGCACAAGTCACATAGGACGTGACTCAGGTATTTGATAAAGTATGGCAAAGATGCCATAACTATAAACTAAGACTACATTTACCAAAACGATACTCTCAAATAATTGACTCCTGCATGTTGTAAAGATATTTCAGAATTAAACAGGAAGAAACATACACGGAACTGAAAGAAATTACAGCAGGACTGCCACAAAGAAGTGTCTTTACCTTTTGTATACGTGTTACATTATTGTCCTAGAAAATAATACAATTGCAACATTTACCGATGATACTGCTATCATGACAATATGCAAAACCAGCGAGGAAGCGACAAAGAAATTACGCAGATGTTAATCAAATATATACTCCAGGGAAATAAGCAAAAAATAGACCTTGTTCGTGACACTCAATAATCTAGGTCTCTGACAACTTTTTTAGTTATTGTAGATCTATAAGAAAGAAAACCTACTTGTTTCCTGCTTTGAATTTGAAGTTGTTTTTTAATTATTAACAATTTAATGCAAAAAACGCGATTTTTTTTTATGATTATTGATACTAGTATTAAAAAAATAGATTTTTGGAAAAAAATAATTTTTGCACGAATTGTTTAAACAAACTGGACTATTTATTAAATAATTAATATATAAACAAATTACATATTTGTAATGTACGTAGAAATTACATACAAATTAAAAAAAGAATGATCAAAATCCATTGAGTAGATCTGGAGATATAGAAATTTTTATTAGTTTGAAATTGTTTGTTCGATATGGATCACAGAATCCCATTCCTTAACATGGCATCAATGAGGTTCTTTAATTATTATAATCAAATTAGCTGTGAATTATCATCTTTTCTCTGACTTGATCTACTACTTGTTGTAATTGGTCGTAAAACGGTTCCCTTGTTCTTCGGGGCTTATTATTTTCTGGGCCGTATACTCCGATAATGTTCAGGTTTTTCTTCTCCATTCTTATCTTTGCTGTTACTATTCTTTCTGATATGTATTGACATTTTTTAATGTAATTTTAATACCTTTGGTGTATTAGGAAGGCTACACCTTCTTTGGCCCTGTTTTCTTTTGCTACTCCACTGCAGATTAGTATGTATTCACCTAATTTTGATTGACCTTTTCCTTTATTTTTTGTTTCATGTAGAGCACAAATGTCTATTTCTTTCTCTTTAAGCACTTGGGTTATTTCTTGGTCCCTTGAGTTGAGTGATCTGATATTCCAAGTAGTAATTCTCATCTGGGTTTTGGATGTTTTTCGCTTGTCCTTACTTCTTGCCGTAGTCGTCTTCATAGTATCAATCCGGTTCTGAGGCTGAACATTGTTTCTTTGAGCAGTATTTGTTTTTACGATTGGTAGGTTGTTAACTAATAAATATATATATAATTAAATTTCATATTCAAATACTGCAAAATATTTGGTTATAACTCTGAGCTCATGTAAAGAAGAAAAGAAAATAATAATTCTGATTAAAATACAAAAAAATATGTACTTGCTGATTGACCAAAATTCTACGCTGTTTCTATGTAATAAATTATTATTATATAATCAAATACTGAAACAATAGTATTATTATAAAAACAGTATACATATTTAGAAGGAAAATGTCACAAATTAACAGAAAATATTTCTATTCATATAAAAATTTAATAAAATTATAGGTACCTACTTACTGCTTATTTATTTAAAAATTCCTAATTTTAAATACAATAAACACACTGGCTGGTCAAAAGTCGGAATAAGCCCTAACAGTGTTATTCAACATTATTTATCCTCTTCCGAGGGTCTTACCTACCTGCTGGCGAGAATCCAGAAGCTACCGACAAGGACAGCTTGTGCTGACGGATAGAGAATTACATTTAGCAGAACTTTGAAATTTTTTAAAAGTTTATACCAAATAGCTGCTTTGTGTTACACTTTATGTTAAAAACAAAAACAGATTCGGAAAGTGGGTCAAATTCTCTAGTGCCCTATTTCAAAAAAAAAATTAACGTTTATTTTAACCAAAAATATTTGAAAAAAAAATATTGTTTAAACAATGTATTAATTTACAACCAAATAGTGCACTAGAACTTTTTAAAACCTTTCATATAAACCTTTCCATAGTTTTTGCGTTATTTGATATAAACTTTTACATTGGAATTTAGCTAGGTATGCCTAGAGTCTCGAGGATCGGCCTTAAATTTAAAAATAAATTCAAAACTCCTTGATCAATGAAGTGTCCTTAATATTTATAAGGCTACTAAAAGGGATGTTATTCATTTCATATTTCATATAACTCCCAAAAATCATAACAAAAATGTTGATAAGTTAATTCATTAATTTTCTATTGAACATAATTGTACTATTCTAACTCAATTTATTATTTATTTAAGATTTTTACGTGTTTTATATTAAAATATGTAAAAACTGATTTTATAGCGAGTAAAACACTTACATATATCACATTCCAAACCTTCTTGCTGAGGTATTCTGTTAAGCTTGATCAATGGAGTATTCCCAATTGCATGCAAAGCATTTGGCAGGATTTTTGGCCGAGGTGCTTGCCTATAAAAAGTTATAAAATATAAAAGTAAAATATAAAATATAAAGTATATAAAAGTATAGATTTTAAAAGGTTAAACTATTACACTGAGATCTAGTGAGAGTAAAATTATGTATATGAATATTGTATACATCGTGTTGATAAATAAGGGACCAGACTGAATAATAAAATATCAATTGATATAAAAATACATTTCACCTACTGGTTAATCTAAACAGCTACCTGGTCCACACTTTAGAAATTAATGGTTTTGAGAAAAATCATTATTGTGATATTTGGCAAGATCGCACTTGCCATTGTTAAATCAGATAGTAATGGTTCTTACTGGTGCTTGAAGTAAAATGTCTTTCTCCTACTCGTCAAATTTTCGTTGCCTGATTTATTTATGTTTTCTTCTTTAATACCGAGTTTCATATTATTTAAAGTCTTTGAGCATCATCTCTTTGATTTAGACTTCTTTTTCTTCAGATGCAAATCCACTAATGGATGTTAGAAATCACATTTTCCATTAATTCTCTATTTCTTGCAATATGTATCAGAGATTGTATGTCGTTAATCCCTATCCATTGCCTTATGTTTCGGAGCCAGGACATTTTCTTGCGTCCCATTCCTCTCTTGCCTTCAATTTTACCCTCGATTATAAGTTGGAGGAACTGGTATTTTTCATTTCGCATGATGTGACCGAGATACGCCGTTTTCCTTTTCTTGATGGTTTCGAAAAGTTGGCGTTCTTGGTTTATTCTTTTAAGGACATCCATATTTGTGATTTTCGCTGTCCATGGTATTTTTAGGATACGGCGATAAAGCCACATTTCGAAAGCTTCTAATCTGTTTATATCTCTCGTTTTGAGTGTCCAGCCCTCTACGCCATATAGCAGCACTGACCATACGTAGCACTTAGTAAAACTTAGTCTCAGTTGAAGATCGAACTCTGAACAGGTCAGTACCTTCTTGAATTTTACGAAAGCTTTTCCAGCTTGCTCAATGTGACATTTTACTTCCCTGTCCGATGCCCAGTTTTCAAAAAGCCACGATCCCAGGTATTTAAATTTACGCACTCTTTCAATGGATTTAGTATTCAGCGTTATGGTGGAGTTTTCAAGTGCATCCAAGTTTCTGGAGATGATCATGAATATGGTCTTTTTGGTATTAATCTGTAATTCCATTCGCTTACTGTATTCTCCGATTATAGTGACAAGTTGTTGAAGATCGACTATGTTGTCACAAATTAAGACACCATCATCAGCATATCGTATGTTGTTGATCAATACTCCATTCACCTTGATTCCCATCTCTGTATCCTCCTAAGACTCTTGAAATATGGCTTCCGAATAAATGTTAAATAAAAGAGGGGAAAGCACACATCCCTGTCGAACGCCTCTTCTTATATGTATGGGCTTGGATATAGAATTGTCTATTTTTATCTGTGCCGTTTGATGCCAGTACAAGTTTTCAATGCATCTTATGTCTTTTTGGTCTATATCAACTTTCTTGAGAATCTGCATTAACTTGTGGTGTTGGACACGATCAAACGCTTTTTGGTAATCTAAAAAGTATAGGAACACATCCTTCCTCTGATCGTAACAATTTTGGACCAGCACCTGTGTTGCTACTATTGCTTCTCGTGTTCCGAAACCTTGCCTAAACCCGAACTGGGAATCACTGATGTCCCATTCACATTTTTTGTATAATCTTTGATGTAGTAGTTTTAAGAATATCTTTAAAGTGTGACTCATCAGGCTAATGAGTCTGTGATCCTCACATCTTTTTGCATTGACTTTCTTGGGCAGGGGAATAAGAGTAGAGCGTAACCACTGTTAAGGATAGTAGCCAGTTTCATAAATTAAATTAAATATTTTGTGTAGTGCTGAAATTCCCCTTTCATCTAGTCCCCTTTCATGATTTAGACTGCTGGGATATTTTTCTATTTCTATTGATTCTTTGATTTTACGTTTTCTTTTAATTTCAATACTAGCTAGTATCGTCGTTTGATTCAGATTTATTATATGTCCGGTATTTGAGACATGTTGTGTAAGGGACGACGTTTTTTCTTTCCTTTCTCGCCTAATATGGATTCTTCTATTGGTCTATCCGATGTACGATTTGTCCAACAGTCCTCACATGGAATCTCGTATTCATCAAATTATATAATCAATTGTAAAAATTACAAGCATTTGCTTGACTTCCTGCGATTGATATCAAAACAGCTGTTTTAATGGTGTTCCATTTGTCCGTTTCATTTTAAGTGACACCCACGCTGGACAGTTTACAAAATTTTAATCCTAACTGCGAAAGACTCTTGTTAGAAAGAGTCAAATTATAGAAATCGAGTTTAGGAGTTCAGTAAAATCTTTCTAAAAATATTCCTAATAGTTCTGTACACATTAGCGAAAGGTGCAGAGTGTAAATTTCTTATTTTAAAGTTAATAATATAAATATAATTTATAATAATATTTAATAAATTCAGTATGTTACTTATTACGATTGTTTGGTTATTTACAAATGACACAACATATTCATGAAACTTCATTTGACTTGGATTGAGCAGGAATAGTTATTTTTACGATAGTGCAATAGCCACTTTGTTCTTCCTAATATGATTATAAAATAATTGTTAAGTTTTAAACCACACTGTTCCCTAAATTGGGGAACAGTTTGGTTTTACAATAAATAAAAATGAAAAACAAAAACCATGGTTATCAGTAAGAAAGGCAAAGTCATTACAAGGATCCAGATAAAAAATTAAGATATTGACCAAATGGACAAAAAGGAAATACTAAGGAGTCTCGATTGCGGAAGATCTGAATCCGAAATCAGAAATTCGCTTAACAATAGAGCAATTAAGAGCAGCCTTTTTGAAAATGAGGAAATTTCTGAGTAACCAAAGTCTTAATTTGCAAATCCGATATCGGATGGTAAAATGTTATATCCACTCTATTCTTCTTTATGGTGTCAAAGCCTAGACTGTTAATGTTGACTTAATGCGAAAACTGGAAGCTTTTGAGATGTAACTTCTTAGGAGAATTTTGAAGATACCATAGACAGATCATATTATGAACGAAATGGTGTTGCAGAGAATGGGAAGAGACAGAAAACTTTTACCACCATTAACAGGCGAAAGACAGCATATTTGTGGCAAATACTTAGAAATGATAAGTAAGGGTTGTTGCAGCTGATTATGAAGGGTAATATTGAAGAGAAAAGGGATCACACCGATTTAAACGCATACGGTTTAAACACACAGAAGCTCTTAAGAAATCCAGAAGATAGAGACGAATTTGCAATTATCGAACCTTCATTAGTAGAGACGGCACTAGAAGAAGAAGAATTGTTAGGTTAAGTTTGTAAGCTGTTTTTTTTAATATGTATATAGCTTCTAACTCCGTGACTTATTTTGTTGTGTTTGCAATAGCTTATTAATGTCTGATTCCTGTACAGAAAGCGTCAGTAAATATCACTAGAATAACTTTCGATTATTTATAACATATACTGTATGTAAGTGATTGGTTGAGAGATTAGAAATTTATTCCAAAAAATGAATAATTATTAGCGATTTACGGACTGATTAGGAAACTCTTCTTTTTTATAATTATTCATCATCATCATCACTGGCTCGACAACCCTTTTTGGGTCTTGGCCTGTTCAAGGATTCTTCTCCATTCTAACCTGTTTCGTGCTTTTTTTCCAGTTTTTAATTTTTAATGTTGTTATATCATTTTCTATTTGTTCTACGTATCTCAGCTTCGGCCTTCCTCTTGTTCTTTTTCCTACTGGCACTTGTTTGAATATTTTGTTTGGTATTTCGCCTTCTTCCATTCTTTCCACATGTCCAATCCAACGTAGCTTTCCTATTTTAATGAATGTTATGATATCCGGATCCTGATATATGTTGTATAGTTCAAAGTTATACCTTCTCCGCCAAATCCCGTTTTCTTTTGTGCCCTTATATATGTGTCGCAAGATTTTTCTTTCAAAGGTGGCTAATAACGTTTCCTCCCTTTTAGAGAGTGTCCAGGTTTCTGAACCGTATGTGAGTACCGGTCTTATTAAGGTTTTGTATATTTGGCATTTTGTTTTTCTGGAGACGTTATCTGATCTTAGTTGCCTAATTAAGCCATGGTAACATTTATTGGCAATAAATATTCTCCTCTTCACTTCCTCTGCAACGTTGTTATCAGACGTAACTAGGGATCCTAAGTATGTAAAGTTTTTTACCGCCTTAATGTTGTATTCTCCTATTGTTAAATTTGGCAGCTGCCTTATTTGTGCGTTTTTATTTGCAGGCATATATTTTGTTTTTGTCTGATTGATTTTAAGACCACTATTTCTTGCAGATCGTTCTATTTGAGTTAATGCCTCTATCATTTCTCTTCTTGATCTTGCGATTATGTCAACATCATCTGAAAATGCTAATACTTGCACGCTTTTATTAATTATTGTTCCTCGGGTATTAACTGTTGTGTCTCTTATTATATTTTCAAGTATAATGTTGAATAATATGCATCATAGAGCGTCTCCCTGGCGTAGTCCCTTCTTCACATCTATTGTTTCTGTTAATTCGTTTTGTATCCGGATTTTACTTTCTACTTTTAGTGTTTCTTTTATCAATTCTATTAGCTGTGTTGTTATATTAAATTCTTTCATTGCTTTTGTTAGGAATTCTCGGTTTATATTGTCATATGCGCTTTCGAAGTCTATGAAGAGATGATGTGTGTCGATTTTATATTCACTTGTTTTTTCAAGGATCTGTCGCAGAAGAAATATCTGGTCTATTGTTGACTTCTGTCTACAGAAGCCACATTGGTATTTGCCAACTATTTTTTCAGCGTATGGTCTAAGTCTTTCATACATTACGTTGGACATTATTTTGTATGCCGCATTCAACAGCTTGATTCCACGGTAGTTTTCACATTCTAACTGGTTTACTTTTTTATGTAGTGGTACCATAATGCCGCTATTCCACTCCTTTGGTAGCTGTTTATTCAACCATATCTTTCTTATCAGCTCATGTATGGCTTTAATAATTTTTATAATTATTAATCAAAGTAAAAAAATCGGTCAATATATGAGAAGGATTATTTTATGATCTGTTTCTTATTATGACTGCTCAGCGATGAGTTGGTGGTGAAAAATTTGTTGCTTCAGTGAAAATTTAAAAATAGACGATTTTTTTCGCATAGGATATTCCCTCCATTATTAATAAGGAACAATATGTAATACATTTGTTGTTGTTGTTTGTTTGTGTTTAAATGACTGCGGACACTAAATCCATTCGCCAATCTTACAATTTGAGGTGTAGTGTGTGTGTGTGTGTGTGTAGAGTAATTGTCTTGATACTTAGCAAAGTCGACGTCATTGTCTTTGCTAAGAGACGCTAATTGTATCCGAACGTCTGCGGTCCCTCCGGTGTGTACCGATCACACAAGGATAGAAATTATTTTCATTTATTAATTTTTTTAATAAACGAAAATTTCCACCCAGGTGGGATTCGAACTCACGACCTTTAGGTTTAAAGGCAGGCGCTCTTACCACTGAGCCACAGAGGGTTTGTGTAATACATTAAAATAAATATACTTTTTCAAAAACTATATTAAATCGATAAATAAATTGGGGGTAATATAAATATGTAAAAAAATTTATGAAAAATTTATATCCTACTTACCAATTGACCTTCGTATGAATAGAGGTAGATCTGTCAGCCTTTGGATTCCATGGGCACTTTTGCTCCCTTTCAGGAGCGCAAATAGCGTCATTTAAAGGCGAACGGTAAACGTATTTACTCATGTTGACAATTATGTTATTAATTCACGGAATTTAAGATACAATACTTAGAAACGATAAGATATCGTATTAGTTTCACGATCGAGTGTAATTTGAATGGTTTCAGATATCCTCTTTATATATACATTTTCTATAGGGAGAGTGGAGATAACGCATATATTTTACAGGTTGTCCCAAAATTTAATACTTGTCATCGACTGCACTAGGCTAAAATGTCTATTTAAATTATAATAATATGTAGATATTTGTTTAATTATTTTCCAGTTATTTTTTTACTTATAAAAGTAGATTTTAAATTTTTTGTTTCAACAGACAAATTTTAATTGATTTTTTTTTCAAAGAAAAGAAATTTTCTTTTTCCTATATAGATACGTTGTAGGTAGTAGATAAATGGACCTTTTGCGCTGGTAGACGTTTCAAAGACATGGGGTATCTTTTGTGTATACCTTAAATATATGTTTGTGATTTCGGATATGCTGTAGCGCCTTCTGATGAGCATCGTTTTAAGTTCGAATTTAACACGAGTCTTTTTTTATAAGTAATTAAATATTTTGTTTTTAAGGGTGAATTTTAAGTGTGTTTTTAGGAAATATTTTATAGCCTCTGCTTTTTATTAACCTACTTTTAATGTATCTTCAAAAAACCCTTAGATGAAGAGAAGAGGTAGGCATTAAAATTAACTGAAATAATGTCAACAATCTCAGATACGCAGACGACACAGAATTGATTACTTTTAATGAAAAAGTGTTGCAACGACTTATAAACAGGGTGACTAAATCATAATAACTTTGTTTGTCAGCAAAAAGGAGCTACAACCAAAGAACATCAGCGCTTACGGAATAAAGTTAGAAAGTGTTACCAATATAACCAATGTGGGAGTTAAATGTTAGTTAACCAAATTGAGATTTAAATAAATAAGAATGCGCATTGAAAAAGCCTTTAAACTAATGAAAATTCTTACTTTTTACACAGTAACCTAATTGAACTTTACCAAAGAAATTTGATAATTACAAGTTAATTGAATTTTCACACCCACACAATTGTACATCTAATTTCATTCATTGTCATACAACTGTCACCTTAAGAAAATTTTAATAAATAACACACATTTCGTGAATATATCTATTGAATAAACATAAATAACTTTTAAATAATTAAATAATACAGAACATCACTTTCATTTAACAAACAATCACATTAAACCTATTTTCTACTTCATTGGATAAAATCTATCTCCTCAAGAAACTGCCCCGTTGATTGTCAAACAATTACAATAGTAAAAACTGAAGATCTCCATTCAGCAATTACAAGATAGTTTGAAAGTTTGAACTATGTTCTCCCAAACATTAATTAATAGTGTACTGGCATGTAAGTAATGTTTTGTTTATTTACTAATTTATTACAATTTAATAGACTATTTTATACCAATTTATGGGTCTTACTTTGTCTGCTTAAACAATTTATTCAATAAAAAAACCACAGATATGTAATATTGGCATAATTACTGTAATTTATATTATTTATCTTTTGTTTATCTTTATAAGACAACACCCTCATATGGGTTTTATTATTTCAGCATTTAATTAACTTTGTATCGACAGACCTGAAGATGCTTTGCATATTGTAGAAAGCGAAACCGGTCGTCTAGATAGTTAAATTAAACTGATTGTGAGTAAGTTTTATTTATTATTTCTTTTACCTATTTAAAATGAACTCAGACAAGCAACATATTCATGATATTACATTAACTTTAAAGTCAGATTATTACGCTGCTACACATTCTCTACATTGCTATAACATGGAGCACTAGACCCTTACAGAGAAACTAATGAAACATTGGAGGCCTTTGAGATGTGGATCTGTTGACGAATATTAGGGATAAGTTGGGTTGATTGAATAAGAAATTAAATACACTGAATAAAAAATAGTAGAGAAATAAAAAAAACAATAAAAATTCAAAAGTTACAATATTTTGGTCATATAATGGACATTATATAGACATAGACGGTTCACTAGAATTTCCATCTTTTCTACTCGCTTCTCTTCGTATTTTTTACCAGTTCTTGTGAGTCTTGAGTTCTTAGTAATTTTTTTCTGGAAAGGGTAAATAGTCTTCCTCTTACCTGTTTATGTACCAACAAGCTGATGTAGAGTATCCACTGCTTCCTCCACTGAAATTGGAATCTAAAATAATTTGGAGCTTTTTGTCATTGTTGTCACTAATAGCCTTATCATAAAGCAATAGTACTTATAAAAATAACATTTTTATTCTTTTTATGAATATAGTTAACAACTGTGGTATTTTGCGTGAAGTAAAAAGATGAACTATGAACTTATTTATTCGCAATTTTTGCTGGAAGCTCTGGCTTATTTTTTCCCACCATTATATTTTTTCTTTTTAGAGAAGTTGTCCTAAATTGCATAAGGTAAAAAAGTTATCACAAGTAATATTATGGCCTTTTCAATCACTACACAAGTCGCACACCACACGCATTCCCTGATTCCGTTCCGGAGCGGCGCCTACTTCCTTTCCCGTATAGATCTGCAATTTTGGAGCATACAAACTTTTACTGCCACATGAAGCCCAAATTGTTATGCTATATTTCGCTGGTTTGCTTAGAATTTACTATTTGCAGGGACAGCGGTCTCTAAGGGCAACTAATTGCTTGTCACTAACACTTTCATCTAGGTTAAAAAATTTTGTTAGACTTTCTATCCATTATTCCCAAATTTCACGTATTGCAGCAAGTTTATCAGTACGTGTCCTATTCGTAAACTTTTATTGATTCGCCATGGGACTCAAAAACTCCAACTAATAATAAAAGATACTTATGTATGCTTGATGCTTAAATATGCTTGAAAACAAATTTGATCCAAGTCTTTCCAATTGTTTCCAAAAACATGCTGTCCTTCCATGTTCTTCATTTTGTAATTTGGTTTGCAACTATGTCAGAAAGAGTGCGTCAAATGAATTTTTGATATCAAAAATTCGTCCACATGCGTATCTTGTAACTCCTGGAGCATTATTTATAACATTGGCCGTGGAAAAACGACCGCGTTGATAAGGAGGATCGAGAGACGACCACTGGATATTACCGTCTTGTGAAGAAACTGTTACAGAAGGTTCTATAGGATGTTGTACGTAGAATGGGACAGCAGAATCGTCATTATTTTCTTCCTCACTCTCACTACTCGTATTGTTTTCTGTTTCTGATATGCACTCATTACTCTCTGACACGTTCGCGAGCTTCGCGAAGCTCATCTTCGGTTAGCGTTCTTCGATGCGACATTATCAACATGCAAACATAGACTAAAATTTGAAATATAAATGAATGCGCTTGGCATATCAGTGTCCTACCAGTCTACCACTTGTCTATCACCTCGACGTCCTTTTACGTGACATGCCTTTCTAAATGACATCGTCCAGCTATACTACACATTTTTTACAAGTTCTAGCTTTCAGAATCTTGTTTCTATTTATAGACATACCTGACTGACAAACTGTTAGAAAATATATGAAATACTGCCAACTAAACATACGTACACAGGTAATTTTTAACGGTTTAGTGTACACCTACATTGGAACCGTATTTCTCCCGATCCGACATCGAGCGACGTCGGACGACGCGACCTCGGTTTGAAAACAAACTCAAGGTCACGATACACGATCGCGCTGTCTCTCTCGCCGCACATGACGTCACGCACGAGGAAAATGTTCAATTATAATTTTATGAGATACATTACAATTTTATCAAATATAAAATTATGTCATCTGATTATTTGAATAAAACTGATTGTAAGATAAATAGTTGTACTATACTAAAACAATTTTTAATTGAAGGTGATTACTTGGCAACATCGTACTTAACGAAGCCCTTAACGATAACTTTTCAACGAAATCGTATTGAAATTATCAATTTTACAGAGGCGTACCAAAAAAAATTTTAATTATTTATTTAAACACATAAGTAATTACGTAAAAATTAAATCTAAGACCGATTTAATTATTAAATTATCATGTCTCTTTTAACAGGTATCTTATAGTTGTCTAACAAAATAAAATAAAATTTTATTCTTATTAGAGAGTATCTAATACAGAACTTCAAAAAACAGAAAACTTTGGAAAATATTTTTTTTTTCATTAGACTAAAAACAATCTGCAATTTTAATTACACATCATTACACATTATTCTCTATTTATAGAATTACTGTGTGCTGTAAACGTTATATTTGTTTTTTTTTACTTAATTTGAAAGTTTGCTTGTGTTTATTTGTTTATATAAATATGAAAATATATTATGAAGTTCATATAAATTAAAATGAAGTAAGGTAAAGTATTAATTATCATATGAATGCGTTTATATAGCAGTGCATTTGTTTATTTCAGTAAATTCTCGAAATATGAAATGAAGATGGCACTAACTATTAAAGAGTTAATAGCTTTGTTAGAAGAAGACTTAGATTGTGAAAATGCCACTTAATGTGGTTTATTTGCCGCCGAGATTAGATTAGAAAGTTTCTGATGTAGAAGACATTGATCTTCTTCTTCTTCTTCCTTCTAGTTTGTAGGCTTTAAAGCATGTTTCTTCTTCAATATTAGCTTCAATAACTAAATTGTTTAAATTGTCGCATCATCTTTTTCTTGGTCTGCCAATACTTCTTCGTCCATTTGGTGACTTATCTCGTGCTATTCGTACTATTCTATCCTCCGCAATTTTACTGATGTGTTTGTTTCACTTTTGTTTTTGTTTTGTCACCCATCCATTTATGTCTTCTATATTGCATGCTCTTCTTATGTTTTTGCTTCTCTCCCTATCCAACAATCTTCTCCTTGATATTCGTCGGAGTATTTTGATCTCTGTTGTTTCTAGCAGTCGTCTCGTTTTAGATGTCAGGTCTTGTCTCAGCCGTGTATGGTAATATAGGTCTAATTTCTGCTTTATAGACTCTTGTTTTCGTGTCTTGTCTTAGGTGTTTGTTCTTCCAGATTGTGTCATTAAGAGAACCCGCCGCTTTACTTGCTTTTAAGCTTTGCTGTCGTACTTCTTCTTCAACATCTCCGTAACTAGTTACATCTATTCCCAGATATCCTTGCTTCCGGCTTTATTATTTTCCCATCAATTTCGATTTTACACCATAGTGGGTATTTAAATGTGATACATTTGGATTTTTCCGCTGATATTATCATATTGTATTTCTTAGCTGTTGTATTGAAGATATGTGTTAATCTTTAGAGGTCGTCTTCTGTCTCGGCGATTAATGCGGCGTCGTCTGCATAACATAATATTTGGATTTCTTTGTTCCCAATTCTGTAACCATGACTTTTACGCACTGCTTGTATTATTTCGTCCATTAATATATTAAAGAGAAGTGGGCTTAACGAGTCACTCTGTCTGACATCGCTTTGTACTGTTATACACTGTGTTAGTTTTCCATTTATCTTTGCCTGTATTCGATTATGGAAGTAGATGCTTTCGATGGTTTGTATAATATTGATTGGTATGTTCCTTTTATACAGTAGGTGTAAGACGTCTTCGACTTGGATGCGATCGGAAGCCTTTGTCAGGTCTATAAAACATAGATATGATGGCCTTTTCTGTGATTTGTCTTAGTACAAATACGGCGTCTACGCAAGATCATCCGGATCTGAATCCTTGTTGTTCATCTGATATAGTTGTTAGTTTATTGATTTTGTTGGTTAGGACTTTTGTAGTAAGCTTAAGTGCGGTGTTCAGTAGATTTATACCTCTATAATTGTTGGGGTCTTCTTTATCTCCTTTCTTGACCATTGTGTTATGGAATACTATGCGTTTATTTCTTCTCCGGACTAACTCTTTGTTTTGGAATTAAACAGAATATATTGACGAGTATAAATTTATTATATTAGAGGATGAAAATTACACTGCCTGTTATTTCTTAAAACTATGAATTTATAAGTTCTGTTATCTACAATTATTTAACGATGTTTCTGGATGGATTTGAGTACAAGAGATTGGACTCAAATATTAATATTAAAATAGCAAATACGGATAGCTTATCGAACAAAGAAATAAGAGAAATAAATTATTATTATTCCATAGATACGAAGTATTAGGCGAATAAACTAGCGAAACTTATTTATTCTAAATAGGAAAATATTTATGAAGAGTATTGATTCTGATTTCTAACAACAAATAATTATTAGTGATTATACATGAGAACTTTTCATAATTGTAAATAACATATACCAGGTGACTAAAAACTATATAGAAATACATAGATACTTTAATTATCTTACATGTGAGTAGGTAGGTACATTACACCTCCTTTTGTAAGAATGAAAATAATTGTAAAATGAATTTTCATTTAAATGGTATAAAACATTTGTATACATTATTATTTTATTTTAACACATTTAAATAGTTTCTTTTAGTCTCGATAGTCTTTCACTTCGTCTTATCGGTGTAGTCTCTGTGAAACTAGTCTCTTCACACTTTTTGGATTCACTATAATTATTGTCTTTATTATGTTTACAATCTATACTTAAATCTGTCTCATGTACATGTTTTCGTTTACTTTGACATATATTTAGTGTTAAACAATTTGTAATTTGTTGACAACTATGTGACGGATTTCTACGAAATCGTCGGTAAAAATATTTAATTATCCTGTATAAAATATAAAGTAACATACATTTTATCAAAAATAAGATTGCATAAGTGAAATAAGAACTATTTTTTATTGTGTCTGAAAAATTAATATTTGTTTCTGAGGTCATTTTCTCTAAATTATCTAGTTTATGGCTTGCTAAATTTAATGCATCTCGATCGAGATTATTTAATTGTAAGGGAACAAGGTGTAATTTGGATTCATTATTTATCTTAATATCATCACAACAGACTTCTGGAAGGGATAAATCTGGAATGATAGACTGAAAATTACTTTCTTTTGGATTTGAGACAGATATCAAAATAGTTGATCCGGTGTAAGTTTTGCAATTATTCGAAGTAGAAAAAATACCTGTGTTTGAAAGAACAATAGATATTGGCGTACTAGTCTGACAGCTTAAAGTTAAATCTGTTGGTTTGGGTAAAACATATATCCAAGAATTTGGTTTGTTTAATTTATGCCAAATTTCATATTCTGTTTGAATTATACGAGTATCGCAACTAGATGGTATGTTTGTTATTGAAGTTAACAATTCAGTTTCACAAATTGGATTAGTGTGTGTAAATCGGAAAGTATCAGGATTTTTGCAAATAAGTTTTTCTTCATCTAATGAATAACAGTCTTCTAATGTATCAATAGTAACATAAATGTTTCTATTTTCTGAAAGAACAAGATATTTGACAGATGGAAGAATAAAGGTAAGTCTCTTTAATGTTGGATGAATTATAGGAAGAGATATTAGTTTAAAAAGAGAATAAGGAGTATTACTAACCAAAGGTATACTAACCGTAATTAAAATCTTGTTATCAAAATATATATATTTAAGTAAAATGATATCGAAATATTTATGAGCATAATCGATAGTCAATGGAAATGGATAAGTCGATGTACTAGGTAAATGCGTTACCGTTTTAGATAATTCTTGAATTAGTTGCTCAGGTGTTATAACAGAAGGATGAAGGTTATTATTTCTTGCAAATAGAATAACGTTTATTAAAGTAGAATATTCTTGTTGTAATTCTGTTATAAAGAAAGTTAGTAAAGTAAAATGTTCTTCAATTTTTTGTTTTAAATCTAAATTAAAATATTTATTATTCATTTTATCTGTGTAATTGGTAATTGATTCAAAATTTTTATCAAAAATCACTTTGTTTCGGTCTAGATTTGTAATAGAGTTATTAAAATTTGCAATCGTGGCTTTTACTACATGAATTTGTTCACTATTTGTCAGCCATATTATTGCATACCTGAAACAAAAGCATGTTTCAATCTATTCATGTGAACTTTTATTGGTTTTTTATTTACTAAAATTGTGCAATTGACAGGAGAATTTATCTCTAGAATTTTATAAGGTCCATTATAATTTTGTGTAAGTTTTTTGGTTTGACCCTTCTTTGTTTGCTCATTTTGGAGATATACTAATTGTCCTTCTAAGAAAACGGTGTCATTAATCTTTTGGTCATAATATTTTTTACTGACTACTTTAGATTCTAATAGATTCGTTTTTGCTAACTCATGAGATTTTCTAAGTTTAAGTGTTAAATTATCTAAATAATCTTCATATGTATATTTGAGTTCTACTGGTCGTATTATACTGCTAGGTAGATTAGGTGTATATCCAAATATTAGTTCATATGGTGTGAATTTGGTTGAAGTATGATTAGTTGTATTATATGAAAACATAGCAAAATCTAGCCATTCGTCCCAATCGGATTGATCAGCTTTAATATAATGTTTAAGGTAGTCTGCTAAAGTAGCGTGACTCCTTTCTAATGCAGCATTTGATTCTGGATGATAAGCAGTACAATTTATATGTCTGATTTTAAAAAGCTTGGCGATTTGAGAAAATAATTTGGAAGTAAAATCTCGGCCTTGATCAGTAACTATTATATCGGGTTTTCCAAACTTGCAAATAAATCCACGAACCAGATTTTCAGCGATAGTCTTGGTTTCATGATTCGGAATTGCGTAAGCTTGAGAAAATTTTGTTAAGTCATCTTGTAATGTTAATATGAACTTATTACCTGACTCGGTTAAAGGTAAAGGACCTACTATATCTAAAAATATTTTTTCTAATGGATTTGAGCTTGTTGTTGTTATCTCCATGGGCTTTACGAATTTTTTTCTAACGAGTTTATTTTTCTGACAAGATTCACAGGTTTTTATAAAGTTTTTAATATCATTTTTCATATTATTCCATTTGAAATGTTTTTTTATACGATTGTATGTCCGATGAAAACCAGAGTGTCCAGCCGTAGGACTAGTGTGATTCTCTTGTAATATTGTAGTTATTTCCTCAGGTTCAGGATTTGTTAGTATATCATGATAAATGATAATAGATATATCAGTTTTTCTAAAAATAAATCTAATCATAGATCTAATTTTTCCCCAACTTAATTTATCGTAGCTAAAAGTTATTCTGGGTAGGCAAATTTTTAATATTTTATCGTTTAATAACCAGTCTCTTAATTTTATTAGGGAATTAAATATATCTTCATAAGAGGTATTGTCCCAATAATTATTTTTTATAAATATGTAATAAAAGTTTTTATTTTGATCAGAAATATATATAATGTCATTTAGTCTTGGATTTTTGGCTTTCAATTTTTCTATATGACTGAATTGTTTATTTATTTGTTTCTGAACGATCTCATTAAAATTTAAATCTACGGAAACAAACAATGCTAAATTTTGTGAAAATGATGTAATCTTTTCATTTGTTTCTTTTATATTATCATTTATTATTAATATAGTTTCGGATTTAGATAAGAACTGTGAATAAGTGTCATTATTTTCTTTACTCATTTTGTTTATTTGTAAGGTGATTGTTGCCGGGTTTTTGTTTTCTTCGCAAATATTTGTTTCAGATATGGTTAAAGGAGGACGACTTAAACAATCAGCATTTTGATTTAATTTACCTGGTTTATAAATAATTTCATAGCTATATTCTTCTAATGCTAATCTCCACCTAACGAGTCTTGATCCGGGATCTTTTACATTAAATAGCCATGTGAGTGGTTTATGATCCGTATAAATGAAAAATTTATTTCCGTACAAATATGGTCTAAAGTGTTTAACACTCCATACAATTGCAAGTAATTCTTTTTCTGTTGTGCTATAGTTTGATTCCGCTTTGTTCAAGGTACGACTAGCATAAGCAATAGGTAAATCATCTGGTACTTTACCTTGAGAAAGTATGGACCCTATTGCATAATTACTAGCATCCGTTGTTAAGACAAAGGGTTTGGTAAAATCTGGATACTGAAGTATTGGTTCTGAACAAAGTATTGATTTCAGGTTCTCAAATGACTGTTGTTGAATGCTTGTCCAATTAAATTCAACATTTTTCCTCAGCAGTTTTGTTAAAGGTTGTGTTAAAGCACTGAAATTTTTTATAAAGCGTCTATAATAACCAGTGAGACCCAAAAAGCTCTTAATATCTTTTTGTGTTCTGGGTATAGGAAAATCTGTAACAGCACATACCTTTTTTTCGTCCGGTTTGACACCAAATTCAGTTATTAAATGTCCTAAATACATTACTTCGCGACGAAAAAATTCGCACTTATCTGGTTGTATTTTTAAGTTGAATGTAGACAATTTTTCGAATACTTCTTTTAATCTTTTATTATGATTTTCTAATGTATCGGCATGAATGACTATATCGTCGAGATAGACAAAACATCTGTAATTTTGTATTCCTGAGAGGACAGTATTCATTAGCCTTTGAAAATACTGGGAGCATTTTTTAATCCAAATGGCATTCGTGAATATTGATAATGTCCAGACGGAGTTGAGAAAGCAGTCTTTGGAGAATCCTCAGGATCCATTTTGATCTGGTGAAATCCTGATGTTAAATCTATTGTTGAAAAATATTTTGAATGACCCAATTGGTCTAATATATCGACTATATTCGGAAGTGGAAATGAATCTCCTATAGTAATATCATTTAGTCGTCGATAGTCTATAACAATTCGCCATTTCTTCTTTGCTGAAGCATCGGCCTTTTTTGGCACAACCCAAAGGGGCGAATTCCATGGCGAAGTTGATTCTTCGATAATACCTTGATCTAGCATACCTTTTATTTGAGTTTCGACTTCATGTTTGTGTACTTCAGGATACCTGTATGATTTAGTGCTAATAGGTACATTAGAATTTAAAGGAATTTTGCAAGTTATGGCATTTGTACTGGTAAGTTGATCTCCTTCCAGATAAAAGATATGATTGTACTCCTTGCAAATAGAAATTAAAGATGATTTTTCTTCACTATTTAAATGATCTGTTCTCAAGGCATTTTTTAATTTAGCAATTCTGTTAGAATTCGTATTATCTTTATAAGAAGACATTTTTCGTATATTTGCATTGTTTTGTAAATTTGGAATTTTTTCTATTGCTACTTGAATATCGTTTAATTCAACATCCGTTTCAGTAGTGTTTACGATTGAGGTTAAAAAGAAATCATTTTTTACTTTAACAACACTAGGACATAAAAATACACCTTTAAAGATTTCGCGTTCGGGACATAATCCTTCGCTTAATTCATTATTTATTACTTTAATTTGAACAATTGTTTCAGTTCTTGCGGATAGAATAGTTTTATTACTTCTTGAGTTAGAATTAGAGTTTTGATTTAGTATAAGATCGTCTGAACAGGATTTTTCTTCTGAACAGGATTTTGATTTATGATTTCGTGAAGAGTTACAAGTTTTATTTGTGCATATCTCAGTGGATTTTACACATTTTGGACTTGAATTTTCTTTGGATTTAGAGTTAGATTTAGATTGAATTGGATTGGATAGTAGTTCTTCACTACTTAAGGTTATTTGGATATCATTGGTTTCTAAATAAGAATGATCCTCTATGGATTTAGCATCATAAGGAAATATTTCATCGATATTAGAACTTGTCTCGATATTTTGATCTCTCAGAAATTCGTCATTGTCATTGTTTAATGGAGATTTTATATATTCAATTGGAATAGAACAATTTTTAAAGTTTAATTTATTTTCTTTATAATCAATTTGGCATTTATTTATTTCAAAAAAATCGCTACCTAATATACCGTCGAAATGAAGAGGAAAATCGTCTTCTACGACATAGAAAACATGAGTTTGGACAAAATCTTTTATCTTGAAATTTACGTTACAACTACATATAGTTTTATTTGGATTTAAGACATTTTTATCAATGCCTCGTAGAGTAATAGACTTAGAATAAATTTTTGGAATGGTTAGTATTTTTGAATATTTAATTAAAGAAATATCTGCGCCTGTATCGATTAGAAACTTGCAAGAGGATGGATTAGAATTATTTACTAAGGGTAAATCTACATAGGAAGTGACTGAGAAGTTGATGGTTGTGATACGGCCTGAACTGAACGAACTCCTCGAGAATCGACCGTTGGTTGTCGAGGATTCTGGAAGTTTAAAGAATTTGTTGGATTTTTGTTTTTATTGTTAAATTCGCGTTTTCTACATTCTTCTATAACGTGACCTGGTTTTTTGCAGTATCTGCAAAAACGTTGGGAAGTGTTGGTATTTTCTTTTCTTAAGTTTGGAGGAAAATCAGAATTGGAATTTGAATTTGAAGGTTTATAATTTTGATTTTGAGAATTTGACCTTTGAAGATTTGAATTAGGATATTTTGGGTTTTGAAAACTAGAATTTTGAAGATATCTAACATTTCTATCTGAATTGTTTTTATATCGACAGTTATTTGAGGAATGGTTATTTCGTTTGCAAATATTACAGAATGGTTTGAAAATTTCTTGTCTTGATAACTGTTCTTGTTCTTCGGCAATTGCTATAGCAACAGCTCTTTCTAAGGAATCTGGATTTCGGGCTTTGATTAAAATAGAGAGGTCTTTGTTTAATCCTCTAATAAAGACATTTAGTGCTTGAGTTTTTAAGAGTTTAGTACATGCATTTCTTGCATCTGGAGATAAGTCTGGATCAAGTGTATTTATTAATTTTATATAGCAATTTTCAACTTTATTTGCAAATGACATTACATTTTCACTGGGCATCTGACGTAAGGAATGTAATTCCAATTGCCACTGACCTTCAGTTCGGCGTTCAGAATAAGCATCTAATAAGAAGTCTTTTAAATCTTTCCATTCGTCAAATGTTCTGTTTCTAGTTATGGCCCTAGCTTTATCGGTTAATTTAGTTTCTATAATGGCTAATAAGATGGGTTTGGATTGCGGATTTACTAAATTGTATGCTTTATCACAATTGTCTATGAATTCGTATAATTTTGATTTTGTACCATCAAATCTAATGAGAAGTTTTTCAGCTATTTCAATTGATACTGACATTTTATTTGAATTAGAAGTAGAAGAATTTGAAAGAGAATTTGAGTCGGGAGAAGGTATTTGTTCGTCAAATAAGTTACTTATATCAGGATATAAAGTAGACATACGTTTACAAGATTTTTAAAATATGAGACAGAATTTAAGATAGAATGTACTTACAAGTAGAATATTGTTGTTGGTCGCATAGTCTATTATTCCACGGGTTCACCTCTACTTCCGATGGAACTACAATTGGGTTATGACTGGAACTGGATTTCGAACTGGATGTACTGGACCCCAATGTAATTAGTTGTAGTGGCGATTTTTCCACACTGACAGTTTTTTTTGAATGATTCCTCGAAGGAAACAAGTCAATTCAAAAATTCCTCAGCTCTCCTTCTATCAGCAATCAGAGGAACTCTGCTACTAATATCCCACGTTCTGACACCAAATTTTGTTATGGAATACTATGCGTTTATTTCTTCTCCGGACTAACTCTTTGTTTTGGAATTAAACAGAATATATTGACATGTATAAATTTATTATATTAGAGGATGAAAATTACACTGCCTGTTATTTCTTAAAACTATGAATTTATAAGTTCTGTTATCTACAATTATTTAACGATGTTTCTGGATGGATTTGAGTACAAGAGATTGGACTCAAATATTAATATTAAAATAGCAAATACGGATAGCTTATCGAACAAAGAAATAAGAGAAATAAATTATTATTATTCCATAGATACGAAGTATTAGGCGAATAAACTAGCGAAACTTATTTATTCTAAATAGGAAAATATTTATGAAGAGTATTGATTCTGATTTCTAACAACAAATAATTATTAGTGATTATACATGAGAACTTTTCATAATTGTAAATAACATATACCAGGTGACTAAAAACTATATAGAAATACATAGATACTTTAATTATCTTACATGTGAGTAGGTAGGTACATTACAATTGGTATCATTATGCTGTTTCTCTATGCGTCTGGTATCTTGCAGTGCAATATTAGTTTTTGTATAAGCTTTGTCATCTCTAGGGTTAAACTTTCTCATCCGTATTTTAGAAGCTAGTTGGTTATTCCGTCTGGTCCTGGTGACTTTCTATTTTTGAGTGAATTTATGACTATTTCTACTTCGTGAAAACTGATTTCTATTTCGTCTCTTAGTTCAGGTACGTTATTGGGTTGATTATTATTTTCTTTGCTTTAAACAGTTCCGTCAGGTATCTTTCCCATTCGTTTGCTGGTATATTAATGTATTCCTTGAAGAGACTGATGGTAATGTGATTTGTGAAGAATCAATAAAATCGGATATTGCAGGTACATATGAAATACAAGTGATTGGAAATTCTAACGATTCTGATTATGATATTCCTTTGAACCACAGATAAAACGTCCAAGGGAAAAACCAGGCAAAAATAGTAAATCCAAATTTATCTCAAGTTGTAATAACGGATATTCTTTCGTGCTCAGTAGTAATTCAACATCAGTCTGATTGATATTTAGACAATATAAAAGCCAGCCATGTAGACAAGTCATATATTGAAGTTTTTCACTCTTTTTGATAAAAAAGTAATTGAGAATAACCGTCACAATTTTCAAATGAATAACATAGATTTAAAAAAATCATTAGCATATGTATATTATCTGGTTTACACTCTGCTTCAAGTTGATATGCATTGGTCAAAGGATGAGGATTAAGAAGTGCATATTATAAGAGAAACCATGAGCCGACATAGATTTATAATTTTAATCAATCTAAATTTGCTTTACCAGATGAAACCAGATTCGACAATATTGGCCACATTATAAAAAGAGATGATAATGCAAAAATGTAGGATGTACAAAAGTAATACTATTTTTTTTATGTAAAAAGTGTAGAATGCATCTACACCCCATATTTCAAAAATTTTTACCTTAAAATTTAATTTACGTTTAAGATACAATATGTTTCTTTATTAAAAATTGTAGTTTTCCTTAAAAATGAGAAAAAAAATCTTTTTGGTTGTAATTTATTCCTAATTTGTGTTTTTAATCCAATCTAATAAATTAATTGTCAAATTTCTCTTTGTATATTGAGCGGCCGTTAAGGGTTTAATACTATATAAAGAATAAACTGGCCTCAAATTTACTTTACTTACCTAAAAACTATTTTAAAGTTAATAATAAAGTATATTTAATAAATATATTCCCATTAATAGACTACGCCTATGTACAAATGTGTAAAATCTGGAAGATATCATATTTCATAAACTTCAATAAACTAAGATATCATATTTCTCTAATTAACATTCTTTCTAAAAACGTAAATATATATAGGCCAGCAAAATATTGATAATTTTACCGATGTTCCAAACTATTCTATGAACTTGTCTCACTCGACACTCGTGAATCGCACCAATTTATATTGTTACGGGGGCAAATTTATCTTACATGGGTTACAAATTTACATATTTACATGGGCGAAGTATACACAATAAAAATGACCCCGGTAAGAATTTACTAATGAAATTTTTCATGGTTGCCGCTACCATTTAGTTCAATTTGTAGAATAGTCACCTTTAATTGAAAATTGTCCTACTTTATGTATTAATATTCCTAGTGATTTGCACTTTATTCATAAGTCAATAAAATGTATTTGAAAATTATTGGCGAGGAAACACGTCAAAAAAAAACAATAAGCCTTGATTATTAATTCAAAAATAATAAAAATCCTTTTTTGAAATAATGTCTTAATAACTTTTCGAATTGTTTTCTCTTTTAAATTTCCACGTAATTAACCCTTAGATATTTTTAAATGTTTCATTCAGTAGTAATCATTGATGTTATATATAATACTTTTATATAAATGATGTTATATATAATACTTTTTTTTCGACCGAGGTGTAAGGTTCTAAACCGACTAGTGAAGGTGTCCCTAGTACTGTTGGATTCAATCCGGAGAGGAGCACATACTAGGACATAGTATCTAAAGAATTGATTATATGAGCCGCATGCACCCTTAACCAGTTGCCTACCAACTAAAACCACCCCTTCTTCGCACAAGGCACCCCCGGACGAGTTCAATCTGATAACGAAACATTGGGATATCCCAATACTAGGGACACCTTCACTAGTCGGTTTAGAACCTTACACCTC
Organism: Diabrotica balteata; assembly: GCA_918026665.1. Classification (NCBI taxonomy): domain Eukaryota; kingdom Metazoa; phylum Arthropoda; class Insecta; order Coleoptera; family Chrysomelidae; genus Diabrotica; species Diabrotica balteata. The sequence continues at coordinate 75,772,292 of OU898276.1, read as the reverse complement.
GGTCCAAAAAAAAGTATTATATATAACATCATTTATATAAAAGTATTATATATAACATCAATGATTACTACTGAATGAAACATTTAAAAATATCTAAGGGTTAATTACGTGGAAATTTAAAAGAGAAAACAATTCAAAAAGTTATTAAGACATTATTTCAAAAAAGGATTTTTATTATTTTTGAATTAATAATCAAGGCTTATTGTTTTTTTTTTTTGACGTGTTTCCTCGCCAATAATTTTCAAATACATTTTATTGACTTATGAATAAAGTGCAAATCACTAGGAATATTAATACATATAGTAGGACAATTTTCAATTAAAGGTGACTATTCTACAAATTGAACTAAATGGTAGCGGCAACCATGAAAAATTTCATTAGTAAATTCTTACCGGGGTCATTTTTATTGTGTATACTTCGCCCATGTAAATATGTAAATTTGTAACCCATGTAAGATAAATTTGCCCCCGTAACAATATAAATTGGTGCGATTCACGAGTGTCGAGTGAGACAAGTTCATAGAATAGTTTGGAACATCGGTAAAATTATCAATATTTTGCTGGTCTATGTATATTTACGTTTTTAGAAAGAATGTTAATTAGAGAAATATGATATCTTAGTTTATTGAAGTTTATGAAATATGATATCTTCCAGATTTTACACATATGTACATAGGCGTAGTCTATTAATGGGAATATATTTAATAAATATACTTTATTATTAACTTTAAAATAGTTTTTAGGTAAGTAAAGTAAATTTGAGGCCAGTTTATTCTTTATATAGTATTAAACCCTTAACGGCCGCTCAATATACAAAGAGAAATTTGACAATTAATTTATTAGATTGGATTAAAAACACGAATTAGGAATAAATTACAACCAAAAAGATTTTTTTTCTCATTTTTAAGGAAAACTGTACAATTTTTAATAAAGAAACATATTGTATCTTAAACGTAAATTAAATTTTAAGGTAAAAATTTTTGAAATATGGGGTGTAGATGCATTCTACACTTTTTACATAAAAAAAATAGTATTACTTTTGTACATCCTACATTTTTGCATTATCGTCTCTTTTTATAATGTGGCCAATATTGTCGAATCTGGTTTCATCTGGTAAAGCAAATTTAGATTGATTAAAATTATAAATCTATGTCGGCTCATGGTTTCTCTTATAATATGCACTTCTTTATCCTCATCCTTTGACCAATGCATATCAACTTGAAGCAGAGTGTAAACCAGATAATATACATATGCTAATGATTTTTTTAAATCTATGTTATTCATTTGAAAATTGTGACGGTTATTCTCAATTACTTTTTTATCAAAAAGAGTGAAAAACTTCAATATATGACTTGTCTACATGGCTGGCTTTTATATTGTCTAAATATCAATCAGACTGATGTTGAATTACTACTGAGCACGAAAGAATATCCGTTATTACAACTTGAGATAAATTTGGATTTGCTATTTTTGCCTGGTTTTTCCCTTGGACGTTTTATCTGTGGTTCAAAGGAACCTCTAGAGAGATTTTGTATCCAGTCAGGGGCCCTAGTTATGTCCATACCTGCAGTGGGGTTTTCCAATGAGTATTTATTTTTAAATTTGTATGCTACAAATCCTGCAATATATTTTAGTGATTTTTGACTCACTTTTTCTTTTACCTCAAAATCTTGCATTAGCTGCCCTATTTCGTCATCGATAAATTCGTCTTGCAAATAATATGGTTCTACAAAAGAAATCGTCATAATTTCTTTTTCGGCGTATTCTTTTGTTTCTTGCGGCTCGTCAATGTTTGCAAGGTCGTACAACAATTTCTGTGTCAAGCAAACTTCTACAAAACAAATTGGGAATCCAACACGTTAATAATAATGATAAACAATTAAAAAACAACAAAATTGTCTCTCCGTTCCGTCAAAATATCATGTAAACAAAGCACTTGCAAGTCAAATAGCAAGTGTTGCTCCTCGTACCTGACGTCATGCGCGAAGTGGACGGAATTACGTATCAATAGTGGCATACCGTGTCTGTGTGTATCGTGCTCAAGGTATTAATGCGTAGTGCCTATACTGCAGTGGTGGGAACCCCGATCAGATAACAAGTGATATCGGCCGACGTCGGACTGAGTATCTTCTCCTATCAAACTTGTTTTATTCCGATTTCTCGTTCCAACAAGAGCCAAATGCAGAATGGACAGAGAAATTTTGATTGATTGAGTTGAGAAATACGGTTCCAATATAGGTGTACCCTAAGTTTTTCTTCGGGTCTGATGCATTCTCTGAAGTTAGATTGGCTTAGGTTGTATAGTTAGATTTCTATACTCATGCGGTGGTGCTCTTTGAATTTATCAGGATAGTTACGTAAAGTTACCCAAAGCTTTACCCTCTAAAGCTTTACCCAGACGCCATAAAAGAAATAAAGTATAGAAGACTCCAATGCGCAGGACACTTCAGAAGACATTCTGATGAACGAACAGTAAGACTGGTATGGGAGGAAGTTCCAACTGGAAGGAGACTACGCGAACGCCCTCATCTCCGGTGGCGAGATAATATTGCACGAGACCTAAACACTATGGGCGTGGAGAATTGGATGGAGGTTGCTCAAGACAGAAAACAGTTGAAGCATGTTGTCGAGTCGGCTAAAACACACGAAGGGTTGTAACGCCACGGAGTAAGTAAGTAAGTAAGTTACGTAAAGTTTGGAAAGTTTTATTAAATTCTCCTGAAGATCTGTCTTTATTAAATTTATGTATCCATGTACGTTTTCTTCTACTTCTTTTAAGAACGTTGTTTTCTAACAAGCCAAGCACATTAAATGTTCATCGGAACTCATTGTCAGTGGTCGGGAGTTAACTGAACTAGTATAGGCAGTATAGGCACTCACGTCGGCCGACGTCGGATCGAAAAATCGGCCTACATTGGACACGATCGGATCGGGAGAAAGGTGTACCCTTAAAAACGTGGGTCATATTGACCCGACCGTACTATAGTTACCAATTTAATTTTTATCAAAAAAATCAGGAAGTTGGTTTTTTATCTCGTATGCAATTGAAAGACCTCATATTATCATATTAGGTAATAAAGTCACGAAAGAACAAAAGGTTACGCCGCGTAATAATTTGCAAAATAATAAATATTTTTTTTGGTCAAATATACCCGTACGGGACAGCAGGGTTAAGTAATTTTTTTTTTAAACGTTGTTTGGATAAAGATTAAGGAATTAATAAATAAAAAAAACGTTTTTTTTTTAATTTAATTGTAGTCTATTAATCCGTCCTGTAAAACTTTATTATCAAAAAGTGATAATAAACATAACACATTTTACATCGACTAGTAATTACCACTTCTGTTTTTATAGTCGTATGTACTCCTGATGATTGATATTTTTAAAATGTCCAATATATCGAAAAATATGTTAATTCTATTCTTAAGGTACGTATACATATGCGCGCCGCTCGGCGCGCGCGCTGTTCGTTTGTAGCATGTTCGTTAGGTTAGTACGTGTTTGCAAGAGGCGCACAAACGGCGCACATACGGCGCACTACGATCCGCCTTCTGTCGGTTTTTCAACGAACACTTTGGTGGTTCGCATTACATATTTGGACGGGTTGGTGAAAGGTGTGTTGATTTTTGGCGCGTCTGAGTATTATAATAGTATATTATCTTAAAATATTTGGTAGTAATGGAGTGGTCAGAACAAAATATTATCAAACTTATTGATGCTTACCGTGGGAAATCCCTATTGTGTGATCCTCAACATAAGGACCATTTTAAAAAACCACTTAAAGCCGATGCCTGGAGGGAAATAGAAGCTGAAATAAATAAACATGCGGACCTTCAAATCCATCATAAGTTTGGAACCATTTCGTGTTTTAAACAGGTTGGTGTGCCACCGACGTCGTTGCTTCCTTTTCTTTTTGTACAAACTGGCCATTACCAAGAAAGCACCACTCATCACAGAAATAGCGTAAGTTTTATCGCTTGACAGAGACATGATTATCTATAATTACTAAATGTTCGTCAGTTTTCTTTGGATCGCGGAAGGTTCGTCAAAATGAAAAATTTCAACGAACATTGAACGCGCCACGAACGCGCGGCGCACACAAGGCGCGAGGTTCGCGGCGCGCATATGTATACGTACCTTTAAGTATCATTCTTGAGGTATCATTATTTACTTCATTAATATCAGTTTATTAGCTTACTTATCAGATTACTTTACACATAATTCATTTTTGATAAGACAATTATTATGATAATTTTATAAACATTAATTCTTATGAACTTTGCCGCTAATTGCACTTATTGACTTCCTAGACAGAGTGGGTTTTGCCTGATAATAGTTACATTGTAATAAATATTTTAGGAACATCATCATGATATTTGAATTTCATAGTGGGGAGTGGGGATTGATAATAATTATGTATTTGATTTCTATCAATTTATTAAGGTTTTTTTTTCTAAATTAATATAATTGAGACTTGTTAAACTAATCATTGTGAATAGTTATTCGTGTGAACTTTACGGACGTGTGAAGGACCTATTGCATGTTTTGAATATGAAATATATTTTAAAAGAATAGTAATAAAAATATTTCTGAAAATCATCATGATAATTTAATTTTATAATTAAGTGGTGGGGATTAATAATACCTATTATTACCAATTTAATTTACAATGTCACTGTTTAGTTGATTACTATCAGATCCATGGTCTAATTTAAAAATAATTACAATGTATATTAGACCATATGCACTTCACTTTAATGTTAGTGAAAAGTGTTATTAACTTTTACCATTAAGTTGTACATGAATTTAAAGTAACTAATTACTGACTTACTTAATACGTAGTAGTATTCCTGGTGTCCTTGGAAGGTCTGCAGTGTATAGGAGATGTATAGTGTATAAGAGATGTAATAGGACCGTCCACTGTAACACTCCAGCTTGTGGAGTTACGTGCTCAGATAGGACTTGTCCTATCTGGACTCTCCGGTCGCTTAAATACGTAATCAGTCTCATGATAGCCTCACTTTATGGGAAGTCTATCATTGTGTACGTCAGCCCTTTATGTCCCACTCTGTCAAATGCTTTGCTGGCGTCTAAGAAGACTGCTGGTGTGTATTTTTTGTTTCATTGAATCCAGTTATATACTCCGTTTGTCTGAGTACTGAGTTACTACTTGTAGTTCGCTGGAGTGATCTGCTCTGAATCCAAATTGAGCTTCTGGGATTCGTGCTAGCCTATCTGTCTCTGATTAGAGTCAGTTTGAAAGACTTTTTCTACTATCTTGCTGACTGCTGGAAGTACGCTAATCGGCCTGTAAACGTATCTTTTTCTGGTTTTTGGAATCATGATGACGTGGGCTTTCTTTCATCGGTTTGGAAAGAGCCTTTATCTTAGTATCGCGTTTATTACGTTTGTTAAATATACCATAACTTTCGCTAGAAGATACTTCAGAACCCTATTTGTTATATCATTTGTACCAGCTGGTTTTTTTAGTGGTTAAGAAAAGAAAGAAGTCAATCGCAGTAACTTTAATAGCGGTAAAAAAAAGTAAAGGTATGTGGAATGAATTTATAATGAATGCAAGGAAAGTATAGACTGCAAAATGTTTTGCGACAAGTAAGAGGACATAGACCGTGAAGATAAGAATGTAACTATTGATCGAATTAAACACACCCTTGTACTTGGTTTTTGTCGATTTCGAATATGCCATTAACAGCTTATCACATGCTACTGTGTGATAAATTCTGTAGCTAAAAAACATTCAGCAAAAAATAATCTCTATAGTCACTATACACTGAGGCGAAATGCAGAGTGACCACAATGCGATAAACAATGACAGATTTGACATTCTTATTGGAGTAAGACAGGGATAAGCGCTTTTTAGATTTTCATTTTACTAGAGTTATAGACTACCTATGTACGCTCTCTCCAAACTAGATTCGAACACAAAAGCCATACAATGAACGTTATCTACACGTCCAAGCGATCTAGAATATGCCGATAAAATCTGCCTCCAAGGTCAAAATTTCCAAGATGTATCTCATCAATTGGCAACTCTTTTCACGAAAGCCAATAAAGTAGGTTTGAAAATAAATATTATTAAAACTAAATCCATAGATTATTTTAATACCTTGGAAGTATCATAACAGAAATAGAACACACGGAAGCTAATATTCGTATAAAAATAGCAAATATTCAGTAAGCGTATAAAGGTCGAATATTTTAGTCGAATGTTGGAAAGTGGAAACCTAGAAAAGGACAAAAACCCTCATAGACCAACTGCAAGTCTTTGTTTCCACATGTCTATGAAGAACTGTTGATATGTTTTAGCCTAACACTATCAAGAATGAAGATCTGCTACACCTGACCAAACAGAAAGGGATAAATAATAAAATTAGATCCAGAAAGTGAGGGTGGATCAGCCACACACTTCGTAAAAATAGCTCCTGTATTTCAAGGATTGCCCTAGAGTGGAATACGCAAGGAAAAAGAACCTGATGACTCAACACAAACTTGAAGAAGATTAATTATGGACGACATCATTAATCAGACAATGATGAACCACAAAAAATAATACATTGGTCATGATGTCAATGACAATAATGATGATATTTATAATGCACATTAACATTAATAACATTAGTAGTTATTCATCATTTATGAATTAGTTTGTAAGTAATGTTCTCCAATTTCACAATTTCCTCATTACAGTTTTCATTGACAGAAGACGGCTGAATTTCCGTAGAAATCATTCTTTCGTGAAGAAGCTGTTCATATGTTTGTTTCTGGAATGTGTGTAAAGTGCTTGAGACTTCATTTGTAAAACTGCTGAACTCGTTCATATTCTGAAAAAATGATTCGTTAGTTTCTATATCTTCACTTATTTTTGCTTAACAAATACGATCTTCAGAAGATAGTATAGGGGAGTATTTTATATATATTTTTACACTTAGCAAAGATTTCTTGGTTGACGCAACCAAACTTTAGATTTCTGATGACTAACATAATAACATTTTTAATGAAAGAAACTTTACTTAAAGCATTAGGTTCGGAAATACTATCGTCTATCCTAATTACAAACGGACGTTTAGCTTAGCTTCTTTTAATGCTGTAAACGCATTTGTGTACCATTCTTTATTTTGATCAGTATAAATAACACAGACAATAGGAATAGCTCTAACCTAACTTGTTCCAAACATTAATGTAATATTTGTGCATGTCTGATCAGAAGAAGTATGAGTAGTCAGGAACCAGTTACACTACATTATGATCAATGCAAGATACCGTAATGCTGTTAAAGCCGTGAAAGCATATCCTGGATCAGACGTGGCCTCAGATCACAATCCACTTATCGCCAAGATTACACTCACCCTTAAAAATATTAAAACACATCAAAAAATCCCTACAATAGACACAAGAAAACTTAAAGAGCCTAAAGTAAAAGAACGCCTTCACCATGAACTGCATGTAAACTGCAACAAATTGAACACAAAGACCAATGATTTTGTCGAGTACTGCATTAGTAAACATTAATAAGTGCACGAGAGCAAGGAGAGTCCAAACATGCTAATGCGAAAAGAAAAATATTGTTAAGGCAGGCTGTTGAAGATATTAAAAGTCTAAACCAACACAATGACAAGCTAAAAAGTTTTACAGCTCGGTAAAGAGGATGAATCACGTGTAAAACAAGGAAGGCAAATCTAACAGCAGAACAGTAAATTAAGTTCAGGCAAGAAAAAGAGGTAGAAGTCACAATCATGGAGTGAAGAAAAGGGAAATCCACTGAATTGGATTAGCTGATAGCAATGGTTTTAAAATCAAATAGTCAAGATTTAATTATGACCGTTCATAAGTTGCTAAGTTAACCCCCTCTGTGGCGCAGTGGTAAGAGCGCCTGCCTTTAAACCTAATGGTCGTGAGTTCGAATCCCACCTGGGTGGAAATTTTCGTTTATTAAAAAAATTAATAAATGAAAATAATTTCTATCCTTGTGTGATCGGTACACACCGGAGGGATCGCAGACGTTCGGATACAATTAGCGTCTCTTAGCAAAGACAATGACGTCGACTTTGCTAAGTATCAAGACAATTACTCTACACACACACACACACACTACACCTCAAATTGTAAGATTGGCGAATGGATTTAGTGTCCGCAGTCATTTAAACACAAAACAAACAACAAAACAAGTTGCTAAGTATCTAAAAAAATAAAGAAATGCCCAACAAATAGGTTTTATTTTTTAAATACACAGAAAAAATAACGTGTACAAATTACATGGGAGTAACACTAGGAATGGCGGTTTTTGACAAAACACCGGTTTTCGGTTATACCGGTTTTTTTTTTTGCTTACGGTTTAACCTGGCAGTTATAACCGGCCAAAAAAACCGGTTTTTCCAAAAACCGGTTTTCTGTTTTTTTAATCAAATAGATTAGATAGTTACATTTACAATTCACTTTAGTTTGCGATACTACATTCGACTCGATATCAATATGATCAAAATTAGTACTATCGAAAGAACATCAATATCAATGTAAATACAACACAATTTTTTGTGTTTTGTGAGAAAAAAATTCCCCAACAAAAATTTCCCAGACTCTTTCAAATGGGATTTAAAGAAAATAATATCAACATAAATATTTTACTTAAAAATAAATTGGATAATGCAATTCATCTTTTATTTTTATTACCATCAAAAAAAATTATCATGTATTACTTTTAACTCATTTACGACTTCCGGTATGGATATAAATCGTTTTGAAAACGTAGGGAAATCTTTGGTGATTCGTATTCGTAATCGGTAATTCGATATTCATAGTCATTATTTTTGGTAATCAGAAAAAGCCATTCACCCACTTTCAATGTCAAGAGTCAAGTGTGAAAAATATATGATGTATAAATACCAGATCATTTCTTATGTAAAAATATTATGATTACAAATACTTTTTCAACGAAATACTATAATAAAATTTAATTGTTTCTGGCTGATGTGAGCTTGCACTTTCAGTTTGCTTCTGTATTTACAAAATAAAATAAAAATTGAATTTTAGTTTTGTTTGGAATAATTACTTGAGAATAATAATTATGATTGGGTGGGATCCAAAATAATACCTAACCTAATCCTAATCACTGTGAAAATCTAATAACCGGTTTTTACTTTAAAATTAAAAAACCGGTTATAACCGGGACAAAAAAACAACCGATAAAACAGGTTATTTCGAAGTAAAAAAACCGGTTTTCGGTTAAAACCGGTAGGTTTTTCCCATCCCTAAGTAACACTACTCAATGTGACATATTTATAAAGTCCTTCCTACTGTACTCCGAGGGGGTTGCTTGTGTGTTTTCTTCTTCTGCTTCATATTAGAGTTTGCCGACGTTGACGTTTCCCACTGCAAAAGCTACTCGATATTCTGCCACATGGAATAATTGCCCTGCATTTGATATCTCAGTCCATTCATAAACGTTTTTTAAAGAAGAAACTTGTTTTCTTTCAACACCTCTACGGCATTCTATTTTACCTTTAAGGATCAGTTGTAATATTCTATGTGGTCTTAAAATCAATCAGACAAAAACAAAATATATGCCTGCAAATAAAAACGCACAAATAAGGCAGCTGCCAAATTTAACAATAGCAGAATACAACATTGAGGCGGTAAAAAAGTTTACATACTTAGGATCCCTAGTTACGTCTGATAACAACGTTGCAGAGGAAGTGAAGAGGAGAATATTTATTGCCAATAAATGTTACCATAGCTTAATTAGGCAACTAAGATCAGATAACGTCTCCAGAAAAACAAAATGCCAAATATACAAAACCTTAATAAGACCGGTACTCACATACGGTTCAGAAACCTGGACACTCTCTAAAAGGGAGGAAATGTTATTAGCCACCTTTGAAAGAAAAATCTTGCGACACATATATAAGAGCACAAAAGAAAACGGGATTTGGCGGAGAAGGTATAACTTTGAACTATACAACATATACCAGGATCCGGATATCATAACATTCATTAAAATAGGAAGGCTACGTTGGATTGGACATGTGGAAAGAATGGAAGAAGGCAAAATACCAAACAAAATATTCAAACAAGTACCAGTAGGAAAAAGAACAAGAGGAAGACCGAAGCTGAGATAAGTGGAACAAATAGAAAATGATATAACAACATTAAAAATTAAAAACTGGAAAAAAAAAGCACGAAACAGGTCAGAATGAAGAAGAATCCTTGAACAGGCCAAGACCCAAAAAGGGTTGTCGAGCCAGTGATGATGATGATGATGATGTAATATTCTATATCGATTTTATCTCACTATATGTCCCAGATAAGACATTTTCCGGTGTTTAACAGTCCTTAGCGTTTGTCTATCTTTGTGTATGTCCTATTAATATTCCTACTTCGTGAATACGATCAAGCAGAATTTGGAGACAATTGGCAATATTTTCTGACAGAATATCGTCCGCATATCTAATTACATCAAGCAGTTCCCCGTTGATTTTAATTCCTCACGGCTGTCTCTCAAGTGCCTTTTGAATAGCTAGTTCGAGTAAACATTAAATAATGTTGGAGACAAAATACAACAGACAAGACGGCATGTAGTTTTCGTCGATGTAATTTTTTCCAATTTTACGATACCAGTTTGATTCCAGTACAGATTTTTATTGGCACGAATATCTTTGTCATTTATTCCTATATTTTTTAACATCTGCATTTATTTTACATGCTGAACTTTATTGAATGCGTTTTCCTTGGTCAAGGCATTTTTGTAATAGAATATTTACTGCAAAAGTACCTCCCTAGTTCCTCCTAGCTCCCATAGCATTGCTAAAACCAAATTGGGTACCTTCGAGGACTTCTCCTTCGCATTTGACTCATAATTCTTTTGTGGAGTATTATCTAATTAATCAATATTCTGAGCATTTTTTAGCATCGTGTGTTTTAGGTATTGTAACAAAGATGAACTTGAGCCAGTATGCGGGAATCACTTATATATTGCATTAAAAAGTTTTACTAGTATTTTTATGTTACCTTTATCTTTATATTCAAAGATTAGTCAAATCTATCTTAGAGTCATCAAACAATGAAAACGTGATTTTGAGTAAGTAAATATTTTTTTAAAAATGTTGTTTGGATAAAGGAAAAGAAATTAGTAAATAAAAGGGAAAAACGTTTTTATTTAATTCTAGTCTATCAATCCGTCCTGTAAAACTTTATTATCAAAAAGTGATAATAAACATAACATATTTTACATCGACTAGTAATTTACACTTCTGTTTTTACGGTCGTATGTACTTCTGATGATGTTAGATATCAAGAGCCAGTAGGGACTAGGAAGAGAGGCAGGCCAAGATCTAGATTCAAAACTCAAGTCGAAGATGACTTGAGGAATCTGGGGGTCAGAAATTGGAAAGCCAGGGCGAAAGATAGGGGGGAATAGTGACTAATTCTTGAACAGGCAAAGGCCCACCCAGGGTTGTAGAGCTAAAGATGGTGATGATGTACTCCTGATGATTGATAGTTTTAAAATATCCAATATTCCGAAAATTATGTTAATTCTATTCTTAGGTATCATTCTAAGAGGCATTACTGTTTACTTTATTTATATCAGCTTATTAGCTTACTTATCAGTTTACTTTACACATTATTAATTTTTGGTAAGACAATCATTATGGTAATTGTATAAATATTAATTCTTATGAACTTTGCCGCTAATTGCACCTATTAACCTACTAGACAGAATGGGTTGTGCCTGATAATAGTTACATTGTAATAAATATTTTCGGAACATCATCATGATATTTGAGTTTCATAGTAGTTAGTTGGGATTGATAATAACTATGTATTTGATTTCTATCAATTTATTAAGGTTATTTTTCTAAATTAATATAATCGAGACTTATTAAACTATATATATATATATATATATATATATATATATATATATATATATATATATATATATATATATATATATAACAAGCGAGTCTTCTACAGCTGGCGCCGCTTCTCGCATCCTAATTTCCAGCGTTTTCTGTCGAAGCAATCTTCAGTTGTTAGATCTCTGGCGGTCATTGCATCGTCGACATCGTCTCTCCAGGATCGTCTTGGTCTACCTCGTTTTCTTCTAGTTGGCGGAGTCCATTGTTCTATTTTTTTTGGCCATCTATTTTCCGGCATTCTCTGAAGGTGTCCATACCAGTTAAGTCTTTTGGCTTCGATTGTGTCTATTATATCTACATCGATTTCCATTTCTCTCCGAATATCTTCGTTTCTCACCCTATCAAGTCTAGTGAGCTGGCAACATCGTCTCCAGTAGTTCATTTCCATGGCCTTAATTTTTGATTTGTTTCTTTGGTTTATTTCCCAGAGTTCGGCGCCATACAGTCCAATACTTTCTATTATTGTTTTATAAATTCTTCTTTTATTTTCTTTTGTTATTTTTTTATTCCATAATAGTCCGTGTAGCTGTCTGGTGGCTGATCTTGCTTGGCCAATCCTGGAATGTATTTCTTCGCTACTTCCTGCTTTTGATGTTATTTGGACTCCAGTACTTAAATTGTCTGTTGGTTTTATAGTTCCCATTTCTATTTGTAGGCTTTCTGGTTGTTCTCCTACAACTAAGTACTCAGTTTTTTGTATATTAATTGTGAGGCCCCATTTGGTGTACTCATTTTCCAGTTTTCTAAGCATGTAGCTTATATCACTCTCGTCTTCAGCTAGAATGGCTTGGTCATCAGCGAAATGTATCGTGTACAATCTATCATCTCCGATTGGGATGCCCATATTGCAGCACTTTCTTCTCCACAGTGAGAGTGCCTCATTTAGATATATTTTGAAGAGTGTAGGTGCTATGCAGCAGCCTTGCTTTAGGCCCTTACTAATAGGAATTTCTCTAGTTAATCTATTTCCAGTTTTAATGTTTGCCGTCATATTTTTGTAGAGCTGTTGTACTGCTTGTATATTTTTTTTGCTTATTCCTTGTTTTTCCATTGCTACCCAAAGCATTGAAAGTGGTACACTATCGTATGCCTTTGTCAGATCTATAAAGACTATATGAGTTGAAAGGTTGTGGGCTAATCTTTTTTCGATAACTTGCTTTAGAGAGAATATACTGTCCATGCAGGATCTGCCTGCCCGAAAGCCATTCTGTTCTTCTACATCTGTCATCTCTTTTTCAATTTTATTTTTTATTATTTTTCCATACAGTCTTGAGAGTGAATTTATGACACTTAGCCCCCTATAGTTTGAACAATTCTTTCTATCTCCTTTTTTGTATATGTTGTTAATATGTGCTTTTGTCCACTCCGGTGGTAAGTCGTGTCCATTATAGAATAAGGTGAAGACATACGCCAGTAATTCCCGTAATACTTGTGGGCTATGTTTTAATAATTCATTTGGTATACCTTGTGGTCCGCATGACTTCCCATTTTTTAGAGTTCGTATTGCATTCTCGACTTCCTGTACTGTTATTTCATCGTCTTCACTGAATTCCAGTTCATATGTTGTTGTACTGATGTTCGTGAATTGAGGTCTTGTTTCAGTTAAAAGTTGTGAGTAGTGTTCGATCCAAGATTTTTCTTCTATTAAATCTATTCTACTCGTTTCTTTTCTGTTTGTTCTCAGATTTTTTACCGTTTTCCATGCTTCTCTTGATCTTGTTGACCCTATATATTTGTTGAGTTCTTCGCATTTACTTTCCCAGGAAATATTTTTTGCTTTAGTTACTAAGTTTTTTACTTCTCTGTTTAATCTTGCATATGTTCGTCTATCATCTGGATCATTTGTTTGCAGCCACTTTTGATATGCTTGTTTCTTGTTGTGTACTGCATTGGCGATGTCATTTGTCCACCACAATGGAGTACTCTTTTTGTTCTTTTGGATTGTGCCGAGCGCTTCGTAAGCTGCTTCATTGATTTTATTGATTATCTCTTTATAGGTATTCTGGGCTGAGGAGTAGATCAGGTTTGCCAATTTTAGGCTAAGTCGCAGCTTATATAAGAATGATGTCGAGTCGTTTTGCAGTGCATCAATATTGTATTTAGGTAGATTCGATTCCAGGGGTTTTGATTGAGCTAGTTGGTTGTCATTTTGATGTAGTAGCCGAGGTCGATACTGTAGGTAACATTTTGATCTTACCATATAGTGGTCAGTTCCGCACTCCGGTCCTCTTAGTACTCTTACGTCTTCAACTTGTATGTGTGTTTCTTGTTTTGTGATGACATAATCTATAATTGACTTTGTGTTTCTCGTTGGTTGAACCCAGGTGTACTTATGTATGTTTTTATGTTGGTAGAATCCGTTTAGGATTTTTAGAGAGTGCTGTTCACAGAATTCGATTAAGTGTTCCCCATTTTCATTTGTTTTAGCGTCACCATATTTTCCTACGACTTTGTCATTTATTTTTGTTCCTGTCCAAGCGTTAAAATCTCCCAACAGCACAATTTCTTTGCGGCTATTTATATTTTCAATGAGTTCCGATAAAGTTTCATAGAATATTTGTTTAGCTGCTTTTGATGCATTTTCTGACGGAGCATATATTCCAATGATCTCGAGGTCGTGCCCTTTCCACGTAATAGATACTCTAATAATTCTCTCATTGATCTGCTCCCAGCTTTTCAGGTTTCCTTTTAAGTCTTTTTTAATCAATATTGATACCCCTGCTTGTGCTCTTTTGTCTTTCTCTACTCCACTATAAATATGTATAAAACCTCCTATGTCTTCACTACCTTGGCCTTTTTTCTTTGTTTCGGTAAGAACCGTGATATCTGATTTTATTTTCTTTACTTCTGCCATGACTTCGTCTGACTTGGTTCTCCACCCTTGGATATTCCATGTATTTATATTCAAAGTCCTTGTTCGTTTGCTACGTCGTTTTCGTTTTTTCCCGTCCATATTCCGAGGCTGGATTTTAGAATTTTTTGCAGTAAGTTTTTTACGGGTGTAGAGGAGCAGGCTCTACGTCCCAACCCCCTACCAGGAGGACCAGGATTTTCTGTTAGGGTTTACTCCCTTAGTCGAGAGAAGAGTAGTAGAGTGTAGTAGACAGAATTATAGTGACCCGTCCGCCCTCGGATTACCCTAATAGCCACTCGGGGTCGGAAAATCAAGAGTTTGTCAAGAGAGGCTGATAGAAAAGATTAAACACATTTCACTCCAGACAAGTTGAAAAAGAGCAAAATGTGAAGGCCCTTATGATCCGCCAGATACGTTTCATAAGCGTATGAGTATTGGTACATTTTGTATTCCCGCTCATACCTCGGGGTGTCGACTACAGACTGTATGGCTCGTCCAGCATGCCATAGCATGGAGGATAGGGTGCGTGTCATTTTTACAATGTAGACCCCTAAACTCCACGGCCTGACATATACTTATTAAACTAATCATTGTAAATAGTAATTCGTGTGAACTTTACCGACGTGTGAAGGACCTACTGTATGTTTTGAATGTGAAACATATTTTAAAAGAATAGTAATAAAAATATTTCTAAAAATCATCATGATATTTGAATTTTATAGTTAAGTGGTGGGGATTAATAATACCTATTACTATAAATTTAAGTTACAATGTCACTGTTTAGTTGATAACTATCAGATATTCAGATCTATGGTCTAATTTAAAAATAATTACAATGTATATTAGACCATATGCACTTCACTTTAATGTCAGTGACAAGTATTATTAACTTTTACCATTAAGTTGTACATCAATTTTGTTTTAAAAAGAGTGACATTATAATAAATATTTCTGAAAATCATCATGATATTTTAATTTTATATTTAAGGTGGGGATTAATAATACCTATTATTATCAATTTAATTTACAATGTCACTGTTTTGTTGATTACTATCATATATTCAGATACATGGTCTAATTTAAAAATAATTACAATGTATATTAGACCATAATATGCAGTTCACTTTAATGTCAGTGACAAGTATTATTAACTTTTACCATTAAGTTGTATATCAATTTTGTTTTAAAAAGAGTGACATTATAATAAATATTTCTGAAAATCATCATGATATTTTAATTTTATATTTAAGGTGGGGATTAGTATTACCTATTACTATCAATTTAATTTACAATGTCACTGTTTAGTTGATTACTATCAGATATTCAGATACAGGGTCTAATTTAAAAATAATTACAATGTATATTAGACCATATGTACTTCACTTTAATGTCAGTGACAAGTTGTATTAACCTTTACCATTAAGTTGTACATGAATTTTGTTTTAAATAGAGTGACATTGTAATAAATATTTCTGAAAATCATCATGATCTTTTAATTTTTATTTAAAATAGAATGAATCATAAGTTTTTAATTAATGTAGACTGATATTAGTAATAATTGGGTTTGATTTCTATCAGTATTAAGGTTTTAAATCTAATTTAAAAATAATTTAGTATTAATAAAATAATTAAGTTTGCATGAAATTCAAAAGTACCTACAAGTACCTCTTGACTTGTACATGAATTCTGTTTTAACAAGAGTAACATTGTTTTGATATAATATATTAAGTAAACAGTGGCCGCAGGCTAATTTGGAAAACAATTATGAGATAAAATAGATATTAGTATATTACATAACGAGAGTTGTAAGAAGCTCATTACATGTGAGTAAAAAAGTTGCGCGCGAGCCGCGTAGCGGCGAGCGCAGTAATTTTACAAGCATGTAATAAGCTTACAACTCAAGTTGTGTACTATACTTTTTCTACGATTATTTTCGTTTATAAAAATAAAAATTAAATTACCACCATATTTACACTGACAGATTAATAATTTTTAATCTGTGAGAATAACGTCTGTCAATTCGTTTCCATGGTAACTCGACCAACTGACTTACGAGGCTTATGTGATATTACACATTTTTATATAACTGAAGCGTAATTTTTTTTATTACGTGCTAGTCATTACGTGTCAGTATCTGTTATTATGCATTTACTTAGCATCCAAATAGTAGGTAATATACAATTTACTAGTAAGAGAGTAGAAAATAGTATATTACATAACGAGAGTTGTAAGAAGCTTATTACATGCGAGTAAAAAAGTTGCGCGCGAGCCGCGTAGCGGCGAGCGCAGTAATTTTACAAGCATGTAATAAGCTTACAACTCAAGTTGTGTACTATACTTTTTCTACGATTATTTCCGTTTATAAAAATAAAAATTAAATTACCACTATATTTGCACTGACAGATTAATAATTTTTAATCTGTCAAAATAACGTCTGTTAATTCGTTTCCATGGTAACTCGACCAACTGACTTACGAGGCTTATGTGATATTACACATTTTTTATAAAACTGAAGCGTAATTTTTTTTATTACGTGCTAGTCATTACGTGTCAGTATCTGTTATGATGCATTTACTTAGCATCCAAATAGTAGGTAATATACAATTTACTAGTAAGAGAGTAGAAAAACATAATTACCTCGTGTCCCTGGGTTAGTTACTGGAGGATTAAAAAAAAAAAGAAATTATTATTTTAAACTTTTTAAATTCTCTCAAGAAATAGTATCCCGTATTGGATTTAACTGGGAGAAACGATTTTTAAAGACTAATGTGATTAGACGGTAGAGGTTTCGGACAAGACGGCACAAAATTTTGTTTTTTTCCAATTTTTCTTTTAAGGTTTACTACGGATGTTTTTTTGCAAGGTTTCTTCTTCTTAGGACGTTTGATGGCTGATTTAAGTCATAATTTAAATTTAAGAATAGACCAAAAAGTCAATAAACCTTTTCAAAATTCATCTGTTTCTTCTTCTTCTTCTAATATAGACACGACTCTGTCCGTTTTCAATGTCACTCTAGCAAGTTGTAGTTCCACTGTTTTCATGGTCTTCCTACTAATCTTATTCGTATTCGGAGATCGTGTTTACAGTCTTTACTACTCTATTTGTTATCATTCGACTTATATTATCGTTTCATTCTAGTCTTCTATTTCCTACCCAGTCATTGATGTTCTCCTCCTTGCATCTACGTCGTATGTCTGTACTTCTAACTTCGTCCCATAGTGTCTTAACATCAATTTTTTTAGGTTTTTTTAAATCTGCTGTTTCTATTATCCTTTTTGTCCTGTTTGTGTAAGGGCGTATTTCGGCCGTACACGTAAGTATTGGTCTGATTGGTCTGATGACTCTTTTGTAGATTGTGCCTTTCGTTTCCTTCCCGATATTTTTATTTCTCCAGATTGTTTCATTCAGACAAAATACGGCTCTGTTTGCTCTTGATCTTCCACTTCCGTTTCGAGCTTTCCGTAGCTAGAAAGTGTGAAGCCCAGATATTTAAATAATGTTTATAACCATGCATGTTGTCTCTTTTGGAAAAATTACCATTTTAAATTTTCTGGCGGTTATATTAAATCGGTGTAGCATACGTTGTAAATCATCTTTACTTTAGGAGAGTAGTATCGCGTCGTATGCATAATTTAGTTTTAACTTTTTTTATTAATTCATTCATGATCAGATTGAACAATAGGGGACTCAGGAAATCTACCTGTCTTATCCCATTGAGAGCTTCAATTGGGTCAGTTAGTTCTTTTTCTACTTTTGCTTATATTGTGTTGTTTCGGTAGACATTTTTTATATGTCCTTTCATTTAAAGCTACCAAGTGCCTTCTCAAGGTCCACAAAACTTAGATATGCCGGTTTCATCATCATCATCGTCATCATCCAGTCTTTATTTATCACTTCCACTGCTGGACATAGGCCTCCCTTAACCCTCTAACTGGCAAGATTCTAAAAATTATTCTATTTACTGGGGAATTTTTTTCAAGTTTAATAATGTATTAAGAAACCTAGAAAAGCTATTAAAATGTAATTATCATTTTTTGTTTGGCTTCCAGGTAAAAACAGGTAAAGGGGTCCTCAGGGGGCCCTTGCCGGTTTAAGTTAAAAATAGCGTTTTATTCATTTGAATGGATTTTATTAAAATAAACTTAGATCGAGATCGACTCCTCCCATATGTCTGTTGTATTCGCGAATGATCTGCGGACAGTTGACTTCGATGTATTTCTTTTTCTTTCGATCATATCGTGGTACTTTTTCAATATGTTGATTTGGATTTGCTCTCAAAAACGGCTCAATGCCAACGTAAGTCGATGCCAGCCGCACGTTCTTGGTATCTTTCCATAAAATTGTACTGAAATCAACACCGTACGCAGATCCAACATATTCAACAGAATATCCTCTTTCTTCATCTTTGATATCCTTATCCAACGGAAGCTTACAGTTTGGGATTCTGTTTGTCCATATTGTACCAAGGCTATAGATTCCTCTTGCACGTAAATAAACTAACAAAGGTAAAGACGTATAGAAATTGTCGAAGTAAAGGATGTGATGAGAAAAGCTAGGTATGGTCTGTGACAAACGTACAACAACGTTTGATGTACTTCCAAGATCAGGTGCGCCAGGAAGAATTATATTGTCGCCTGCACCGTTGTAAATTTCAAAACGATATGCGTAGCCGTGAGAATCACAAAGCACAAACAGTTTGATGCCCCATTTGTACGGCTTATTTGGCATATATTGATGGAGATGATGCTTGAGTTTGGTCGAACACATCTGCTCATCAATCTAGCCGTCTTTGGAATCGAATCAAAACGATTGTTGACCTTATCAGCCAATTTCCGGATGCAAAACAGTGGATCATAGCCTGGCTGACCTTTTCGAATGCGCTGCCTTTCATCTTGAAACGATAAGTGTTTCTTTATTGCCATAAACTTTTTTACAGGCATTGTCTTCTGGAAGGGGGCGAACGCGTTTTTGCTCCAGTAGCTCTCTAGATTAGGGTATCGATAAATCGACATGTACATCAACACTCCGATAAATTTCCGAATCTCCTTACCACTCGCGGCGAATTTTGTATTAATATTTTCTTGACGAGCTACATCGTTCGTTTCATTGGCCATCAAATCAATAATCTCTTTTGTGAAGAAATAATTGAAGAGTTCTGTTGGTGTTTCCAGTTCTTTTATTGACGATGGCAACCGTAAATCTCCTTGGAAAGCTACTTCGTTTACATGCAAGCTTATTGATCGTTTACGCCACGTTACTTTGGTAAATTGTTCCGAATCTTTTTTGATATCCTGAATAGCTGAAATGAGAATAAAAATAGTACACTATTGCTAAAGTATGAATATATAACTATTACCTCTCCCAGTAAAACCACCAATAGAAGGCGTGATCAAAGGTCCAGAATCTTTCATTATAGGTAATGGCGAACGAGGTCGTTTCTTTAGCTTAGAACTTACAGCATGTGCGACATCGGCGACTAAAGTAGATGGAATTGCTTTCATACATCTAGACGGCCCAGCCTCTTCCTTTTTTAAAGATTCGACACATTCGTCAGCTTCGATTTGCACCGCCGTTAGCATTGTTGATGATGCAGCAGGTGTTTCTATGTCACTGATATTTAGCGACATGTTCACATTTTGAATAAAATAGTCGCTTGTTTCACCTGCTTGCATTTCACGGATACACTCTGTTATCATATCATCTGGAGCGATCTCATCCTGCTCGTAATCTGGGTCAATGTCTGGATCATCACTGCTATAATCACCTGACGAATCCGTTTCAACAGAGTCCATAAGTTCTTGGATTTCATCTAAGAATTAAACTTTTTCTGTCTCCAGCTGTTCTTGCTTGCCATTTCCAGAAGCAAAATAAACAAATAACTGATGAAAGTTGGTAAACAATAGCACAACAACACAACAAAACAATCACAACAAAGTGAGACGAAACTTCACATAAACCGGCAAAGGGTCCCTCAGGAACCCTTTTTATTTTCGCTTCTAAAGCACACTCAGAATACTTGTTTTGTAATAATTACAATATATAGTGAAACTTAAAGCTATAAACCACTCATAAAAAAATGTTTTCACTAAATTTAGATTATTTGTAGTATCATAATTTTACGTCGAAAAAAAATTTTAAATGAGAGATAATTGTTCTGTGTTCACCTCGACCTGTCGCAGAAAACTGAGACAAAAATGTAACGATAAGGTTTAATGAATTTAGAATGCATTTGAAACGTCTCTAGATGAACTAGTGGGGGAGATTCAAAACAGTTTGCGGCTACCTGACTTTTACCTGCGGCTTAAATAAACAATAAGCGAAGGGGCCCTCAGGGATCTCATACCAGTTAGAGGGTTAAACTCCTCCATTCTTTGCGATTTTGTGCTTTGTTGCCAAGGTGTTTTTCGTGATACTTCTGATGTCGTCAGCCCAACGTCACAGTATAAAGAGGTTCCACAGTAGAACCACTCTCGGAAAAATTGGAAGTAAAGTCTGTCAACGCGCAGGGCGACTGCGCTTATTTCTTAGTCGCTCGAGAATCATTCTTCTATTGCTAGTCGCGTAGAAACGTAAGGGTGAACAGTGCCGTATTTTGGTTAAATTGAGTTAGTGTGAATAATAATTGTTAGTATTGTTAAGTACATATTGTGTGAACATGAGTAAAAGTCGAATTTTCGATTAAAACAAAAATTGCAAAAACTACAAGATTCTCGAAAACCCGATTATCTTAAAAACGTTACATTGGATAATTATAAATCACTAACCGATAAATTTTGTTCTGCCAATATTAATATTCAAATTGAACAAAATCTGAAAAAAATTGAACGGTCGGAGATATTCAAACGAATACAAAAACTGTTGTTTACAACTATATTTTAACGGTCCAAAACTATATAAGAAAAAATTAGTTAAAGAATTTTGCTTGCCCAGTGTTACAACATTACACAAATTTGTCACACATATATCTGTCAAACCTGGAATAAATGACTTCATTTTTGATATACTTAAAAAAAGATGAATAATGTTTCTGACCTTGATAAATTATGTATCCTTTGTTTTGACGAAATGAGTATTAAAGCACATTTATTTTATAGTATTAAAAAAGATAGGATAATAGGTTTTGAAGACTTTGGAGACGAAAATACTAATTTTAAATCAGCATTATCCGCAACACTAATAATGATAAGAGGCGTTAAAACCAACTGGAAGCAACCAATAGCTTACTACCTGGTTAATTCAACTTGCTCTGCGGAAAAGCTACAAAATATAATTTTAGATATTATTACAAAATTACAAAATATTTCTTTAACAATTGTAGGAGTAGTATGTGATATGGGCTCTAATAATCTTAAACTTTCAAATTTGTTAAATATATCTGCCGATAGACCATATTTTTATCATGAAAATAATAAAATTGTGTTTTCTTTTGATACACCACATTTATTAAAAGCACTTCGTAATAACTTTATAAGAAACAAATTTGTTATTGATGATATTTTCGCTTCTTAAGAATTTATTAAAAAATTTTACGAACATGATAAACAATATCCTATACGTGCAGCGCCAAAATTAACCGAATCACATATATCTCCTTACAATTTTGAAAAAATGAAAGTGAAATATGCTTCTCAGATATTTAGTAACACTGTTGCTGCCAGTCTGCATCTGTATATTAGATTTAATGTATTCGTCGAGGAAGCAATAACAACCGAAACATTTATTAGAAACATTAATAATTTATTTGATATGCTCAATTCTTCTTCACTAAGAAGAGCAACTGAGTACCAAAGACCGTATAGAGGAACCGATGCTCAGCAAGAATTTCTTAATACGTGTTTCCGATTTTTTTATAATTTACAGGTAACTAATTTTAAAGGTGAAAATGTAACATCAAAAATAAAATGTATTAATGGTTAAAAAATAACCATTAATGGAGTGATTCATTTGTGGAATCTACTACAGTCACATGGAATGGATTATTTTTTAACAAGGCAGATGAATCAAGATTGTCTAGAAAACTTTTTTGGTTCAATCAGGCAGCAAGGTGGCAATTGTGTTAACCCTACTCCGGTACAATTTACCGCAGCATTCAAAAGATATTTTTGTTTAGACATGATGCATTCCGGTACAGAAAATTGCGAAAGAGATGCAGGCAATATTTTGTTAAATTTAACCGATATATGTACCGACTAACATCAGCCCGAAGGTTTGGTTTCTGAAAACATTTTGGATGACCAAGAATATCAAACTTCAGATAAATTACAGAAAAACTTCACAAGATATATATGCGGTTATTTAATAAAAAAGTGTCTTAAGAAACATGTTTGTCAAATCTGTGAAGCATATGGGAAAGAGTACGATAAACTAGACGATTCGTCTCTATTTTGTTACGTTAAAGCCTACGGTGATAGTGAAACTAACGTTTTTCGCAATTCTTTCGCAATCATTCTTCTAAGAAACGTAAGGGTGAACAGTGCCGTATTTTGGTTCAATTGAGTTAGTGTGAATAATAATTGTTAGTATTGTGAAGTACATATTGTGTGAACATGAGTAAAAGTCGAAGTGGTATTAGTCGGTGTTCAGCGAAAATGTGCAAGAACAATTCAAAAAATTGTAACTACAGTTTTTTCCGATTTTCCAAGGAAGCTATTAGGTACGTATATAATTTTAAATTTGCTTATTTAACCACCTTAACAAAATAGCATCCATTATTATTGGAAATAGTAAAATGTTAGGTGCAGTTTTTTTAAATACTTCAAATAAAATAATTATATTTACAAAGAGGAAAAATTTTCTAAAGATATGTTAATATATATATATATTATATGTTTATATATATATATATATATATATATATATATATATATATAAATTCGGGTTTAAAACGTCCTCCGACGTTGTCCGATGCCTTGTTGCCAATATCTTCTATCATTGCAATTTCAATCCTCGTACACTCATTGATCGTCTTACTGTTTGTATCCACGTCATTATTGCCCTTCTTCTTTATCTGTTGTCTGTAGCTATCCATTTCATAATTTTCTTTTGCAGTCTCTCCTCCCCCATTCTCTGAACATGTCCGTACCACGTTAATTGTTTATTCTCAATGCATATATGACCGTTTCCTG
This sequence comes from Diabrotica balteata, assembly GCA_918026665.1. Lineage (NCBI taxonomy): Eukaryota > Metazoa > Arthropoda > Insecta > Coleoptera > Chrysomelidae > Diabrotica > Diabrotica balteata. The sequence continues at coordinate 75,748,381 of OU898276.1, read as the reverse complement.
TAATTTCATTCTTCGCTTTACTTACTCATTTCTAACCCGGTCCAATCTCGATGTTCTACTGGTGTTTCTTTATTCTCCATGTTTCGAATCCGTATACCAATGTGTTCTTAATCATGGTGTCATGGTGTTGTATATTCTCATTTTTCTTTGTTTCTCTATCTCGGTACTCCACAAAACTCCGTTCAATGATTTAATTATCATTCTTTCTTTATTTATTCTGCTCTTAATTTTTGCATCTTCCGTATCTTCTTTGTTGAAATGAATTCCCAAATACTTATATTTCTCACAGCTAGTTATTTTCTGATTATTATCTAATAGCATACTAGTTGAATCTTCACCTAGGCATAAATATTGTGTGTTTTCTACATTCATATATAATATTATATATTTATGAAAGTTAATAATAGCCGGCAAATTTATTGTTGTCTAAATAGTGAGTAAATTTAATTTATTTTCAGAGCACCGAATTGGGCAATGTTGTGCCAGAGAGAAGATTTGTTGAAGAAAACTAACTTAAATTTGAACAGATTATGCAGTGTGCATTTTGAAACTACTATGTTTTCAAATAAAACTCGGAACAGGTTATGCAAAAACGCAGTACCAAGTTTATTTCCTTTAATAGAAGACAGTTCTAACCAACATTCAAAGAGGTGAATTGATCAAGGTGAGTTTTTATGTTTAAAAGCTGAAATTTCCATGTAAACCTAAGAATATTCTGCTATTTATATTGTTGACGTACAAATTTGTTGCATTATAGTGTTGCAATAAATTATAGCTTGTTTACTATGCAAACAATTTTACTATTTGTTATTAAAAACATATCAAACTTATTTTGAACCTATTTCTTGTGTCATGTTATAGTTTATTAGTTTTTGGTGTAAAAAACCACAACTTATGAAATTTAATATTATCAACATCAAAATCGGAATTGATTCTGTGACCGCATACCGTATTATTCCTTCATTCAACTCATTTTAAATCCCCTCGAAATTAAAGGTAATTTTTGATCTGGAAATACCAAGCTGCCCCTTGCAATCTACCTGCTCTATACAAAAATATTTAAGCGTAATTTTGGGGTGGAAATACACAGTATATAGATGGATATTCACTCTATATACTGTGGAAATACCATGTATTGTCGAAGTAAAAGACGGTATGCAACTTTCTAAGAAATTATAATCCATTTTCTGCTATTCTCTTTTCTATTTTTATCTTTAGAATACAAATTTGTTGGATTTGCATTTGTTGAATATTTTTGATTTCAAAATAACAAAAGGCTTCCTTGTACTTAAAAAAATAATTTAGATTGGTAATAAAAAATTAAATGTTGTAGATTAGAGATATTTAATGTACAATATGGCACTTTCTTCATATAAGACAACCTATAAACTTCTGTTGTAGATGATGAAAATAGTTTTGATCCAGTAAATGAGGAACAACGGGAAGAATTAGCTACCGTACCGCTAGGTGGAGAGGACAGCGAAGTTGTTCTACAAAAAAATCAAACAACTCAAACTTTTAAAAAAGTATCTACCTATAGCCCTAAAAAACAGCTACGAAAAACTATTAGTATAATAGTAATGCCGTAAGAGCTTCGAAATTAACCTTTTTATATGACGTGTACTATGTATTAAAAACCATTGAGATTTAAAACTTGCGCAATACCGTTGATATTTTAAATACCGTTCAAAAATATAAACATTGAATTATAATATTGTTTTTTATTTATTAAACCTTTAGTTTTTGTAATATTAACATTAAGCCGCATTTTTTATTTTAATAAATAATAGTAGTAGGCTCAGAAAGTTTTAATACGGCTCTGTAAGGTTTACCAAAGGAGCGTGCTTGCTCCGCCGCATCTACCACTGGTGAATTATCAATTTCGTACTTTGCCGGCATTACTTCCTGAGATCAAAGTGCCGACAAACGAGTGGTTTTACTGTGGAACCTCTTATACTGTGCCAACGTGTAGGTGATCTTCTCTACTACGTTTGTCTGCTCTTGGCCTCCAATGTGTAATTTTGTCCTAGATATGCCTAGATATGCCGGTTTGTTGTATTCTAATTATTTCTTTTGCACTTGCCTCATTATAAATATAGTGTCGGTATCTTTCCGGCCTAAAACCTTGTTATTCTTCTGCTTCATTCTTGTGGTATACTGTTTTGTTGTATTATTTTCTGAATTATTTTTAATAGTTGTTTTGATCAGATCTGGTCCTCCGTACTTCTGTCCTCTCCTGACGATTTTCTATTTTTTAATATCCGTATACTTCCTTTACCTCTTCGTCATCAATATTTATTTTTTAGTTTGTCGCCACCTTTAGCCAATAGTAATCGAACGTAGTCTGCGTATGTTTCCTTCTGCATGTATTTTGTTTTTATTAGTTCGTTCATTTTTTTTCCTCTAATCATTCTCTTTATTTCTTTTTGTGTTCAGTAGAAGTCGTGTTCCTTGTGTTTTGAGAAGCTCTGCAAGTATTCCGTTTTCCTTTGTCTAACTAAAGTATTCGTTTCGTTTCTGATTCGTTTATAATTGTTGTATGCCTATTATATTTATTTGTTGTGCTCAATATTAAGTATAAAAGACTTTCTTCATATTTTTACAATTTGTCTTTACTTTCTCTCTAAACCAATGTATTTTTTATATGTTCGTTACATTCCTCTCTCTAAATGCTTCTGTTGTTGCAATCCTTATGTTACTTTTGAGTTTTCCCAGCTTTTCTCAATAGTATCATTTCTAATATTTCATTCCTAGTAATTTCTGATATTCTTTCTTATAAATTGTTGGTCTTTTTTAGCGACACGACGATGAATTTTTTACTAAGGTATTTAATGTATCCACCAAGCTTATAAATAAAGACTAAGAGATGGAAACTCACTTTCCTGTAGAGTTTAGGTATTCTTTGTCCAGAATCCTAATACTCTTTTGTCACTTAAACAGCAACCTGCACAGAGACTGCTCTGTGCAGTGGCATATACTGCTTTATAAGACCTAAAGAGTTCGAAATACGTATAAGCGGCTTGTCGCTGGCCTGTATCGAAACAGAAATCTAATACCGTCATTATGTTTTATTTTTTTACTCTGTTTATATATATATATATATATATATATATATATATATATATATATATATATATATAAATATATATATATATATATATTTATATATATATATATATATATATATATATATATATATATATATGTATATATATATATATATATATATATATATATCTATATATATATATATATATATATATATATATATATATGTATATATATATATATATATATATATATATATATATATATAGTCCCAAGATTCCTAAGAGGAATATAGGCCTTCCACAAAGTGTCTCCAGCGAACTCTATTTCTGGCTAGTGCTTTGATTTCAAGCCAGGATTTTCCCATTTTTCTCCCTTCGTCCAGTACTGTCCTTCTCCAAGTTCCCTTAGGTCTGCCTACTTTCCGTCGGCCTTGGTGATTCAAATCAAGCGCTGTCCTGGCAATGTCATTTGGCGGCCTACGGAGTGTGTGACCCAGCCATCTCCATTTTCTTAGCCTTATTTGCTTTATGACATTTTCTTGGTTGCTTTGGTTCCATAAATTTTCATTTGAGATTCGGTTAGGCCAAAATATACGAAGGATTTTTCGTAACGCTCTATTGATGAAAACTTGTAATTGGTGTACTATGGGTGCTGATATCTTCCACGTTTCGCAGCCATACAGTAATATAGCTTTTATATTTGTGTTGAAGATTTTTAATTTCGTTTTAGTTGGGTAAATCCTGGATTTCCATATGTTGTTAAGCATGTTGTAGGCGTTGCGAGCCTTATTTATTCTTTCATGTACATCACGCTCTGTACCCCCATTACAGTCAATTATGCTGCCCAGATATACAAATTCCGCTACTCTCTCAATTTTCTGGTCGTTGATCATAATAGGTTGGTTGTTTCTGGTACCAAATCGCATTTATTTGGTTTTGTTGATGTTTATTTCTAGACCAACCTTCTTTGATTCTTCTTGTACTTTGTTTACTTGGAGTTGCATGTCCTGTTTTGTATGTGCTAGGAGGCATATATCATCAGCGTAATCTAGGTCTTCCAGTCTGTTTGTTAATCCCCAGTAAATTCCTCTATTAGAATCATGAATGTGTTGCTTGTGTGAGTCCATTTCAAATAGGTAAAGAAATAATAAATAAGACTTACTCACAATCAATTTAATTTAAGTATCAGACGACCGGTTTCACTTTCTACAATATGCAAAGCATCTTCAGGTCTCGATACAAAGTTAAACAAATGATGCCGGTACTCTATTCATAGATGGATGGTAGAACATGTTTGAAACTACTTTATATTGTTGAATGGAGAACTAAATACTATTATTGCAGTTGTTTGACAGTAAACGGGAAGTTCTTGAGGAGATAGATTTGATCCAATGAATTTGAGATATGTGTGAGATTGTTTGTTAAATGTAAGTGATGTAATATACTATTGTGTTATTAAAAGTTATTTATACTTATTCCAGAGATATATTTTTATGAAATGTGTGTTATTTATTGAGTAATTGTTTTATGAAGGTGACATTTTATGACAATGAATAAGTGTAGATGTAAAAATTGTGTGGGTGTGCAATTATTTTCAAACTTGTAGTTATCAAATTGCTTTGATAAAGTTCTATTGGCAATGAGTTAATTATTGGAATAGTCAAGTGAATAAAATGGTAAAATACAAACACTTAAGGATAATTAAAACACACTAAAACAGAAAACACTTAGAAGGGACGAAACAAACATTGAATTTAAAAGGGGGAAGGACTTTAATGCACTAAATCATAGTCTTGAGTTTTTTTATTGTTGTACCTATTAGATTTTAGTGGTTTGTATCGAGACCTGAAGATGCTTTGCATATTGTAAAAAGCGAAACCGGTCGTCTGATAGTTAAATTAAATTGATTGTGAGTAAGTCTTCTTTATTATTTCTTTACCTATTCCTCTATTAGAGTTTACCTTTGTTAGTACGGAGTCCAGTACAATGTTAAATAGTATGGGGATAAAACACAGCCCTGCTTTACTCCGTTTAGCATAGCTATTAGCATAGTTTAGCATACTATTTTTTCTGGTATTCCTATTTCCTGCAGTGCTTTCCATATGGTTGTATGTGTGAGCGTGTCAAAAGCTCTCTTGAAGTACACAAAGCACACAAAGAGAGGAGAGTTGAATTCCTGTGACTGTTCTACAATTATTCTTAGTGTATTAATTTGGTCCACGCATGATCTGTTTGGTCTGAAACCGGCTTGTTCCTTCCTCAACATTGGTTCTACACTGTTTGTTAGTCGGTTGTTTATAATTATTGCTGTTAATTTATTTATAGTATTCAGAAGTGTGATTCCTCTCCAGTTTTTGCAATATCTTCTGTCACCCGTTTGTGGTATCTTTATTATTAATCCCGTTTTCCATTATTTGGGGAACTTTTCCTCTCTCCAAGCCCTTTTCAAGAGTGGTTGGATTAGCTCTGCCACTGTACCTGGGCAAGCTTTTAACAACTCTGGTGGAACATTGTCAGGGCCGGCTGCTTTGTGTGCTTTCAGTTTTTGTATGGCCATTTCTATTTCTTGAGTTGTTGGTTCGTTGGTGTTAATTCTCAGTTGGATATTGGGTATTAGGTTTTCTGCGTCTTCTGGTGGTGTTGGGACTGCACTTAGAGATTCGCTAAAATATTCATGCTATCTTTTGTCCATCCAATATTCATGCCACTTGTTCCTGTGGCGCTGTAATATCTTCACCTGTAGCACTTTTTACAATTGGTTGGTGGGTAGTATATCTTTTATTGGCTAGTTGTTTAGTGATATTATATAATTGTCTCATGTTTTGATGTTCATCGGCGACTCGCGCTTCTTCGGCAAGATTTTCTGCCCACTTTCTTTTGTCTTTCTTTGCTGCCTTCTTGACAGCTTTATTCGCTTCTCTATAACTTTCTCTAAGTCGGTTCTTCTCTGCTGCTGTCTTGGAATTTAGTAATTCTAGATTAATGTGTTTGCGACGTTCTATTTTGTTCCACGTTTCTCTCGTAATCCACTCTTTCTTTACGTCTTTCTTTAGGCCCAGCACGTTTTCACTTGTTTCCACAAGGGCTTTGCTAATCGTTTCCCAATTTTTGTCTCGTCTTTCGTCGATTTTGGATCTCAGCTGTCGTGCAAATTCTACTTTCGTCTCGTTATTTTGTAGTTTCTCAATGTTGAACTTTTTTCGAATAGGTTTGTTCAGTTTTTTTCTATTCCTAGCTATTTTGAACCTAATTTCGACCATCATCAGGTAGTGATCACTGGCCGCATCTGCGCCTCTCCATGATCTGACATCTAAGAGAGATGTTCTCCATTGTTTACTGATTGCAACGTGGTCGATTTGATTGTAGGTGCAGTTATCTGACGATTTCCATGATACCTTGTGGATTGTTTTGTGTGGGAACAAAGTCCCTTCAATGATTAGGTCATGGTTACCACATAATTCAATGAAGCGTTCGCCGTTGTTGTTTCTCTGGCCAGTGCCATGCTTTCCGATAACGTGTCCTAGGTTGGTGTTGTCAGTGCCAACCTTGGCATTGAAGTCTCCCATCACTATTTTTATATCGGATCTTTTAATTTGTTCTAATATTGCTTCAAAGCATTCGTAGAAATCCTCTTTTTCTTGTTCTGTTGGTGCATAGCACTGAATCAGTGTTACCAGTCTTAATTTGGTCCTAATTCTTGCAGTGATTATTCGCTCTGAAACTGGTTTCCATTTTACAAGAGAATTTTTTGTGACTTTACTAAATAGAATTCCTACTCCATTTTCATGTCTTCCGCCATCTGTTTTACCAGAGTATATCAGCAGGTTGCCTTCCATGTTGAAGTGCTCTCCCGTCCCATTCCACCGTGTCTCACTGAGACCTAGTACATCGACTTTATATGCTTTCATCTCTCTACAAATTTGGGCAAGGCGTGATGCTTGCATCATAGTTTTTATGTTCCAATATCCGATTCTTGTCCGTTTACGTAAGCCAAAGGTCGTTATCAAAGGATCCGTCCGGTTGTTTTCTGTAGAAGTTTCGAAAATCTAGTAATTTGAGGCGGATAGGTGATTGGCCTCTCGCGCCCGATTCTGATGCCGGGGCTGCCAGCTCTAGCCATCAGACTGGCCTCAGGAATTCCTGGAATGGGACCATGACATTTTCTTCATGTTTATGGTACTAAGGTTATACCGCCTATACTCGGTAAAGTATTTTACTCTGTTTGGAGTACCAGAAACTGAATTCACTACGAATTTTAACCATCATGAACGGCAGGCGAAATGCATATTTTAGATTCCCTTGCCGAGTAATTTATCAAGATGTTTGCTTTGCAAGTTGTTGTAGAAGGCACAGTGGTAAAATTTAGTTTCGTCAGGTGGGAAATCGTTTAATTTCTCTTGTTAATATTTCATTCTTATTATATTTGGATAATTCCACATTGAAATTCGGAAGTTAGCATATTCATGGAGGAGTTTGAGAATGTATCAAAAAGAGGCCTAAGAGGTCTAAAAACTGGATCTAAAAGCTCATAGAAGAGAAGCATTTTGGACTATATTTAGTAAACGTAGTGGTGATTTGCTTGATGAGATGTAGAGAACACTGCCATAGTCAAGTTTGGAACTCATAAGAGCTTGGTATATTTTCAGTAGTATTTTCTTATCAGCTCTCCAACTATAATGAGCTAGTGATTTAAAAAGATTCATTCTTTGAAGGCGCTTAAGTTCTCAAATTTGTGGTCTCCAGGAAAATGTTTTTTATCGAAAATAATGCCCAGAAGCTTTATTTGGTCTACTACTTTGAGAAAATTTTCATTTAGAGAAATGGTTGGAGATTGCATGCCTTATCTTCTGGTAAAATGAATAACTTTGGACTTGGATAGGAAGAATTTAAAGCTGAATTGACTGACCCAGTTGTTTATATTTTTTACCGTGTTCTGGAATAAAGTGTTTTTAGTGGATGTGATTTTTCCATGACAGAATAATATTATGTCATTAGCATATATTCCGTATTGTACAGGATCATTTATAAAGGAATTTAAATCGTTTATACGAAGAACTAGTGTGGTGCTTGGGATGGAACGTTGATGACACCGTTTTTGGTTGTGTGATGTAAAGATGTTTTGCCGTTAGTAATTATGTTTAAATGATCGATATATGAGATCAGTCTTTGTAAGAAATTTCGTTAGTGACACAATTTTACCAGAACTTTTTTATATGCAGACTAGATATTTTTAACCAGGTATTGAATGTTTTTGTTTAGTTGCGGAACAATGGGAAGACCTCTTGTCTTGTAAATCATATTAATCTTCATAAATCCTTTATTAGGGTATACGTTATATTATAATAAAGGAGCTTTTTTAAAACAACTTTTATTATACTTTCCAATTAAACCATGTGTTCATTTTACGTGTGACCCACAACCAAGAACTTAAGAGCTATTTCTTCAATTGTTAAAACGCATGCATAAGCATGCATAATAATAATCTTGTTTCTCGCGAATTATGTAGTTGGTGAAATTGTAACTAAATAAGCGTCTCTTATCTCTTAATAAAAAAGGATCAGTCTGGAATCAAGAACGTCAAGCTGTTTTTCCTCTTGACATATTTCTTTTTCTTTTATGTGATGAGAGGCATTATCTTCATTTTAAAATAAACGTTATTTAAATAGAATCTTTTTTCCGACGGTTCTTAGCTGCAGGTGAATCCCTATTGATCACAAAATATCTAATCCAACAACATACTTACTACTGCTTTACTTATAATGACAATAATTCACAAAAACTTTTAAGTACTCCATCCATTAATCGCCTTAAACACTTAAGATATTGTAGTACAATACAGAAACAAGTCAAAATGTTTCTGTATGAGTTGTAAGCTTCAACTACAGCTGTATCGTTCATAAAGAAACTATTAAATTGTTGTTGTATGAATCTAATAAAATACCAAAATGGAGATATTATACTGGTCAAGCTTTTCAATGATTTTTATTCGACTGGTGATATCCCTGAAGATTGGTTAAAGTCCGAATTCATAACACTACCGTAAAAAACAACGTCCGAAAAACTGTAGCGATTATAGAATGATAAGCCATATGAGCCACACTTTGCAAATATTTCTACGCATCATCCACAGTAGAATCAGAGATAAATGTGAAGAAGATCAGGATGAAACACAATTTGGCTTCAGAAATGGACTGGCAACTCGGGACCCCCTTTTAGCACTAAATGTATTACTGCAGAAATGTCGAGATCAAAGGAAAGACGTCTTTGCTGTATTTATTGACTATTAAAAGGCCTTTGATTGTCTCCGGAGGCGTGTCAGGCAGAAGCTGACAGCCGTGCCGGACGCATTTAGAAATTCGGAGAAATACTTGGAAATTCCAAGTGTGGGCAAATCCGAATTTCTAATTGACTCGATGCAGGGAAATTCCACTTTTGCTACGTAAAACAAAGGATTTGTTTTATATAAAAGCAGACGGAATTTCTCTCATCGGTCAGTCGAGCTTGCCTCTTCTTCTGTAGACCTAGTCGGTGCTATTATTGTTCCGACTAAGCTATTGTTTTATTTCTTATTTCGTGATAATCATTTATATTTTATTATTGTATATTCAGACCTTTTCAGGTTAGAATATTACTTTGACTTATATTTGTTCATATACTGATTATTTGATATTTTATTTGATTATTTTGATTGTTTATTTTTCTTGTATTTTGTATCTAAGTTGTTCTTCCGTAAGTTAAGAACACTTAGAAATATTTACCTTACTTTTTTCTATTTTTTTGATTTTGTACTTTGTGTCTAAGTAGTTCTTTCCGGTAAGTCAAAGAACTCTTAGAAATATTTCTCTGACATTTGACTTGTTAATTTTATTGTGTGCCTAAGTCATTCTTTTCCGGTAAGTCAAAAGAACACTTAGAAATATTTTTATAATCATTATTGCATTATTATTTCCGATATTTATCTAAGATATTTTCTTAATATATTTGTCTCTTTTATTTTACCATTTCATGCTAAGTTGTTTCTTCCGTAAGTCAAGAAACACTTAGCAATATTTCCATATCTTTTCTGTATTTGATTTTCTTATTTTCTATTATAAGTTGTTTCTTCCGTAAGTCAAGAAACACTTACAAATATTTGTATTCTTATTTTACTATATTTGATTCTCTTGTTTGTTTTCTGTTCTAAGAAACACTTAGAAATATTTCTATACATTGTTTCATATTTACATATTTCATTTATCTATATTTCTGTCTTAAGTTGTTTCTTCCGTAAGTCAAGAAACACTTAGGAATATTTCTGCACTTCTCTGTTCTTTTATTCTTGTGTATTTTACTTTTCATTCTAAGTTGTCTCTTCCGTAAGTCAAGAAACAATTAGAAACATTTTCTGTGCATTGTATTTTTATATACCATTTTATTTCCTTGTTTACTAAGTTATTTTTTTTTTTGTAAGTCAAAGAATACCTAGATTATTTTACCTGTTCTGTTTTTCTATTTTGATCTGCTATTTTGTAACTGTTACCTATAACAGATACTTGTCACGGTAACTGTTATTTTATACCAGTAGCAGTATTAACACGTTTTACCAGCGACAAGCAAAGATGGTCAACACCCGATCAAATTCCAGGGACAGGAAGAAGTCCGAAGAGCCGGCGATGGGTCCTACAGGCCCAAATGCCCCCTCTCGGCAACATGATCGAGTACAGCATCACAAATTAATTACAATATTAAAAGATAAAGAAGTTGATAGCCAAGACATACGCTTCATAGAAAAGTTATACTGGCGTCAAACAGCGACAGCTTGCATAAACGGAAAATCAACAGAAATATGTAAAATACAAAGAGATGTCAGACAGGGTGGTATACTATCCCCACTGTTATTTAATTTATATTCAGATAGAATATTTAAAGAAGCGCTGCATAATTTGGAATGGGGCGTGAAAGTTAATTGAATTCTGATAAATACAATCAGATATGCAGACGATACAGTTATTTTAAGTGATAACATGAATAGACTACAATGCCTTTTAAATGCCATTGATCCAGTGGAAAGAGGGTTTGGCCTAAATAGAAACTGTTCAAAAACAAAACACATGGTGTTTAGCCGTTTAGAACATCAAGATGAACGGTTATATGTGGATAGTCATATAATTCAAAGAGTGTCCACTTTTAATTATCTTGGTTGCCATATTACTGAACAACTAGATCCAGATCAAGAGATAAAATGTAGAATTGAGATAACCCGCACGACATTTTTAAAAATGAGATCATTCTTCTGTAATGATAACTTGCAACCTCAACTTCGAAACCGCATGGTTAAATGCTACATTTGGTCAGTACTCTTATACGGTGTCGAAGCATGGACATTAAAAATATCCACCATTAATCGTCTGGAGGCCTTTGAAATGTGGCTGCACAGACGTATACTAAAAATTCCATGCACGGCTATGCTGACAAATGTGGCAGTCCTTGAAAGAGCAAATGCTGCTCGCGAGCTGCTTGATAACATCAAATGTAGAAAGATGGCCTATTTTGGACACGTAGTAAGGGGAGACCGATTTAATATTCTTCTATGATGGGTAAAATCGAAGGACGCAGAGGAATTGGTAGAAAGCAGGCCTCTTGGTTGAAGAATATCAGGGAGCGGACAGGAATAAGGAAAGCTGAGCAACTCTTTAGAATAGCTCGAGACATGAGACAGTTTCGCCATGTTAATCGCCAACGTCAAGGGGACTTAATAGGGCACGTTAAGAAAAAGGAGATATTATCATGGTACTGAGGTATATATTTTTCTTTTTTTTTTAACTTGTACTCTTTTATGGCTGATAGCCAGTTCTTCTATTTCGCTTTTCCAATGTATTTTATAATTCATTCTGTATACACACTGTACTACGTCAATAAAGGTCTTCCATCTTTCGATCACATAGATGTTAGGATATTTAAACAGACATCATTCAAACAGAATAATCTTCTTTTTCTTCTTTCTTTTTATAAGCAATTCTGATTGTTCAGTGGCGTATTAATAAGTCACCGATTGGTGACTTATCTCGTGTTATTTTGACGACGCAGGTCTCCCCCACTCTGCTCATGTGGTCTTTGTCACATAGTGTTATTAAGGCATTCTGTCAGTCTATTTGCTTTTTGTACTTGATCTGTTACTTCTTTGTCCAGATCCCCATAGCTGGAAAATGTAATTCCAACGTATTTAGTTCCATTACTTGTATCATTTATATTTTACATCTGGTTAGTTCTTTGCTGATTACTTTTGTTTTAGTTTTCTGAGATGATATTGTCATATTAAATTATTGTGCTCTTATTTAAATCTGTGGATCAGTCTTTGCAGACTATCTTCATCTTGGACTATCAATATTACATGGTCTGCGTAACAGAGTATTTTTATTTCTTTGTTTTCCAAGAGTATTTTTGTTTCTCTTTTTCCCAACCTGTATCCTGTTCCTTTGTTAACACTTTTAATGATTTCATCCATGATTAAATTAAAGAGCATAGGGCTTAATGAGTATTCTTGTCTTATTCCGCTGCCTATTTCTGTAGGTTCTGTAAGTTGTCCATCTATTCTGACTTCCATTTTGTTGTTCTGGTAGATGTTTTCGATAGTTTTTATAATATTTAGGGGAACTTATATTCTTTATTATACAGGAGATGGATTACATATTTATGTCTTACTCTGTCAAACGCTTTATTTAAGTCAATCAGACACAAAATTGCTGGTCTATTATACTCTAGTGATTTCTCAGTAATTTGCTTTATAACGAATATGTTGAATATGAATATGTGCATATGTGCACGATCTTCCACTACGAAAATCCTATTGTTTATTTGCTAAATTTAACCTCTGATTTATTAATACTTGTAAAATTTAAGTTGTAAGTTTTAGGGTAGTGTTTAATGAGTTTATGCCCCTGTAGTTGTCTGGCTGTTTTTTATCTCCTTTTTTAAATAGTAGAATTAGTTCGCTCCTTCTCCATTGTTCCGGTATTTTATCGTGTTATATAATTTTATTAATTAATGTTGGTAATTGTTCTAGTGTCATTGCTGCTCCACAATATTTCAGTAATTTGTTTGGTATACCGTCTTTACCTTCTGCTTTTCTGTTCTTCAGATTTTTAAGTATTTTAAGAACTTCGTGTACATTTATATTAAGTTTTTTATTTGTGGTAATTTCTGGTGTCTCCGGTTCTAGTGCCTTTTCTTCTTCCTCTGCATAAAGCTTTTTAGGTAGCTAATCCACGTATCATGTTCTATATGTTTTGGTTCTCTTAGTTTGTTTACCTCTGTTCTTTGACCTCGTATGAACCGCCATATTTCCTTTTGCAGACCGTAAAAATCATCGGGTATTTCTGTCGGAATAATACTATACAGAATTAATTATATTTCAATTTAATAAAACTCTTAATTTTAACACTTATTTGTTTATTAGTTAATATAACTTAATTATTTTTGTTACATGCATGTAAACCTTAGTCTATTAGATCTTAATTTTGTTTCTGTATGAACTGTAGAAAATCTAATGGAGTTACGACACCTACTGGTTTGTTGATTTTGGAAGGTCCTTTACCTAAAATTTAAAGTTTATTAATATTGACTAAATATAAGAATAAGAAAAAAATAAAATTCATTCTTTTAAAATCCAAAGACTATTATTAAAATAAAAGAACATGAACCGTATATTATAAACTAGAAGACATGAAAGATTTTTGGTTCTTTAGCCGTTTGAAAAATGGATTGGAAAAAAAGTAAAATGGAAATGAAAGTAAAATGTAAATGAAAAAAGTTAAAAAATTGGCAGTACAAGAAACCTATTGAACAACAGAGTAACTGTTATAGTATAAACGAAAAAAAAAGCTAAGATAGATGCTATAAAGAATTGATCTAAGGGAAAATATTATTTCTTTGCCGTTAATGTTGTAAAATATCTTATTATTATTAATTTCTTACCTTGAGTATCCAAAATTATCAGATATGGTTCTCGTTCCAATACTCTTGAGACAAGTCCAATGTTGGCAGATTTTTCTAGTCTGGGATAAAGTCGGTCGAGAGCATCTGCTATTGGATCACTAAGCTTAGCATTACCAGATGTGAGCTTGTTAATGATTAGTTGCATAGAAACTACTCCAACAACACCCCTAAAAATATATTCAATTTATACTTAAGGGCACACATTAACCGACAATATAATTTTAATAAGACTCCATTTAGAGTTCGTTATTTCCGTATTTAGAATTTAGGCAGAGTTTCTTAGAAAACTAGACCTTATAATCCTCTACTCGTCTTTTCTATCGGTAAATATACAATTAAAAAAACTGTATAGAACCTACTGCATAAAGTTTCTTATACAATATAAAAATGTAATGTTTTAAATATAACTCACCCTTGACCATCCAATGCTGGTATCTGACTAAGACCAAGTTTCTTCATTAGGTTCAAAGCCTGTTCAAAAGTAGAGTTTACTGGAACCGTTTGTAGTGCTGGAAGACCTAACTGGGAGACATTTAAATCCCACCAACTGTGAAAAGAATTCATAAATAAATCAAAGTAATCTTTTCATTGGGATGTCTTTTAACAATATACCACAAATAGTCACTAATAGTGTCAGTGCCTTTACAACTAAGAGAAGCTCTGCTTGATGGAAAAATATCATTACATAAAATAAATAAAATAAACTCGTACTTACGGATGGTTATTAATGTTTACAGCAGGTTGTAGATTTCGTTCTTCCATCCATTGGTCGCACACAAACTTTGTTAAATAGTTTCTAATACTATCTGGCAAAACAACTACAACTTTTTTACCGCGACCAAAGTTTTTGGCTTTTGCTGCTTGAACAGCAGCCCACATCATAGCTCCACTGCTAGCCCCTGAAAAGATAATAGTATTAAGTATCTTTCAAGATGAGTTAAGTACTAGTACAAGTAATATTACCAAAAAATAAGAAAAGATGAATTATAGAAATACATAAAGATCAACTGAAAAAAAGTTATTCGATTCAACTAATGTAGAAGGTAGAAGGTCATATCTATGAAAAAACACAATAAAAATACGAGTAGAAGAAGAACTCACCAATCCTATTGAAGATGGCAATGAGATAAGACAGAGAGATTCCCTGAGTCCTCCATTGTTCAACCTGATTATGGACGAAATAATAAAAAAAGTAGGAACTAAAAAAGGATACCAAATGGGAGAAAAACAACTTAAAATAATCTGCTATGCAGACGACGCAATACTATTCTCTTACAGTGAAGATCATTTACAACGTATTAACTTAATTTAACATAATAATTCATCCAAAAAAGACAAAATGCATGATTACAACAGCAAATTTACCAAGATGTTAATTGCAGCTGGAAGGTCAGATAATACAACTAGTGATAAAGTTTAAATAGCTACGCATAACATTATCTAGCTACGGAAAGCTCGAAACGGAAGGGGAAGATCAATTGAATAGAGCAAACAAAGCCGCAGGCTGCTGAATGAAATAATATGAAGAAATAAAAATATCGGGAAAGAATCGGAAGAAAGAATTTACAAAACAGTCATTAGAGCAATAATAACATACGCGATAGAAACAAGACCTGACACAGAGAGGACAAAAAGGATGATAGAAAGAGCAGATATGAAAACACTTAGAAACGTTGATGATAAGACACTATGGGACAGAGCTAGAAGTACAGATATACGACGTAGATGCAAGATCTTCTTCTTATGGTGCCCTATTCAATTAGTGGATGTTGGCGACAATTCTGGCATACTCCTCTCGATCTTATGTGGCTCTAAAGAGTGCATGGGCATCCAGGTTTGGCAGATGCAAGATGGAGAACATCAGGAACTAGGTAAGAAATTCAAGAGTATAATGGAACGATCATGTAAGCCGAATAACAGCAAATAGACAGCGACGAAGTAAAGACGACAAGAGACGCTTCTCCAATAGGAATACGATCAGTAGGAAGACCACGAAAACGATGGAAGGACAACTTACTGGGGGCACATTGAAAAATAGACAGAGGCATGTCTATATACAAAGAAGAAGGAGAATTAATGTAGAAGGAATTTATATACCAATTATTGAGTTATTCATAAACTTTCGCCATTAGTATTTTTATCTATAGTTATGATCAGCATGACTGAATATATTTTTGAAGCTATTTATAATTAACGAGTTAATATTTTTCTTTTATTCATGAATGGAAAAATGAGGGAAAATTGTGAAAAAAATCTTAAAGAAAATTGTAAATAGAGTATACTAATAAAAAAAAGAAAGGATATACGCACGAATAGAAGCGAAAATAAATTAGACAGAGTATCAAACCATCGCTTGATACTACTTAAGGAGTCCAGAAAAAATAAAGTACTTATTTGTTTATTCTGTTAAAGTGTTATGTTATTTAATATATTGTTGATTTGTTAGTTCTTACCAATTAAAAGTCCTTCATCCTTAATCAACCTTCTTGCCATTGGCAAGGCATTCTCATCTCCTACTTTAATCCAAGTGTCAATGACTTTGCGGTCCAAAGTTGAGGGAATGAAATCGTAACCCATTCCTTCTATTTCCCAGAAAGTGACGTCGGTTTTATTAATGGCTTCTGGTAAAGCAAAGGATGATCCAAATGGATCTGCACAAACGATTTCGGTTTTGGGAGAGATTTCTTTGAATTTCCTTCCTATACCCGTAACGGTACCACCTGTTCCTGCTCCCATTATCTAAAATTTAATTTTTATAGATTAAGTATTATTATAATTAGAGAGATTTATCCCATATAGAATTTTTAAGACGAACAAATTTTGCACAAACGCACTCATGAAGATAAAAAACAAAATATAAAAATGAAGAAAAATTAATAGTAGTAGTATGAAGCAGTTAGGCAATATATATTTTTTTGGCAGTGTAATTAATAATGATACCACGAATATTCGGTTATTATTCGTAATCCTTTTTTTTACAATATACAATGTAAGAAATCACAATAAAACCTGCATTATAATTATAACATCGAAACTAAAAATAAATAACTGCAAGTAAAAACAAAAATATTTGGAAAAAAGGGAATAGCTGTTTATAAGATACCTATTCCAAATTTCTATCACGTTAACGGTATTATAATATAAGGCTTAATAACGATGCTATTATTAAAAAAGATTGACATTGATGATTGATATAAAGGATTCGAGTATTCCTTTATGCATATTCAATTATCATTTTAGAAACATATCGCTCATTTGCGACAAGAATGACATAATTCAAAAAAGTAAAATTTTCAGAAATCGCTAATAAAGATTTTATCAGATGATTTCTAGTTATCACATTGCTTATCCAACTTTTTATAACATATTAGCAAGGTGTACATATATACAGATATCGTAATTTAATAACACCTTATGTTTTCCGTAATTTGTTTCGCATTATTTTGTCTAAATAAAAATAAATAAATTTTTATGTCGTTCTTTCTAAAAAACATTTTACCTATTTTGGTATTATTCCGAAAAATGACATTATTGTTGATAAGTGCTTTAATTTTTTTTAAGAAAGACAAGACAATATTTAGTATTATGTCTGTATTACTGCAATTTTTCTTGAAGTAAATATTAATTTTTAACTTAAAGAATATGGAAGGTAATTCATGTAAACATTTTTATTAACAAAACATACCTTTTACAAAAAAATACCATTTTGATGCTTATGCTACAACTGAACAAGAAGGTTTTAACATAACATATTTATAATAATCTAAATTTTAATGCAATTAATACAAAACGAACATTTTAAACCAAATAAAAAAAAATAAAAATATTTATAATGTCTTGTAGAACGGTGCATAGTATTTCGGTATAACATTTTTGTTTAATAAGTCAAGCAAATCGGATTTTTTTTTCAGAAATTCCTGGCTTACAGTCATAAGCTTTTTTAACCACTATTTCTGGATATTTTTTCCTTTTAATTATTACGGCCTTTTTAAAAGTCTCATCGTTATATGAGTGTTTGTAGTATAAAACCTGTGGGGATGATTTTTCAAGTTTCAAAATTTTGATACCTGAAAGTTTAACTGGCTCGTTTTCTACATTTTTAGTGACATTCAGTCCCATTTGTGTGCAAACATCCTTCCAGCCAAAAAAATCTTCAAACGACATTTCAGGTACGTGATATGGCTGTCCATTTTTTCTTGCCGATTTGATTGCCGCAATGAATGAATCTGGTGTGTACATGGGACCACTTTTTAATTGTCTTTTCACCTGCCTTTCTATGAGCGAATGTGCAGAATCACCCTCGTTTTGAGTGTGGCCCTTTATTAAGTACTTATGGGTTATGGATCTGATATTAGGAAGTTTTTGTAAACAGTATGAGTAAACAGCCAACATAAATTTGTTCTTCTACTGTCCAGTGCAGTTATCCGAGTAGAAAATAACATCTATATCGTTTTCTCCCATTGACTTTGCCTGCAAATAGTTAAAAACGCAGGTGCCCAAATCATTAACACCTCTATTTCCACTAGACTTATCCCATACAAAGCAATCGGCAGTATTTCAGTGTAAGTCGTAAACTGTAAAATTGAAAACATTTAATTTTGATTTATAGTAAAAAAGGGACACATCACCTTTCGGGCACTGAAAAACCGCCTGTAGGTCGTAAACGACGACTACTTGATTACTACTACAAGTTTTTATGGAATTTCCAGAAATTAACATTAGAAAAGACTGTACCTTCTGAAAAAGAACTGTTACAGTAACTACAACTAGAACTACTGCTGGAGGAACTAGAACTTCTAGAATGACTTATAGAAGAACGATTTTGATCATTTTTATGTAAAGTATCGAGTAGTGCCGGTACAATTGGCGATAAAGCATCTGCATCTAAAAATAAAAAAGTTATGAAATATTTACTAGATTATAAGTATAATGTAGTTTACCTCTTGGATTGATCTGTGATTGTTCGGCATCGTAAGGAAGCTTTTCATTTACAACGGAATGCTGAACTTCTTCAATATTTTTTGTAGCCAGGTCTAGTATAAATTTACCACGGGTGCCCATTTTTATGCTACAAATTTAAAACTTCAAATATAAACACAATTTAATTTTCTTTATGTAGAAATATAAAAATAAGTATAATTGTTAAAAAATAATTATCTTTTGAAAATAACTTTTGCTAATTTGTTATTTTCAAGATCGTCATAATACAGTATAATATACATTTTAATACATACTGTCTTTAATTATAACTATAATAACATCATAATACTAAATAATACATACTTAGGAAAGCATTAAAGAAATATTGCTACTATAATAACAGCATAATTCAAAATGTTTTAAAACAATAAATTTTCTTTTTCATAAAAAACGTCATATATCAAAATAAACAAAGTGTTATGTTATTAGTTATTTTCAAGAAGAGCGTCCTAACACTAACTCGGTCATTCTAAATAAAATGTTTTATCATAAAATTGAACTTACCTTTTCAAGAATAACGTCTACTCATGAAATATGTCGTTTTTGACGATATTACACGCAACCACCTCTACTGAACACTGCAGCACAACTGAAATTCGACGTTGTTGAAGCAAGCGGAAGGCGAGTACTGAGTGGAGTTAGAACGACACTGCGACCCTTCTTTCACTACCGAAGGTAATTCTCATATGTCGTCCTAGCAGCAATAAAATATCACAAATGATGATAATGTGTAACAAAAATCTCGTTAACCTCAAATTTTGAATTATGTCGTTCTTGTCGCAAATGAGCGATATTTACATTGGATAACCTTGAAAGTTATAAATAAAGCACTTGTAAATTTTTGTACTCCTAGTTACCAAATTAAATTCTTTTTAGATTCATATCTTTATCTAAAGCAAAGCATAGGTACTTTATTTAATTACAAAACACTTGAGATTTTTTTATTAAAGAGATACTTACTATCATATCTACTTGCTTGTCGCATTGATCATAAATTTCTTCTGCTGTGGTATCATAGTGAGTTAGTGGATTGCCGGGATTCGAGAACTATGAAATAAAGAAAATAACAATAAATATCAATTATATTTTATGTATTAAACTGTTCAAACATATATTTATTATTGCCTTGAGTATTAAAATAGTTTCCTTAAAAAATTCGTAGACAATACTAATATTTTAACACTAATATTTAAAAGAAATATTGGTTATTAACTCTACATTAATGTGTTAATTTTTTAGTCTGAGATCTGAGGATCTTCTAACATTATTGCTGCAAGTTGCATTGCTCCTGTAGTGAATTGCTCCATGTTATTTTAACCTATTCTAACTTTGCTGTATCGTACTGCGGAAGACTAATAAGTTGTAAATACGAATTTACATTCCGTCTTTTGTACATTTTTTCTCAACCTTGTTGCTAATTATTCCATTGCTCTTTACAATAGTTTATACTATTTACTCGTAGTTTATTCTCATTTTGTTGCTTTTTTGTCAGGTGGATGTAGCTTCCTCCATCGATGTCTTAGTTTTCGCTCTGAGATCTCAGGGTTTTTTAACATTCTTGTCACAAATTGGTTGCATTGCTCTTGTAGTGATTCTTTTCCCAGAGGTAATTAAACCTACTTAACTGCACTGTAAGGACCAGATAGCTCAGGCGGTAGAGTGTCTGATGATCCCGTAGAAGGTCGGAATCAATTCCCAGTACCGGCGAAATCTACTAAAATTTTTTAAATATCTACAGGATCTAGATCGACTAGGCCTGAATAAAATGAGTACCCTGGGTGAAACCAAGGGTAATATTAGTCGGTAGAAGCTTAATAATGGCCAATGTTACCTTTCTTGTATACCGTAGATCCAAGAATACCAAACTACCCTACTCCCAAATCCTCCCAAATACTCCCAAAGCTGTGTTAACGGTATAAAGGGAGAGACTGCACTGCACTAGATGACTGGATCAATAAGTCAGCAATACGCATTCACAACTGTCTTCCATCTTTTATACCTTATCTTCTTTATCTGATCTTTATTGAGAGCTATGCATTTGAGAGATATATATTGTATTAATCCTTCTTCTTATTAGGTTCTTTTCCATTACTGTAGATTGACTATAATTACAGAAAATTGCTTTATATCTTGAGCTGTCTTTAGTAATGAATAGGTGTCCATGCCTGTCAAGTCATCTATTCTTTATCATCAAGCATTTTCTTCATTCCAGACTCCTTTTTCCTTTTAATTTCCTTTCCGTTACGAATCGCAGGAAGTTTTATGTTTTTAGTCTGTAAAGTATTATAGATAACTAGACGAATGCAAACTAGGTCCAAAGAATTGCAAATTTGGCCATACAGTTACCCACAAACTTACCACAGGACAGAAAATAGACATCATCTGTTGCAAATTTGTCTTACCCGTACCACATTAGAAAACAAGCACAATAAGAAAGTTATAGAAATAGAATCACTATAAAGCATCTACAGTAGAGATGATCCCCTAAACTTTTACAGCACACAAACTCAACGTCGTAAACCTTTCCTGGAAGTATTTTACATAAACTTCGCAATCCATATCAACATGTACCTCTCCGATCGAAAAAATAACTAAGAAGAACTTATGAAAGTCATTGACAACAAAAATCAATTCGTTTTTTTTTTCAAAGTTCAAACTATCACCAAAAGAAACTTGTAAGGGGACACCTTTTTCCCAACTGACTCAGTAATGTGTACAAAAGCTTACCTGATCAAAAATAACGCTGTTAGGAATCTCTTTCGATAAACGATGTACGGTTCCAAACATTCCATATGGAGAAAATGAATTAGCTGTGACAGGGCATCTGATGACTTCAGCTCCAAGGGCTCTCATTACGTATTCTTTCTCTTTTGATATTTTTTCTGACATTACAATTATACAACGATAACCTAAAAGATGTATAACAAATTTAGCATATATTAGTAATAAAATGAAAAAGACAGCAAATATTTGATTTCACGCAAACAGCGCCTATGTATCTGTTGATACGTATTTCGACCTAATATGTCTCATCAGAACAGTTATTCATAGGTGTTCTCAACGTGAAAAATCAATATTCTCTGTCTTTTAAGAAGCAACACTAAAATGGCTTCAATACGGACGCAATAATAATAATAATAATAATAATAATAATAAAATCCGTAAAATAGTTTCGAAACACAATTCAGATTTCTGCTTATAATCTGAGCCTTCTAAAAATTGCAAGGCAAACAGACGTTGATAAAAGATGTTAAAAGGAACATGGGGAATCTAAAATTTGCATTCCACGACATGCCTTTACAACTAAGCAGAAATCATTAGCGAATTGTGTTTCTCGTACTCACACAGAGTATATCCGAATAAAATGGAAAAGACAGCAAATATTTGATTTCACGCAAACAGCGCCTATGTATCTGTTCATATGTATTTCGACCTAATAGGTCTCATCAGAACAGTTATTCATAGGTGTTCTCAACGTGAAAAATCAATATTTTCTGTCTTTTAAGAAGCAACACTAAAATGGCTTCAATACGGACGCAATAGCGACATCTAATAATAAAATCCGTAAAATAGTTTCGAAATTCGAAAACGAGAAACACAATTCGCTAAGGATTTCTGCTTGTCGTGGAATGCCGACATTGTTGCATTGTCGGCAACATGCCGACATGTAAAGACATGTCGTGGAATGCAAATTTTAGATTCCCCATGTCCCTTGTAACATCTTTTATCAACGTCTGTTTGCCTTGCAATTTTAAGATGGCTCAGATTATAAGCAGAAATCTGAATTGTGTTTCGAAACTATTTTACGAATTTTATTATTATTAATAAACTTAAAATTATTTGAGCAACAGCAATTGAAGTTCAATAAAACGGAAAGAAACAAAATTTTATCAAACCTCTAGAAAAGTATATACTTATATAACGTACCTTTAATAGCAGCTGCCATAGCCAAACCAATGCCAGTGTTTCCGGAAGATGGCTCTATAATGGTACAACCTGGTTTTAGGATGCCTTCGTTCTCAGCATCTGTTAGTATTCTGTTTGCCATGCGGTCCTTTACGGATCCACCAGGATTGAAGAACTCACATTTTACATCTAAAAGTAGGAGTAGTAAATATTTTTTAAAACATTTATTATTCTGAGTATAGTGTCGTCATTTCGTCAGGTATTGTGTGTAACTAAAGTCGGCATTGACCTGACGATATGTGTAAGCAAATACGGAAATAGGGCTACTTTAAACTAACCAAAGTGATAACAAAAAATTTCTAAACTTAACCTGAAACTCTGGAATAAGAAAATCATGAGAAAAGTATGGAACACATCGTGGTAAATAAAGGTCCTGATAGCCCTAATTTAAATAACGAACAAAACCATTTACCATATATTTTTAGAAATGAGTGACAACATTAAATTAAAGACAAATTTCACAGTCAGTAGTTATTTTTTGTTTATTTGAACAATTTGAATTGAATATAAAAATTTATAAAAAATGCATGTACGTCTGCTGCAATATGAAGGATATTACTGGATAACAAAGCCAGAAAGTTATAGTCTGTATTATTTAGGTAATCGTGCAATCGTTCTATATTACCAAAAGAGCTAAGACATATTATCAAGTTGATGAAAAACAACCATACAAACTGATTTTCCTAGATGACCTTGTTTCACAGTTTAGACCGTCAGTTTTATGACGAAGTTCAGCTATGATTTTAGCAAAAAGGCTACTAGTGCCCCAAGGGTGTTAATTATGACCTAAAAATATAATGTTAATGGATCGATATCCGTAATTTTTGCTTTCAGGCCACTTGAAAGTTTGTAAGTTTTCACAATAAGGAACCTGCACAAAAAAGGTATAACTTTAGGTCGAGAAAACCAAAACTTTTTTACTTTGGAAATGTTGCGGAAAATTAGGAATTAGAATACTCTGATTCAAGTCTAAATTTACCTTTTTGAGATTCTGCTATGACATTGGAAGGACACAAAAAGAATAAGGGATTGTTGAACTTCGTATTGAAATCAGACAGTCTATTTTTATAATTCCTTCTGAGAATTTTATTTATTACGAAAATGAATGCTTCATACTTCATTCGAATTAAAACTTGGGTGAAAGAAAAAACTTTTCATTTATTTGCTTTTGTGTGTTTAATTATTTCAAGATGGTGAAAACTTAATATTGATAATTTCTTGATACAAAAGTGAAATAAACTACATGCTTAAAAATCATCCTCAGTGGCATTATAGCGCGTTATGAGTCAAAGCCTTCTTCAGAATAATCTTCCATTCGCCCCTCTCTCTGGCAACTCTTTTCCATGTTTTCACTCCAATGGATTTTAGATCATCCTCTGTGTTATCTTGATACCTAAGTTTTGGTCTTCCTCTGGCTTGTTTTCTTACTGGTACTCTTCGGTCGAAAATTTTTCTGATCGTCGCATCTTCATCTCGCCTAATTACATGTCCTATCCGTCGAAGGCGTGCTAATTTAATACATTTTACAACCTCAGGTTCCCCAGAACTTCTGTAGAACTCAAAGTTGTAGCGCCTTCGCCATAAACACTATTCTTGGACTCCTCCATATATTTTCCTTAGAATTCTTCTCTCGAAACGTTTAAGCAATTCTTGGTCGTTCTGTGTAGGTGACCACGTTTCTGACCCGTATGTTAACACTGACCTTATTACTGTTTTATATATGGTAATTTAAATTTTTCTGGGTAGTTTTGGGGCCATCTGTTTCCTCAAGCTATAATAACACTTATTAGCAAGTACTATTCTTCTTTTAATTTCTTCGCTGACGTTGTCTTTGGTCAGCAGCGAGCCTAGGTAGACGAAGGTGTCCACACCTTCCAGTTCCAGATCATCAATTAATAGTCTAGGTATCTGGTTGGCTGATCTATACCCTATAATACAATACATATACTTGGTTTTCTGTGCGTTTATTTTAATCCCATTCTCAATGCAGGCGCCCTTAATTATCGATATGCTTCGATCAGAGAATCTGTGGACCTAGCAATAATGTCTATGTCATCTACATATTCGACCACTTGTACAGATTTATTAAAGATGGTGCCATTCGTATTAATATGGTCGAATTATTGTTTCTAGTGCAAGGTTAAATAAGAGACACCACAATCCATTTTCCTGTCTCATTCCATTTTTACAATGGGAGGGGCTTGAAAAGTCGTTTTGGATTCTGACCACACTCTCTACGCCTGTGAGTGTAAGTTCCGTTAGTCGAACAAGATGAAGCGGCATTTGAAATTCCACCAAAAGTTTTTGTATGTTGACTGAGTCGTATTCGGCTTTGAAATACACGAATATGTGGTGGGTGTCGACTCCAAACTCAAGTGTTTTCTCAAGAAAATTCTCAATCATTGAAAGAAAATTTTATTTAAGTCTTTAAATATTTCTCTATTGTAATTATAGGTGGGACATTTTAACGAAATATGATAGTTATTTTATTAATTCTTTGAAATAGTGTATGTATAATATTATATCTATTAATCTTTATCTTTATTGGTACATTTGTAATTTATAAATGTGACTTTTCCAAAAAAGTTTGTTATCTAAAGAACCATTGCCACATTGCCGTTGATAGTTATTTATCACTGATAAAATAGAAACATATGCAGCTCTAATAATCAACAAGGTGCTTAAGTGACCGTGTTGTGAAAATAAATGGTAAGAAAAAAATTACCAAGCGTAAATATTATGAATATTATAAATATTATCAATATTATTTGTCGTTTTCTGAGTGACCCCACAATCGGCATTTGCTTTATGAAAGGTCAAAACTAATTTATTAAAATTAATATAAATTAAATATAATTGTTTAAATATTGATAAGAAATATTGGTTGACTTTAGAAGATTATTTCGAAATAATTGATAACACGTAATTAAATACAAAAATATAACACTATTTTTGTCAATTAATAGGCTAAATAACATTATGTCTTCTCCTTTTAAGGAGATTACCACATAAAAATTATATTCTGGACGTTTTATAATCATATAAGTTCCCATATTAATTAAAATGGCATTTTTAATAATATTTATTAAAAAAATTGCTCTTATGGTTTTCTATTTATTTCCAACAATAAAAACAAATTCACTAAACCTGGCTATGTATTAACTTACGTCAACATACGTTGATTTTTTCATAATTATGTTAAATCCATATGTAGCTATGGAAAAATGACATCAAAACAATAATATTGTTAGTTAATGTCAAATGTATGTTATGGTACTGAAATGCTTTTTACTTTTTGTGGATTGTACAATGGGTCGAAGTAAAGTTAACGATGAGAAAATGTGTTCAATCATTATTAGATTTTTTAATTCTCGAAAAGTCAATTCGGAAATCGCGAATATGTTGCAATTGTCACGCTGTAGTAAAAGAAATATAGTCAGATGATACATTACTACAGGTTCGGTCGTCACAAAACCTAGAAATATACGAAAAATTAAAATAACCGAAACAGATCGAAGGGCATTAAAACGCAATATAGTGAAAAATCGACGAACAAATTATATGGAGTTAAGCGTTTTATAACTTTGTGCCATTTTCGGACCGATGTCTTCTTATTCAACTATCCGGAAAGCCAGTAAATATTAACATCATTCAAACTTATGCCCCTACGGCCGATAAACCCATAGAAGAGCTAGAAGCGTGGTATGCTGACGTAGAAAAACTAATAAAGATGACCAAAAAACGAGACCTAACATTTATCTTAGGTGATTTTAATGCTAAGTTAGGTAGAGGAAAAGTTTCTGGATTGATCGGAAACTTCGGACTTGGAGCAAGGAACGACAGGGGAGAGAGAATGACCGAATTCTGCCAACAACACAACATGGTAGTGACAAATACATGGTTTAAATTACACCCTCGTAGATTGTACACTTGGACTTCACCACAACACAATGAAAACAGAGTAATCCGTAACCAAATAGATTACATATTGGTCTACAAAAGATATCACAATGCAATCATCAGTGCAAAAACATATCCTGGAACTGACATCAATTCCGATCATAATCCTGTTGTTGCAAAAGTTCGCGCAAGATGGAAACTAATAAAGAAACAAAAACCTCAACACCAACTATTAGACATCCAAATATTGAAAAACGACACCATATATCAGACAGTAAATAAAGAACTAAACAAAAATTTAGGAAATATCGACCACAAGAGAATTAGCGAGTACGATGACATAAACGTATATGATATAAAAGACTAAATAGAATAATTCGAAAAAAAATAACCGAAGCAAAAGAGAAATGGCTGGAAACAAAATGCGTTGAAATAGAAGAACTGCAACAAAGGCACGATTTTTTTAATTTACATAAAAAGGTAAAAGAGTTTACATCGACTACCAAGAGAACGACTTTTCACACCATGCTGAACACGGATGACAAACTGCTAGAATCAACGGAAGATAAACTGAAAGAATGGGAAAACTATATTAA
Source organism: Diabrotica balteata (assembly GCA_918026665.1). Classification (NCBI taxonomy): domain Eukaryota; kingdom Metazoa; phylum Arthropoda; class Insecta; order Coleoptera; family Chrysomelidae; genus Diabrotica; species Diabrotica balteata. Next base: position 75,720,915 of record OU898276.1, on the reverse strand, counting down.
AATAACAACGAAGGGCCAACAATTCTGAAATCTGAAATCATAAATGCAATTAATCATCTCAAAACAAATAAAAGCCCAGGTCCAGATGGAATATACCCAGAAACGCTCAAATTAATCAGCGAAGAAAATATCGAATTATTTGTCCTTTTATTCAATCGCATTTATGATACAGGTAAAATACCCCAAGATTGGCTGGAGTCAATATTCATCCCACTACCAAAAAAGCCAAACCCACAACACTGCAATGAGTTCCGTCTGATAAGCCTTATAAGTCATGCAGTAAAAGTCCTACTAAAAATCGTACATAACCGTATCTATAGAAAGTGCGAAACAATCATCGGAGACGATCAGTTTGGATTCAGAGCCGACATGGGAACGAGAGAAGCCCTGTTCAGTTTACTAGTTCTCGCCCAAAAATGGTACGACCAACAGAAAGATATATTTATATGCTTTATAGACTTCGAAAAAGCATTTGATAGAGTAAGACACGACCTACTATTAGAACGTTTGCAAGAAGTCGGTTTAGATGGAAAAGACATCAAATTCTTAAAAAACTTGTACTGAAACCAAAAAGCCAGAGTTAGGATCGAAGGTTCCACATCCGCAGAAGTAGAAATTAGGAGGGGAGTTAGACAGGGATGTGTTCTGTCGCCTCTGCTGTTTAATCTTTACTCCGAGTTTCTATTAAAAGAAGCATTGGAGGATTCCAAGGATGGAGTCAAGGTGAATGGCGTAAATATCAACAGTATCAGATACGCTGATGATACAGTGTTAATTGCGGATTCCGACTGAGGTCTACAACGACTCATCGACAAGACCAACTCGACCTGTGAGCAATTTGGTATGAAAATAAACATTAAAAAAACCAAAGTGATGTCAATCCGAAAAAACCAAAACGTACCTCAACCTTGCACAATAAATGGGCACATCTTAGGACAGGTCAATAGATTTAAGTACCTGGGATGTTGGTTCGATAGCAGCCTAAATCCTGATCAAGAAATAAGATCTAGAATAGAACAGGCTAGAAAGTCTTTCAAAAAAATAAAAAAACTTCTTTGTGATTCTCGAATAAAACTCGAAATTCGACTACGTTTATCAAAATGCTACGTCTGGTCGACTCTTCTATATGCAGTTGAAACGTGGACCCTTAAAACATCCACCGTAAATAAATTGGAGGCCTTTGAAATGTGGATCTACCGGAGAATACTCAAAATTTCATGGACATCGCATACCTCAAACGAAGAAGTGCTGCATAGAATAGGTAAGGAAAGAGAACTTTTTAACACAGTAAAAGTAAGAAAAACATCATACCTAGGCCACATACTGAGAAATAATAAGTACCAATATGCCCAACTTATAGTGAAAGGAAAAACCGAGGGAAAGAGAGGCCTAGGAAGGAAAAGACTATAATGGCTCAGAAACATCCGACAATGGACAGGGCTGAATTTTGAACAGATAATAAGAACAGCTGAAGATAGAGAAGAGTTTAAAATTGTAGTAGCCAACCTCCATTGAGGAGAGGGCACTTTAAGAAGAAGAAGCGTTTTATGGAGTGACGTTATTGGAAGACAAGTTTCTAGATCAACATATCACCGAGAGGCTCACGAATTAGGATTTGCTACTTACAACGTAAAGATAAAATTTTATTCAAAAAAATAAAATTTCATTTTATTTTTTTAGGAAAAAAAATCAATAGACTTGGGAAAAGCCACTTTACAACATTACAACAAAATAAAAATAGACTAAAATGGTCAAAAGAGCATAAAGATTGGATTCAGCAGCAATGGGATTCAAAACAATGGAGTGATGAGTCCAGATTTGAAGTGTGTGTTAGACACAGTAAAAGTCGCTTCATACACAGGAAAAATAAAGCTTTCCATCCCGACTGTCTGAAGAGAAAAGTCAAATTTCCTGCATCTGTCATGATCTGTCATGATCCATTCAAACATTTAACTTTTTGGATGCTGTTTGAACACGATCACCATATCAGATCATTAGTAATATTTCAATACGATCTTTTTCACTTTCAATCATTTTTCTTGCATTTTCATCTTTCGCATATATTTTCTTAATTGAAATTTTCAATATGACCTATTTCTTTTTAATAATCCCATGTACCAAAAAATTTGTTATCTCAAGATTTATTTATTTCTTTAATATTATTTATGCTATATTGCTTTTTTGTAACACCAAAATTACTTAATCAGTCTGAATCATTCCAAATTTATTTTGAACATTACGCGTGTGCCATTTCTTATCAATGTTATTTATATTTATTTTTATGTCAATATTTCTTATCTTCTTATCTGAAGTAGTCAAAAATACAGATTTTTGTAAAAATTATTACATAATTTTATCAATGTGTAAATTAACAGACTAATATTTTATTGATCTTATAAGTGCACTTCACGTGTAATTTATTTTTATAAAAGGGTATATTATTATCTCAAAATTTTAAAGTAGGTACATATTTACATATGAATAATTTTATCTTCCGTTCATATGGTGCGTGATGTTTTTTGTCTGCTTTATAATGTAATTTTACATATTTTTATTATTCTTTTTGGGTGATTTCTGCACTTTGATTGTGTACACTTTTTTACAGAAACATGTGAGACTCATGGTTGTCAACGAACAAGAAAAACTTTTCAAAAATGGAAAGACATTTTGTCAATAATAACAGTCTTTGTTTGGTCTGACCTTTCAGACAACTACCAACCATCATTTTTAGATGGCGAAGAGAGTAGTGAATACAAACCACGTGCTGTAGACTCGGCTGAAAAACAGAACCAAAAAGAAAACGTGCCACCGTAAATATCGTTAATGTTAGTTCTAAATCGGTAAAACAAGCTGTAAAATCCAATACTCAAATTCTAATATGGTGGACTCTGAAAATGAAGTTACAGAATTCTTCAGTTCATAAAATACTAATGACTTTGAAGAAGTAGGCACATCGGTAGCCAATGTAATAAATATTGCATTGCCTATTACCTGAGGCCCAGTTAACGGTAATAATTCACACAAATTTATATTTGAGGACAACGATTTCGCCGGTTTCAGTGGGAACTTAAATGAAATCTTCTAGAATAAATCTATCTTAAAATTTTATAGATATTTTGAAGACGATGCATTTTTATTCATAATGATCAGTTTAGGTACCTTTACTTTATTTATATCAATTGAGATTTCTGTTAAAATTTTGGTCGAACCAAACGTATTGTCACATGGCACAACACTGATGTCGCCGAAATGAAACGATTTCTTGATATAGTTATCTACATGAGATTATGCCGTTTTTCATATTTGCAGTCATACTATTAAAATAATACCTTTTATTCAAATTATATCGAAAATATAAGGCCAACAAACCGCTTCCAGATATTACGGAAAACACTCCATTTCGTCGACAATTCGGTTATAATCGATGACATTATTTGCCACTATTCCCAAAGAAAGCGTTTGCCTAGACGAACTGTAATGCCTTTTCAAGGGCGGTTAAAATGCAAGCAGTATTTTGCCAACAAAAGGCATAGCTTTGGAATAATGATTTTTAAACTTTGCCTGAAAGGTGGTTAAAAATATTATTTCAACGTATATTGTAAAAAAATATGTCAAAGGCAGCAGTGAACCAACAAATGTGGTAATGAAATTCATGAATAGAGTTCTTGACAAAGGACGAACTTTTTTGGTTTACAACTATTACACCTCAGACACACTTGCTCATTCATTTGTATACCGAAAAACACATGTAATTGGTACACTAACAATAAGTATAATAATTCTAAAAACGTCATTTCCAAGAAATTGAAATAGGCAAATATGTCGCTAAACAAAGCAACTCTGGCATCGATATTCAAAAATGAAAGGACAAGCGCGATATATTGATGAAAAGTACCAAATTCGACGAAATGGTAAAAATCCAGAAGACACGCGGTGTAAAGCCGAAGAATGTAATTAAATATAATAAATTTAAAGCTTAATAATAATAACTTGATATATTAAATCAAATTAAAGTTTAAATTGTGATTTACGTAAAGAAATGAAGGGATATTGAAAATTCTCGATGGAGCTCTTGATCGACACAGCCTTGCTTGTGTCGTACATAAAAGCATTGCCATCGAGAAAATGACAATTACCCTATTCAAAGAAGAAGTTCAAAAATTAAATGTTGCGTGTACTCAGTGCTTCTGTACGGAATAGAAACATGGACATTGAAGACGGAAACTCTATCAAAACTTTAGGCTTTTGAGCAATGGTTATACAGAAGGATCCTGAAGATACCATGGGCAGACAAAATCACCAATGAAGAAGTACTGCGGAGGATTAACACCACCGCGGATTTGGTCAACATCGTGAATGGCCGAAAGCTGCAGTACTTGGGACATATAATGAGAAATCAAGGCAGATACGAGCTACTCAAATGCATCTTGCAAGGTAGAATTGAAAGAAAAAGGACCCCAGGACGAAGCAGAATATCCTGGCTTGCTAACCTGAGAGCATGGTATAGAAAGAGTTCAACACAGCTATTTCGTATAGAAACCAACAAAATCATCATAGCCAGAATGATCGCCAACGTTCGGAACGAACAAGCACCCTAAGAAGACAAAAGAGGAAGTAATTAAGAGCCTTGGGGAGGCGGGGATTTTATTGCTGCTGCTGCCATTCTGGAAAACAAACATAAGCTTAGACATATAAGTCATACTGGCAGAAGATGATGTATAGTGTTTACTCAAAAATAAACAAACGAGGCAAACAAGACAGGAAAGATCCACCAATAGCACGTTAAAGTGCGATGCCTGTAAAAAATTCTATTGCCTAGACTGTTTTTGTTTTGGTTACACATTCAGTGACAAAATTATTTAATAGTGGATACCGTAGATATAAATTTGTTTTTAAATTATATCTATTTTATATGAAAAATAACTTTAATTTAGGTAACGTTTACTTTTACTCTGATTTTTAGTATGAATTACTTTTTATTTGCATTTCGTCGGAAAAATAAAAAAAAATTGTCATTTTGTGTCCGGCTTGGATTCACAGAAACACAGGCCAAGTACGGTTTCTAGGCTATTTGACCGAGCCGAAAACTCTTCAATGTATTTTAATTGCATGCAAAAAGGCGTTGTGGAGCTACACAATATTATTTTGAGGGATTAGCATTGAATGCTGTTCTTCATTCAATTAAATATTCTTCAGAGAACAGAGCAAATTAGCAACAAAGTACAAAAATTAGTACCAAAACGATCATGCCTGTAAGACTTAATGTAAAATGAATGTAATCTATCTTATATGTTACAAGTAATTCCAAAATATATCTAAAAAAAAACGCCAAATCTGGTAAAGATAATTTAAGAAATAACGATACAGTTAAATTAATTAAAGGATAAATAAACCAAATGAATCTAATTTTAGGTAAATCAATTTATTAATTAATACCGATTTTACTTCTGATAACTTTTAGATAAAATTAATGTATTTTTATTTTTTTATCAATCCAAGGAAACAACAAGATTTGATTAAAAACTCCCGGGTTTATTTGAAAGACGTGTTATTTAATTATATTATTATAGGCCGGTTATATTTATTTGAGAAAGATGCGATAAGCAGCGGTATGACTGGTGAAGAACAGGATAGTACTGACCCACATGAAACATAATATGGTATATTTTATAAGAAATTGGTTCTATAAATTTGTATTGTTATAAACAAAGCTTAATTTTATGTCTTGATGATTTTGTGTAAGTTTAAATTACATTAATGATATTTCTGCAATGCATTTTTTATAAAATGTTCAAACAATAATTGGTTTAGGTAAAGAAATAATAAATAAGACTTACTCACAATCAATTTAATTTAACTATCCAGACAGAAATTTCTCTGGATAGTTAAATTAAATTGATTGTGAGTAAGTCTTATTTATTATTTCTTTACCTATTTGAAATGGACTCACACAAGAAACACATTCATGATTTGAATAATTGGTTTGTATACAAAAACTAATTAAAAATTGAGCGAACGGTTGGTAGTGAAAGATAAAAATATATAGATATTGCAACAATAAGTGAAGTTTTCATAATAAGGCCATGTTTTTCTTAAAAAATTGAAGCAGTAGTTTGGTGTTGAATATATGTCGATAATCCCTACACCTGATTATGTAAGAAAATATTCCGGGTAAGCTCAGTATTGAGAGAATGTTGTCCTGGTATTACACTTCGTCACTTTCTTTCTCTGAATCACTTTTCTCCACATTGATAATAATTTTATTTAGAACAGGAATGTTTTTAACATATTCTTTTTCGATATTTTTACGTACTCTATTGCTTTCTTCCAGTTATCCTCAGAGATATTTTTAAATTCAGAATCAATTCTGAATTGTTATAACATTTCAACGACAGTGTTATAACATTTCGGACTTACATTTTTTTGTCTCACATTATATTTCAGTTGAGACCATAACAACACTATTGGATTTAAAACGCAGTAATATGGTGGTAGTCTTAAAGTTGTATGTCGATTTTTACTTGCTACATCATCAATAATATATTCATCATCAATAATATATAAGTTTTCTAGAATGACAGTATGCATTATCTAAAACAATAACACTGTTGTCTGCTAAATTTGGTAATAAGTTATTTTTAAATCACGATTGGAAAAGTTTACCCGTAATATCTTGATAATAGTCCAAACAACTATCTTTAATGTCTTTTGCACTTAATAGTAAGCCATCGGTTACCCAGCCGTCTTCCCTCCACAATGTAAAATGCGTATTCGTTTGCCCCTGGAAACTGGTACATTAACTTTGCACTTTAAATTGTCATTACTCCAACATTTGATAGTTGTTTCGTTAGTGTTAAACCACGTTTCAACTAAGTAATAAATTTTTCTCCCGCTATTTCTGTACTCGGTTATCTTTTTTCAAATACTCATTACGCCATTTTATTAAACGAGCACTTTTCATTATAGTATGTCGTTTATTGATTGTTTTATATTTAAAACCATTTGATAGTAAACATTTTCTTAAAGTTGATTTACAGCAATTAATAATATTTTTAGATTTTAATTCAGCTAAAATTTGGTTAAGTGTGGGTATAATATTACCTGCAAACATATTATAAATGTTTTCTGAAATGGGACCTAAAAGATGTTGCTCAATAGATCGATGTAGTCCAAAGTCGCTCCTTTTTTGTCTATTTGTAATGGCCTCCTGTAAAATTCGATATACAGTAGCACATGAAACTTTTGTTAAAGCCGCAGTTTTTACAACACTCTCGTACCGTTCCAATTCTTCACATAATCCATTAAACACATTTAACACAATTTCTTTAGCGTCTTTCGATAAATGTTTTTTTTTTTCTGGCTTTTTAATACTTCCTCTACTTGGTCCAGCAATAGTTTCAGGATTATTTGGTGGTAGAATTTTCTCATTTTCTTCAACAATTTCTACTTCATTATTCCCAACAATTTCTACTGCACTATTCTCCCATGGGCGCCACATTTTTATTTACTAATATTTTTCTAATCGCGAAATCGTCACTAATAAATGCGTGCTTTCTTTACAGAGTTTAAACTAAAAATTATATGTATAACAATACCGAAAGCCACATCAGTCTTGTTATCATTCGTTCAGCATTTCGTGGAAATTTAAAAACCTTGATCAGCACAGCAGGGCTGTGAAAAGAACCCGACAATCCGGTAAGAGAAGTCTTAAACTCATAAATTTTATTGAAAGGTATAAAAAGGGGCTTACATCGGCAACTTTTAGTAGTAGCGTAAATAAAAATATTATTGTAATTAAAGGTAAAAACATTATTTTGATTAAATAGACCCAACAGTTATAATTATTTAAATATAATATATTTATTATAATTGTACCTAATGAAATTATATTTTACAGTAATTATTTTTGCACTTTTCTGAATACTATCCTGTAACAAGGCAAAATATTAAAGAGGAACTATTAAAACAGATGTCATTTAATCTAAGCTCAGTTCGGTACCCCTTGTACATCAATTGGTCTATCTCTTTAAATTTCTCAATTATCTGTAACCGAACTATAATAGGACTTACATATATCACATTCCAATCCTTCTTGCTGAGGTATTCTGTTGAGCTTGATCAATGGAGTATTACCAATTGCATGCAACGCATTCGGCAAGATTTTTGGCTTAGGTGCTTTCCTATAAAAAAATTACAATTTTTAAAGCTTACTTACATTGTTGCTTAAAAAAGTAGCAATACTTCCAATCGATTTAATATTAACCAGGAAAAAACTAGATAATATTAAGATGTTTTTGTAAAGCGTTTAACAAGATTCTCAGAAAAAATTATGTTGAATACTAAGAAAAAGAGAAATATGATAAACTAATAACTATAATGACTTCTTGGTCAACAAAATCAAGTAAAATCATTCTTTAGAAAAGAATGGTTTACAAAGATTTGGTTTTCTTGAAATTAATATTTTTGACCATTGATAACTGCTTTAACATAGGCATGTCTTCGTCATTTGGATTAAAAATCACTTTGAGCAACTAACTAAATTTTAATTCTAACTCGAATTCAATGTCGTTATGAATAGTTGAATTTCACATATTGTATTCGACAAAGTTCAGTAATAGTTGCTTTTTGAATATTCTTCAACCTTTTTTGGTCATACTGGATTGGGTTATGATCAAAATAAACGAAAATTGCAGAATATATTAATACGATTATAAAATTGCTATTCAATGTTATGTTTATATGGGATTAAGCCACAATTGATTTCAATTAAAACTATAATTTTAACGAATGTTTGCCGTTTCGACTTCCACTCCGGAAATCGTTTTTAAATACCTGGATTCGAATCAACTGTGGCTTAATTCTATATCTTATATAAATATAATATTTAATATCTAAAAATTTCAACTTACAACAATGAAAAATAATACTTAAAATTCAAAGAATTAAATTTTCCAGAAGGACGAGATGCAAATGTTTAAACGGCATTGTAGTAGTTGCTTCACAATGTCTTGATTGATTGATAACTCTTCGCTATTTATATTATGATTTAAATAAGCGTTTTCCTGTTCTATTCAATGTTAAAAGTCTTCTAGGTGATGTATCAAAACGAAAATATCGTTAAATAAAAATTGAAGTGCCCCATTTTCTTCTATTTTACTAACCATTTAGGCTGCCGTATATAAACTGGGAGGCATTGACATGAACAATTTTGATACACAAAATGTGACTAGGAAGAAAATTAAAGCACTACTGTCAAAAAGATCTTAAACTATTAAATAGAAATTAAAATGCAAGGAAAAGATGTTAAGGTATGCAAAATTGAGGTCAAGTTGAAAATCTAGTAAAACATTTTAAAACTGGATCAAATACTCCAAAATCAGATCTAAGAGGTCGACATTCAAATCATCCTAAAAAATATTCCAATTCTGATATAGATTTTCTGAAATCTTTTATTGAAAGCTTACCTAAGTACAAAAGCCATTACACCCGTGCTGACAACTCTAGACAATATATGAGTATGAAATATTCCATTCGGACTTATTATGAGAAATACGTTCATTTTGAAAAAGAAAACTCCAGTTTCTGCAGATAAGTTCAGAAGAATATTTACTGAAAAATGTTAATATAAATTTCAAAACATGGATACATGTCAAACGTGTGATAAAGTTTCAGTAGCTTTAGAAAATACTAAGTTACACAATGATGAAATTGGAGTTGAACAAATTAAAACTGAACAAGAATTACATCATAGAAAAGCTGAAGCAGGTCAATGAGCAGTCAGAGACGCAGTAAAGGAAGCAAGCTTAAACCCAGATGTGCATGCAATAAGTTTTGATCTACAGCAAACCCTTCCCACACCAAAGCTGTGGTGCTATAATTTAAGCATACATTCCCTTGAAGATAGTCGGGGTCACTTTTTTATGTGGGATTAATCAACTGCTAAAAGAAGGTCAGACGAAATCACTAGCTGCTCAAAATGTACTTTGAGAAAAATAATATTCGTGGCAGAAAACTAATAGCTATTTCAGACATTGCTGCGACAAAATAAAATGACTATCATTGGTCTTGGCTTTATCTTTTACAAATGACTATTTAAAGAATAGTTCATATATTTCCAGTAGACATACAGTTGCCAAGCGATAGAAACTTTCTGTTATAGAAATTAGGCCAAGAAAAACTGTGAAATGTTCTATTCGCCCAATCACTGGGAAGATATTTGGAAGAAGTGTCAGAAAAAGAAACCTTTTCTAGTAAGTGGGGTCCAGCAAGAGGATGTATACGATTGTTCAGTACTGAAAAGCTATTTTAATCAACCGGTAGGTATTTTACAAAGTAGTGTGAAATTATGCGTATCTTACAGCGGATTATTTAATTCCATGTCCTTGAATAAAAGAGGAAGACCAACAGCTGCAGAAGAAAAATTTCCTACACTTACTCAAAAATATTATCATCCCCTTAGTATTTATTCATGCAGAAAAACTGAAAGATTTAAAATGATTCTTGGAATGGAGTCTAGCTGTTTATCACGAATGGTATATAAATTTAAGATAAGCTCCCAGTACCTACCAAATTATGTTAAGTCAACACCACTTGACATGTTACGTTAAACTTTTTCAAATATTTTAGGTAAATAATGTTAAGTTGTAAACATTTTCATAATTTCCTCAATAAGCACATTGTAAAAAAGTATTTGTTATTTCACATTTTGCCTACTGATTAACAACATAATCAATTAATTTTAGTATGATTCATAGTCTTATATTTTTCAATAAAAAATATAAGAATATTTTTTTCAAAATTCAACACTTCAAAAGTCAAATCTTCTTTATTGTCCCTTACCATTTTTTACTGCCGGACCCCTCAATTATACAACTTTCAACCTAAATCAATTTCAATCAAGTCACTGATCTACATTACCAATTATTACTTTATTTTTTTTTTTTTTTATTCCAAGAAATAAATAATTAATTAAATTAAATTTATAAGTTGTTTAATTTTTAACTGAAATCTGAGGGAAGTTATCTGACGTATCTTCTCGTGGTTATCGAAACTTTTCCTGCGTCATGAAATTTAAACAAAAAAAAAGCGAATTTTATCATTTATTTCAATATTGTGAAAAACTACACATTCTAAAATAAATAAAAACGTTTAACAGTCAATTTTCAAGAAACTATTTGCATTTTAAAATGAGATTTTCTAAATTAAAAAATATTTATAAACAGAAAAGTTATTGCAAGTTAAAGCAGAAAGTAAGCATGTTCCTCTATTGTTTATATTTCTTAAAATAAACAATAAAAACATTTAAAACACAGTTCGTAATGTTTTTATGTAGGTACCACATTTTCGAAAGATGGGCACAATCGATCAAGTAATTTTTAAACAATTAGATAGGTACATTTGTTTATCCCATTAGAGAGAATAAAAATCATTTTCAAATGGCTGTACAGGTGCTATGTCAATACTTAGAATGTTTAATGTAATAATTTTCAATTGTTTACTTACAAATAATTGATGCATAATGAAGTACCATTACCATTATATTGACAATATCCCTAACTTGCGGTATGCCGCGCAGTTTATTATAAATATCAAACATTGTATAATGCCAATTATTTTCAAATATAAGAAAAGAATCGACCAAAAAATTGAATTATACATGTAATATAAAAAAAAAAATAAAAATATTATACTCTACTTACCAATCGACCTTTGTATGAATTGAGGTCGATCTGTCAACCTTCGGATTCCATGGGCACTTTTGCTCCCTTTCAGGAGCACAAATAGCGTCATTTAACGGCGACCGATAGACGTATTTACTCATGTTGACGATATGTTTAATTCACGATTTACAATGAAGTGATTGCTCTAGTTAAGATAATAATATATTTTATCGTACCGGTTTCACGACCGAGATCAATTTGAATCGTTTCGATAATAATATCCTTTTTATATATTCGAGAGTTTAATATTGGAGGTAGAACGCATCGTACAGGATGTCCCAAAATTTAGATTCCATAATTGTTTGCGTTATTTTAGCGTCGAAACTTTGATTGAATTTATTAATTTTGTATTTCGACAAAAAATACCTTAATAATAATTTTCTTATAACATAATTTTTAATAAACAAAGCAAATTTAATTAATTACTGAGAGTAATTGTCAGTTTTAAATTAATAGAGCATCTACTTATTTTTAATCTAAGTTCTTAAATTTGCATTAGCAAATCCTTTACTCAACTCTTGTCCTTTAAATATTATTTTTGTACTTTGAAAAATAAGGTTCTTATCGAGCACAAGTTTAATTAAATCTTGCCCAAGTACTTTCGCTTAAAATAGCATCTTCAGGGGCATTTCGTCAAATATGAGCTATCCAGCAAGCGTAGAATGTGATAAACATGTATGAAAACATAAAATTGTACAAAACACTACACTAAAACAAGGACAAACAGTTTAAAATTACTTTAAAAGATTCTACGCTTTACATTCTTTGTCAGTATCAGGAGAGAGAATATCCTCTCTCTCCTAGCTGTGGTAATACTAGGTATAACTAATATAGTTCCATGTTACATTGACATTTTGTTTTCGACATCGTTCATAGGTATATTGTCAATCAGTTACCAGCTGTTCTCCGTGTGAAGAGGTTTACTCTCCGGCTCTGGAACTCACTTCAGCCATGTATGTTACCTGAAGTCATATTTAATTTAATACTGAACATCACAGTTTTTTTACAACATGATGTATAATCTTTTACAACTATATGTAATTTAAAGGGTTTTTACCCAGATATTTTGGTGGCTCAGGCATTATAACCTAGTAAGTATAGCCATTTTGCTTTTTAACCATAGTCAAAATTTCATAACCAAGTTTGTTTTAACTAAATGGTTTATACTTATTTTAGGCAATTTTAAAATTTAAACCTGATGATGGACTCTAATGTTTGTTTGTTTGATGTAGCCCTTTTAAGGGTCTTTAAATAAATATACCCATTTACGAAGACTAACCTCACTTTTTTTTTATCTATATTTGCGATTTTCGCTGTCCATGGTATTTTTAGGATACGGCGATAAAGCCACTCTTTCAATGGACTTAGTATTCAGTGTTATGGTGGAGTTTTTAAGTGCATCCAAGTTTCTGGAGATGATCATGAATTTGGTCTTTTTGGTATTAATCTCTAATTCCATTCGCTTACTGTATTCTCCGATTATAGTGACAAGTTGTTGAAGATCGACTATGTTGTCACAAATTAAGACACCATCATCAGCATATCGTATGTTGTTGATCAATACTCCATTCACCTTGATTCCATCTCTACATCCTCCAAAGACTCTTGAAATATGGCTTCCGAATAAATGTTAAATAAAAGAGGGGAAAGCACACATCCCTGTCGAACGCCTCTTTTTATATGTATGGGTTCGGATATAGAATTGTCTATTTTTAACTGTGCCGTTTGATGCCAGTACAAGTTTTCAATGCATCTTATGTCTTTTTGGTCAATATCAACTTTCTTGTGAATCTGTATTAACTTGTGGTGTTGGACACGATCAAACGCTTTTTGGTAATCCAAAAAGCACAGCAACACATCCTTCCTCTGATCGTAACAATTTTGGACCAGCACCTGTGTTGCTACTATTGCTTCTCGTGTTCCTAAACCTTGCCTAAACCCGAACTGGAAATCGCTGATGTCACACTCACATTTTTTTGTATAATTTTTGATGTAGTATTTTACTGTAGTATTATACCAACCAAACTTTTTACGCCTATCACTTGAAAGAGTTTTTTTCTGTAATCGTTAATTTTTGTTTCACCTTTCTGTTTCCAGTAATAATCGAGAAAAGCGTGTTACAACTTTGAAGAAAATTGCTAAAAAATACTAAAATCTAACAGTGAAACGTGTTACTCAGCTTAGATTTATCGTTATCGCTTTCGTGACGTCAAATCTCATGAACGTACGGTCAGTGAGTTGTGTGCTTGAACTGCTAAAACAGCCTTAATTAAAATCAAATAAATCACATTTTGAGGTTTTGTTGACTGATTTATTTTATTTTATTTTATTATTTTGAGTTTTAATTTAAAATAAACCAAAATTAAACTCTTCCTGATAATTTTATGTTTTTATTTACAAATCAATAATAATAATAAGCAATTTTTACAGCTGCAGTGACGTATTTGATTGTAATTAAATATTTGATTACAATCAAGTTTTGATAAGCGTTCGAACAATCTGACCTTAGTAATATAAACAACAATAGAGTGCATGATAACATAATTATGATAAAAGGTAACAAAGAAAGTCTAGTTACTGAAAAGAAATACGAAAATATAAAAAGTTCCTCAATGAGCAAATAACTTTAATCCATTATCATTATGGTACCTGCACGAAACGACAATATATATTACTTTTAAAAATTTTCAGTCTTTATTTCTTTATGAGCAAGAAGTATGACGTCATACTAGTGGCGATATCTGTCAAAAATTGGCGACATTTCGAGATTGTATTGGCGACACAAGGAAAATAAATCTGGCCACACTCGGTGAGTTCTGTCATATTTTTCAGTAGCCCAACACGGTTTAAAGGAGCTCGGAAGCGCTGGCGCGAAAACTAAACTAGAACCTCGATATTATTCTACGTTCTGCGGGAATGGTTAATGTTCTGACCACAATTGGCACTCCACACGCCGTTAGATCATGGTTTTACTTGCTAGTTAGAAGTCATAGAATTGTTAGAATTGGAGCGATCGCATGGAAATTAGTGGACTATATATGCCCTATATCCCATTTACACGATGAGTAGCCATCATAAGTAGATACCAAATATACAAATATTTTAATTTATTACATTTGGGCCCAATTTTTAAAACAAATAGAAAGGCAAGATCATGTTATTTTTTATTACTGCTAAAGATTATTGACACTTCACCACCAAAGACGTTCTAATCTTATTTTTTCTTCTTCTTTTTGTATAGACATGGCTCTGTCTGTTTTTAAATGTACCTTTAGTAAGTTGTAGTTTTATTGTTTTCGTGGTTTTTCCATTCCGTCTTTCCGTCTTATATGATCATTTAATTCTATTTTTTAATTTCTAGATCTTCCATTTCTAGTACATCTAGTTCTGTTCCGCAGTGTCCTGTCATCGATTTTTTAAGGCTTTTCATCTCTGCTATTTGTAGTATTTTGTTGTCCTCTCTGCGTCAGGTCGTGTTTCTGCCGAGTATGCCATTATTGGTCTAATGACTGTTTTGTAAATTCTGTCCTTCATTTCTTTTACGATATTTTTATTTATCTATAGGTATTAAAAGGGAGTTTCAAAAATTTATTGCGTGGGGTCTTTTTTGTCCTTTTTCAAATCATTTTATGAAAGTGAAAACTTAACCCTGAAACTGCACTGTTGGGTCTCAGAAACCCAGAGAGTCATTAATTGCAATGTGACATGCGCATGAGTGATTTATGTGGGTCGTCACTTTATGTAAATTCAGTCTGTCGTAAGCCGAGTTAGAATACGGGTCATCCGCTGCATTTTCGTGAAACAACGAGGTAAGATATTTCCAGAAGTACCAGCATGGGTACCCAGGACCCAAGGGTAATAATTTTGTTTCAACTTATTTTTATTTATGTTAGTATAATGGCGTCAACTAGTAGAGAAAATAGTCGAGTAAAGTCATCTACTAGCAGAGAAAATCGTTGTCCTTTAACTGAGGTAGAATTACAGAGAGAGGCAGACAATTTATGGGAGAAAGAGAGTGAAAACGACATCGTAGAGGATATGTTTGGAGGGGACGAGCTGATGAAGATTACAATGAAGAGCAACTGTCAGACAGCAACAGTAAACAAAGCGACAATGAAGACGAAATAGTGGATGAACCAGTTAGAAATATTCCTAGTTTACTGGGGAAAAATGGTCATCGGTGGAGCACACAAGCACCATCAAGACAGGGTCGTACAAGACGAGAAAACATTGTAATACATTCACCTGGCCCCAAAGAAGAAACGAGCACAGTTGAATCTCCTGAACAATCTTGCAATTTGTTGTTCAACGAACAAATGATAGGTGTTATTGTTTTGCACTCAAATGAAGAAGTCATTCATAAATGCAATGATATTAGACACCAGAGTTACACAAGACCAGTAACTAGAACAGAGTGAAGGCTTTCATTGGGCTGTTATTTTTAGCAGGTGCATTACGAGTATCTAACTGTAACATAGATGAACTTTGGTCAGTAAAATTTGGAAATGGAATATTTCGGGCGACGATGTCACAGCAGCGATTTCAATTTATAGCCTTATGTCTGAGGTTTGATAGTAACGACAGTAGAGCAGAAAGAAAATTAGTGCATAAATTTACACCTATACGACATTTTTGTGAATAACTGTAAATCGTACTATACACCATACGAATACTGTCCTGTAGATGGACAGCTTGTAGGATATGGAGGAAAATGTCCATTTCGAATCTACGTGGCTAGTAAGCTTGATAAGTATCGAATGAGAATAATGATTCAAAAACCAATTCCATACGTTGGAAGAGTAACCACAGAAAACAATGAATCAGTACCGGCTTATTATGTTCGAAAACTTTCACAACCAATACATGGAACTAACCGAAACCTCACTGTTGATAATTGGTTTACGTAAATTCCCTTAGCTGAACAAATGTAAGAACAGTATCAATTAATTCTCCTAAGTACTTTGAGAAAAAATAAGAGAGAAATACCTGCTACATTCTTTAAAAAAAAAAGAAGTAGGTACATCGCTATTTGCTTTCGACAAAAATAAAACTCTTGTTTTATATACTTCTAAACAAAACAAAATTGTTCTTTTCCTGTCAACATTGAATTCTGATGACTCTCTTAATGTTTTTTTCAATATACTTAATGCTAGTGGAATAAATGCAATGGTTTTGTTTTCTCTCTCAAATCCCCACTGGAAGGAAAGTAGAAACAATAATCGAAAATCTTTTCTAAAGCAGTTGGGAATGAGTCTAATTGAACCATGGTTACAAGAACGATTGACCGTGGCTACTTTACAAAAACCACTGCGGCAAAGAATTTCTAAAATTCTGGGAATTTAAGTCCCCCAACCACAACATGATGTTCATTTAACAAAAAAAGTTAGATGCTGCTGTTGTGCAAAACTAAAAGATAGAAAAACAAGTTTTGCGTGTTCTGAGTGTCGCAGACCATATTGCATGGAACATAGAGCCCAGCTATGCTGTGAATGCGAACATCAAGATCCTGAAGAAACTGAAGACCTGGCTAAGAATAACTAAGACTTATATTACCAAAAGAGTTTATTTTTTTGTTACAAGGATAATTATACAGGTGTCTTTTGTAGATGATAATTTCAGTTTAATGTTTATTTGTTTTAATAACAATGTTTTATGTTTGAATATTATTTTATGTTATTTTTGAATTTCAACAAATATATCCCTTTGTGAAATACCACACCATGGTTAAATTTTTTTCTGCACATTCTACTAAGATTAGATATTCTCCCAAATCAATCAAATATTCACATTTTCTGTTTTTTTTTTGCTAAAAAACAGCTTTGGGTTTCTGAGACCCGAGTGTGAAGCTCATGCCTTAAAAAATAAGTGTGATGTACCAGGGTTAAGCATCATCAGTGGAGCTAGTTTAATTTGTTAACTATTTTGAGTTTAAAATGCCGAAAATAACTAGTGTCGCTACTTGGATTAAACCTTACAAAGAGCTATCTAAGGATATTCATAAAGTTTATTGTTCAGTTTGTCGCAAAATTGTAATTACTAAATATTTGATACTTCTCTATTTTAAATATGGTATTTACAATATTTTAATGATTCCATAAATTAACATTAATAAAACACTAACTAAAACTGATCAAATAGTCGCTTTAAATGAGATAAAAGTGATATACACAATAAAAAGCAAATTTCAGTTTTTCATAACTGACATGTAATAAATACCTGGTTTTCTGTCTTTTAAAACCAGATATACCATCGAAGATAGCTTAAGTTACAACAACTAGAGATAACTTTACAATACATTATGAGGGGTTATTGTACATGGTAGAATTATTCAACGACAGAGCTTTTGTGTAAATATTATATCTACATTCGTGACCTGCTTCTAGATTTTAGAGCATACATTGTAGAGTTTTTTTTTATGTCGATGTCTTTATTCATGTCTTTATAGTCTCATTACTTGTATAATGAGACACTAAAGACATGAATAAAGTATACATCATAAAGTAGTATAACATTTTATCTTGTTCAAACCATGCAGTGCTAATAGTTAACAACGAAAACGGTCTGCAACGACTTTTACTCCAAATAACACACCGGCAAAATCTTCAACAACCTTTTTAAAATAATCTTAGCTTTGAAATAAGCTAAAATAAATAAAAAAAAATTAACCCTACAGTCCTTCCTGTATAAACAAATTATCAAAAACTTATAAAAAACAACAAATTTAACTTTATGTGATAATTAAGGTTTATGTTTAGACAATATTTGTTTTTAAATGATTAGTATTTTAAAGTATCTTTCGATATTGAAATAAACTTACAATATGCTAATTCACTGTGTCATATTAATCTACATTTTAATGGTGCAAAGTGAAGAATGATAAAAATTATGTGTCATGTTTGATTTCTGGTGTCAGTGATTAATTTGATTTCTAATGGTTATTAAGGTTCGTATTCAAATTTAGAAATAATTAATTGGTGAGAAAATAATTACAACATAGTTCGCGTGAACTTTATCGACAATTGGTTACATTATAGTACAATAATACTGTTTGTAAAATAAATGTTTACTGGAATAAATATTTAAGCAAATCATAAATTACTTTTTATTTTTCCTCGCGGGATAAGGACGTAAATGTGAAAAAGCGATATGGCAGTATAATATGTAATATACAGATACATAACTATATAACGGTATGCTCGTGTGTATGGGAACCTCGATTTTAAGGAATCAATGCTAAAATAAAAACAAAAGAATTTTGTTTTTATAATTTTTTTTAGACCCTTTTGAGATGTAATGAAACGTTAAGTTAAAATCACAGTAGTTTAAAATTAATACAACCAGAAATTTTAGTTCGAAAATTCAATATTAACAAGTACATAATGAATTTATGTCAATATTGCACTAAAATACATCGACTAAAAATATAAACTCATTATCCCGGCTTCCCACTTTTACAAAGATATCTTTATCAACTAACATGTTTCTGCAAGTTACAAGCAAAAAACTAAATAAATTGTGTACATACATATTATCATGGACGATATTGATGGTTGGATATACCGTCTGTCTATCTGAATTTCTGAATCTGCATAGTCAGGCCTATTTTTGGCAAAAAAGTTACCTAATTAGTGAAAACACCAATTTAAAAGTGAAATTATTATAGTGATATCCACTAGGAAACTAAGTTCCTGTAGCTGGCTGTATACCATGTATCACAAAAAAAATTTATTTCAAATCCTTTATAAAAGGTATATAATAAAATACTCAAACGGACTATATCACAATTACATTACAGAACGTTTTCGGAATGAAAATTCCATCATCAGTATAAGGAAGAATACATGCTATAAGCCACTAAAATATATGGGTAAAAACCAGTTCGAAAAAATCCTCGAATGTCAACTGTTTCTAGAGAGACGGTTAACGTAAAAATACTAGTTTCTTAAAAAGTTTTAAAATTAAGGAAATTAAAATGCTACAATATCACCAATTACATCAACAGACATCTTCAGAAAATGCGCTATAAATATACACGTCGATGAGGTGTAGTGTTAACAATCATCAGAAAATAACCGTATTGATAGGCGTACTAAACCGTCAAGAGCTATGGCCATAGGACGGCATTTCTCCACAGTATTGTTGTGCTATAATGTCCAGCTGCAGACAGAAATCGGAGAAAAGCACCTAATAACGATTATGATAACATTTTGGCTACTTGTTTGAATAATAATTATTATAAAGTAGGCGAGTACACCACTCGTAATAAAACATTGCCAATATTTCCTGTAAGAAAAACTTTTATATATACAAGTTATAAATCTGTCAATGAATTGCCCTCGAAAGCTATACCGATTTGAGGGCATATTAGACACGACTAAGACGAGATTTTGGCTTGGAAGCATGGACATTAAAAGAAGTACATTTAAATAAGTTGGTCGTCGTTGAATTTTTGGCGTTACAGAAGAATCCTATGAACAAGATGGACTCAAAGAATGTTAAACGCAGAAGTTAATAGAAGAACAGGAAATAATGCTGAAATAATATTGACTATCAAAAGAAGAAAACTTGAGTACTTAGGCCATGTTATGAGAGGGCAGATTCTCATTATTGCAGCTTATTATGCAAGGCAAAATTCGATAAAAAGCGAAATGTGGAATGACGAAGAATATCGTGGCTTAAGAACTCAAGGGAATGATTTGAATGCAGTAGTGTAAAACTATTTAGAATGGCAGTCAACAGGGTCCGCATAGCCATGATGATTTCCAACCTTGGATAGGAGATGGAACTTAAAGAAGAAGAATGAAGAGATTTACAAAGCCGATTTTAAACGCTAAAGAAACACAACAATGATCGCTGGTCGCGCTGGTCTACAGTACCGCCTACTGTACCACATATCGAAACGAAACTTCTATAGTGGCATTGTATGTATAACTTCTTTTACAATTTTTGTTTTAATTGCTCTACAAAAAATGTCTATATTCTGACGATCAAATTAATAACAAACATAATAGAAACAATAACTAAATCCAGTTCACTCCTTTTCTCTACCTTGGTATTATATATGCAACTGTGGTATTATATTTTTATCTTTTTGGTTATAAACCTTCATTGGCATCCTAATAAGACAAAATTTGTATCTGATGCTACTATTTTGAAAAGCCCGCTTAATTCACATTGTTACCAAAATCTTGTACAAGCGAGAGTCTGATAAGTAGTTTACAGCGCGCAATTCGGATTGATTATATAATCAATGCCAAATTTAACAATGTTCTTAGTAAATTGTAGATATAATTGGATTCTACAAAAAAATAATCAAATATTTCTCTTGTAATATAATACAATGCAAATACAAGTGCTAATTGACTATGTTCAAGAGTTCTATTTTTGAAAATTACATCGCAATAAAAATTTCTGCAAATCATCATGATATTTATTTTTTCGTTGGATGACAAAGCAATAAATTTATTTGAAGGTCATCATGATATTTAATTTTCCGTTACATGACATAGCGATAAATATTTTTGAAGATCATCATGATATTTTAATTTTTTTTCGATATTACAAAGCAATTATTTCTCAACAATCATCATGATATGCTATTTTTCATTATATTTTATGAAAAGTCCTCATTAACAGTTTAACGGTGCAGTGTTAGGATTGAAAATAAATGTGTTTAATTTCTACCCTTGTTTACTTGTATTATAATCTGTTTGAAGGTTGTTCGCCTGTCAATCCATTCATGACCATTTATAAATAATGGATTGATGACATAATTAAAACGTATATTAGTTGCTTTTAGCTATACCAAAGCGTGTAAGTAAAAAACGTTCACAAATAGAATGTCTTCATTATCCTAAATAACGGTCTCTTAAAAAATATGGTGAAGTATCAGGACCGACTTAAATCCTACTTAAATATTTCTGTAAAGTTTTAAGGTTTTTATCTTTAGGAATTTGAACTTGTAAACAACTTAAAATTTATAATCTGTACTTATAATTATTAGGGTTAATTTTGAGGTTTTCAGAAAATTAGTGTTTAAAGATTAACCTTTTGAGAGTTAACGTGTGGGTCAAATTATTTGTCGATTTCTAACGATTAATAATTGTCGGGTCGGCGGACTAAAGCACATAAGTCAAAATTTGTCAAATTTGGTTTTCTACATACAACATGTGGACAAAAGCACATAAGTCAATCTACTTCCTTTATAACCACACTGAAAATTGTACCTTTTCAACATACACTTACATTACAGTTCTAATACCGACTAAATCACATAACTCGACTTATGTTATAAGGTACCTAAACGAAATGGCGTCTAGTCTGTATATATGACTCATGTTATAATGAAATTGTAAGATATGTAATTCACCTAATAAACTCAGGCCAGGCATATTAAAAACAAATCGTAGTTAATTCTACAAGGTCAAACGTTCTTCTTAAATCTCAGATAAACACAGGTCTCAGCTGTAGTCTCACATAATATTTTGTGTGCGAATGTGGTGATATTGCACATTGTTTAGCTAAATATAATAGTTATCGTTAAACAGCGGCATGTTGGGACAAAGAGCCAGACGTTTGGTTAAAATGTGTATATCACGGTATATCTAAAGGAAATAACGAAAGTAAGTATTTTTATTAGTATGTAATTATTATGTACGTGTGTTTAGATTTCTTGGGTTACTAATGAATGAATCATGATACTATGAATAACAAGATAGGATCTTCCCGTAGCTCAAAATCGGTCGGGTTCGCGCATGCCGTCATTGGAGACTAGAATTTGAATTCTTGTTAAAGTTAAATGAGATTTGTATGCATTCTGGGATGAAATTACTAGACGAAAATAAGTTAATAGGTTTATTAATTACAATAATCGTACACATAAGGATATCTCCAAACTATTTATTAAACATTATTTATTGATATATACAAAAACTGACATATCGAACGTGCAAGTCTCCAATGACGTCACAAAAACATGCGCAATATCTTATCTTATAGTCATAGTATCATGGAATGAATCATGCAGCAATAGAATGCAAGAAAACATTGTATAATTATTCAGTACACAGGTTAAATCACAGGATACAAAACTACATAATTCCGTAAGGCAATTTTAAATATTTTTCGTTCAAATATTTTTTATAATAATACTATACAATACATAATATTTATTTCTTTCGCATAAACATCTCATATTATGATTGTTAGGGCCATGTCGATTTTTAATTTACAACTTCTAAAAGGAATGATTTTATTTTAGAAAATTTACAATAGGTATTTTTTTATATTCTAGCTCTCGTTTAACTGTAGAAAAATTTACTATTGGATATGTTTGTCGTTTCTTATAAATTTTGAACGGTTTAGAAGTCTTTTACATTGATAATAATTATATCGTAGCAGAAATTTGTAGGGTTGTTTGTTAACAGGGGTATGCCGATATGTTATAATTATTTTTTTTTGTTTTAGGAGGAGAAACAGAAGAAACCTGATCAGGTGGTTTTGCTAAATGTATTGAAGAAGGAGAAACAGAAGACACCTCATCAGGTGTTTTTACTGAATGTATTGAAGAAAGTATTGAAGGAGGAGAAAGAGAAGAAAGCTCATCAAGTGGTTTTACTGAATGTATTGAACGAGGAGAAATAAAAGAAACTTCATCCAGTGTTTTTACTAAATGCAATGAAGAAAGTGACTTTTCTAGTGATGATTCGACAAAAGATCCTCAGTATCAACCGTCGGCCGATGACTCAACGTCTTCAGATGAAGAAACCGTGGAACAGCCCTTTCATCCGCCACAACTTAGCACTAACCCTACACAATCACGTATATTGAAAAAAGAAAAAAAAAATAAACGTAACTTAGGTCTGGAATATAAAACGCTTAAGGGGAATTTAGACCCGAGAGACGAGTTAAAGAGTGAACAACATGTCGAATGAAATGCAAATAACGATTATCAGCTGAGATTCGGCAAGCTATATATACAGAGTACTGGAAATTGGAATCATATTCCAAACGTGCAGCATTTATGGGATCATTAATGGAAATTCAAGATAAAACTACAGCAAGACAGCGCAAACTTGATCCAAAAAAGGAAAAGTTTAGACTGAAAACTTACAAATATTTTTTGCTTGTCAATGGTAGTCGTCAACCAGTTTGTCGAGGTTGTTTATTAAAGATTTTGGATGAAAGTGACAACTTTATAAAGCCAGTGGCGTTAAAAAAAGAGCATCTGTTGATTGTACACAGACTGATGATATGCGTGGCATTAATTTCACACCAAAACATAAAATTTCAGATGAAAAACGAGAGAAGATAAAAACTCATATAAAATCATTTCCTATAAAAGCCATTATACAAGTGGGCAATATGTGGGCATATTGAATCAAATTTGAAACGTCCGTATTGTAGCTAACATTATTACTAATAAATGATTTTTATTTTTGGAATCAAAAATGCCAAATATCCGGAAAGATAAAACGTATCACAAACAATATACAGAACAAGATCTTCAGTCTCCTTTTCAAGCCATAGAAAATGAAAGAAAAGACGCTGAACAATTTAATGTGCAAAAAGCAACATTGCAGTTTAGAGCAAGTGAAAAATTTAATGAAAAAACTACCCTTGGTCCCAATCCTATTCTTTGTTTTGAGGAAGAGAATCGTTTAAAGCATTGAATCATAACATGCCAAGACAAAGGTTTTTCAGTAAGAGTGGAAGATATAAAAGACTCGGTTAAAGGTTTTCTTGACAATTGTGCCAATCCTTTTACTGACAATCGGCCCGGAAGAGTTTGGTATAGATTCATTTTAAAGCATCACCCAGATCTAAGTGAGAGAACTCCAGAAGTAGTAACGGCAGCAAGTTCAGTTGTGTCTGAAAAATGTGTAAAAAAATGGTTCCCCGGTGTTCAAATACTTGCATCGTAAAGGTTACATTGATATTCTTCAAGACCCTTCACGTGTTTTCAATGGCGATGAAATCAGCTTCCTCTTATGCCCCAAAAATAAACGAGTGTTCGCTGTAAAGGGAAACAAAAATGTACATCAAATAGAGCATCACTCTAAAGTTAATTTGACGGTTATGTTTATCTTTGCAGCATCTGGAATAATAACAGTACCAATGATTATTTATCCTTATAAACGAATTCCTAGCAATATTTTAAATTCCGTTCCACGAGAATGAGGAATAGGATGTAGCGATACGGGATGGATAAAGAATGAAAACTTCTATGAATACATAGGAAACGTCTTATGTAAGTGCCTAGTTGCGAAAAACACTAATTTTCCAGTCATTTTGTTCGTTGATGGACTTAAAACTCACTTAACCATTCAAACCACTATTTCTATCACAAAATCAATAACATATGAAGATTTTGTAGACACAGTTGAAATCGCAAAAATATTAGAATTTCAAAGTTTGGATAATTGCGAAGAACTAAGTGGAAATTCAAAATTGCTCTTTAATATATTTAATTTATTTCAAAATATTATAGATCTACCCACGATTCAGAATACAGAGACAGGTAGAATTACAAATGATATACAATATACCTCTATCATTACAGAAACCCATAAATCTTCAGATATTATACTTAACCCTGTAGGTGGCAGTGAAATCATATGCAACTTACAAGATATTTCTGTTATTACAGAAGAAAATCTACTTTCGGATTTTCGAATTCAACTTCCAGAAAATGTTGATATTACATATAATATTATAGATGTCACAGAAGATATAATGACAAAAGATATTCAATCGACATCCAATAATCTGCCTTTAGTTAAACAAGACAACTAATAATCTTATGAAATTGCCTCAATCAACGAATTCTGTTTTTTGCCAAAACCCTAGAAATAAAGGGCAAAAAGCAAACAAAAAGGTGCCTTTCGTGCTCACTTCTTCAGATCGTCAAAATGCAGAGAGGCGTAAAATTGAAGAAAAATCAGAACAAGAAAAAATAAAATTAGAACGAAAACAAAAGCGAATTGACGCAGAAGCAAACAATAAAAGTCAAAAAAAAGGGAAATCAAGATGAAACTAGTAAAAAACTTGCCACAGGAGTCAATTCCGGGAAAAAATGTCAAACTGTTGTGAAGAATAAAGAAAATGTTACAGTAAATATAGTTGATACAATTATATATGTTGAAAATACAAATATTTTGAAAGCAGACACACTTATTAATCATACAAATATTTATTAAAAGCACTACTTTGAAAAGTGGAGTTAAAGTGCATATACCAGATGTTGTCCTCAAAGAAAAACAAGAATTGTCACGAAACCAATTTTCTGATACTGTAGAGGGAAACGGTAATCTGCCCACAATTGATAACATATTTTTTTATGTCTGCAACAATATGAATTCATCAAATTTGAAGAATATATTCCAAAGCAAATGTACAAATTTGGAAATCAGCAAAGAAAAGCGTGCTGGTGAGTCGGCTAAAAGAAAGTTAGTTTTTGAAACTGAGGGATATCCAGAACATGAAAAATACAAATTCTCTCAGATATAACGGTAAAAGAATCAGACGACACCAACCCACCTGTAAATAACCTTTTGTATACAAGATTATGTTATTCTTGTTCCTATAAAATATCTAATTTAAAAGTTGGACTAAAATGTCTATTTTGTGTTAGAGGCTGCCATATTGGTAAAGTTTGTTTCACGAAAAATGGTTGAGTGCTTAATGGTTACCTGAGTTGATCCTATTGTGTACACAAGAGTCTCTCAATAAACTATTGAAGTATACAGGGTCGCACTTCAGAAAGTTTGTTATTTAATATATTTTATTGGTAGCGGTGTAATACACGATTATAAAAATTTATTAAATTATTTCATATGGTTTTTTCAGGTTGTTCAAGTGAATATACTTGATAATTGGACAATTTTTAACATGAAGAAAGTAGTTTTTTTTTGTTATACGTGAATAATTGTAGTATATGGATCTAAATTCAGAAAGGTACTTTCCTTCACACTTTTTGCAGGCTTAGGACTGTCAGCAAAAAACTGGCGTGTTTAAAAGTTTTTTCTCTTCCTAATCGGATATCGTTAAAAATTTACAGTAATAATAGTTCTATTTACAGTATATACATATAAATGAATACATAATGTACAAAAAATAGATGAAAAAAAAAATTTGAAAAATATATAATATATAAGTTAATATTTACAAAAAAAAATACCCAAAATACCAAAATATATTTATGAATTCCTAAATACCTAGTTCTGCTTCGCTGTCGCTATCCTCTTCAAGATTAATAACAATTGATTTAATTATGTGATTCAAAGTAACATATGAATTTTCTACGTTCATTACATGACGTACTGAATTATTCCAACTTTCTGGGGAGATATCATCAACTATCAACACATTTCCTTATTAATTCGACTACACTACCACTTAAAGTCGGAGAAACATTTTGTGACCTAACATTTGACTTTGGTTGATGCCACGTTATTGGATTAAATAAACAATAGTAACGCGGAAGCCGTAATACTGTATGTCCCATGACCTCGGCCAATGCGTCACAAACATATACACTTAATAGAAAATTATTTTAACACTTCTAACAGTTCATTTTTTAAATAACTTTCTTCAAAATATATACCGTTTTCTAACAGGTAGTTTTGAATTTCAATTTTCGTGTTATTTGGAGACTTATGTAATTGACGACTGTGGTAACTTGCATTGTCCATTACTATCACACTATTTTGAGGAAGGTTAGGTATAAGACAATTATTAAGCCATTTCTCAAAAACCTCTGCCATTGTATCCTCATGGTAGTTCACGCAGGAGTCTTTAATGTTCTTTGCAAAAAGTTTGGGACCCAACCATTTTCTGATCCTGCATGTAAAATTGTTATTATTTTTCCTTTGTTTGATGGAGCTTTTTGTTTGACACCTGTTGGAAGAATCGGACCATCCTTTGTATGGTGTTTCATGTCAAACTATGTCTCGTCCAGATAAATTATTGGTCAATCTTCTGTACGGTACTCTTTTATGGAAGTTATATATTCAGTTTGCCACTTTTGTAAACAAGGTGGCTCCATAAGCACTTGCCTTTTGTCAATTGTACAATATCTGAAGCCCATTTTAGATAAAATCCTCCAAAGACTAATACGGCTACAGTTTATTTGTGTATCATCATTAATAAGCCGTTGTTTTAAAACATCTAATGTAGGTATCCGTTGCTCTTCGTACATTGTGTAAATTTTCCGTCTTATTAAGTCCTCATCACTTTCGTCAATACATTTGGTAGAACCGGCATCCTTACGCTTCCTTCTTGACTTAATGGGATTTGATGTAATTTTTTTCACTGTGGTTAGAGGTATTTTCGTTAAATCAGATATTTCACTGGCAGCAGTATTAGCAGTAAGTCCTCTTGTAACTAAAGAACTATATATTGTTTTTAAGATTTCTCTAGCGTCAGCAGATAAATACTTTTTCTTTGCTCGAACACTGAAAGAAGCACCATCAATGTTTTTCCACCGACGCCCATAATGCTGTTTTATAGGGATAAATAGGTGTAACACTGGTAACACTTGTAACACTTTCAACTAAATGAAACAAAATGTATATTTAAAAATTTCTCATCGGTTTTATGTACTTTTACAAATTATACAGAATAGAGGGAACCTGTATAATTATTCCAGGAAATACTTAACGATCAACAAATTTGTTGTGGTCATTAAAAGATCAACCATTGATAGTGAAACTCACTGTTAAAATGTTTACAACTTTATGAAATAAAATGTATTCTAATCGTTTTTACAATTTTGTACGATTTTTAATCGTTTTTATATTACCGGTAATTTATGACAAGATAACGACACTCCACAGTAGCTCCAATTTTACCTGAATACTTACCTGCTCAACTAATGTTGACTAAGCTAGGGTACTTGCGGTCGGGTTTTATTGCAATCATTAAGCACTCAACCATTATTCGTGAAATAAACTATACTAGTGCAAAGAAACAACAAGAAATTGAAAACTTAAATAGTTTTGTGTGCCTGACCTGCACAATCAAAAAAAGAAAATTAGGAATTTTATGAATGGT
Organism: Diabrotica balteata; assembly: GCA_918026665.1. Classification (NCBI taxonomy): domain Eukaryota; kingdom Metazoa; phylum Arthropoda; class Insecta; order Coleoptera; family Chrysomelidae; genus Diabrotica; species Diabrotica balteata. The sequence continues at coordinate 75,692,143 of OU898276.1, read as the reverse complement.
CAATGAATGTAATTCTATATGCCATAACTATGTTTGTATGGCCAATAACTGTGTAGTTCTGTAAGTGTTTAAATTTGTGTTTAGTTTTAATATACATTATTATTTATGATTAAAATAACCTGAATTTTCATAAAATTTGATGTTTCATTGCAATCAAAAAACGCTTATAAAATATTTTGCTTTAAAAGATACCAATTTACAATTTTAATTCATATTGTTCTGAAGCTATTTTCTGGTGAGAGTTTAAATTAATTACTATTTAACTGGGAATAAGCCACAATTAAAGATAAAAATACGTTTATTGACGTTTCAATTTCCACTTCGGAAATCGTTCTCAAAATACAAATAGTTAAAAAAATACACTATTTGTATTTTGAGAACGATTTCCGAAGTGAAAATTGAAACGTCAATAAACGTATTTTTATCTTTAATTGTGGCTTATTTCCAGTTAAATAGTAATTAAATTTTAATTCAATTGGCAATTCTTCAAGTGGCCAATCACTCTACCCGTTACCCTTTTTACTTCAAATGATAAAATTGAAAGTTTTATTAAAAAGATCAACATTTGGAGAAGTAGGGTTGAAATAAATTCGTTCGAAACGTTTTCCAGTGTCGACAATTTTATAATCAAGAAAACTCATTGTAAAACTTTTTTGGTAAAAATTATTGTAGTTAAAAGCGCTATAAATACACTTCCGTACATATTTTATATTAAATATTGATTTCCAAAAAAAGGTTTTGGATTCAAAAGCTGCTTTGGATTGGCTTAAGTGAGATTGATCACCTGCCACTTAAAGCTCAAGAGGAATTTGTTGAGCTTTCGAGTGACTCAAAATTAAAACTACAATCTCAAAAGATGCCCTTGACTGAATTCTGGATCGGAACTAGAACTGAATTTCCCACAATCTCTGATATGGCGTTCAACACCAATCAACACAACACCACATATTTATATAAAATTGCTTTCTTAGCTTTAACACATATTAAATCCCAATATTATTCACCGCTAAAAAATGTTAGAGGTCTTACGTCCAGCAGTTTCAAACATCACAAGATTTGATTTGTTATGCAATAAAAAACAGGCACATCTATCTCATTAAATTTTTGACTTATATTTTAATTTAATACTTGCCACGCAACTACTTGAATATATTTGAGCGAATTAAGATGTCAGAATCCACTTTTATATTTGAAACTATAATATATAATTTTATAATTTTTTGTGTAATTTTTGATTTTAGATTTTTGTATGTTTCAAAACAAATTCTAAATATATTATTAAATAAAAATTAAGTTATTAATATATTAATAACTTAATTAATAAAATATAAGTTACCTTATAAATAAATCATCAAAAAATATTAATTTATTTTTCTTTTATATTTGTATGGGCTCATCAAGAAACTCGCAATCATAAATGGGGTCGTGAGTGACTAGTCTAGTGCATTTAGTTCTGCTGCTATATTGAATTGCTTAATGTGAGTCCACATGTTGTTGTTGTCATACATCTTCGGGTAAGATTCAATTTTAAAATATTTTATTTCTGAGGTAAATAAAAAATATTTCTGTAATTTATAATTAGGAGTAATTTACTGATTATGTTTTCTCTATATTTGATTGATATAAACTTATTTTTTGTTACAAATTTTTTGAATATGAGTTGTGAAGAACAACAAGTATATCTTGAAAAGCTGTTTGAAGGGTGGCTAAAGAATTGCATAGTTCGTCAATTAAGCTAAATGCTGTCCTACTAATGTGAATAAATTTTAATTAGAGAATTTATTATACATGGCGCATAAATCCTTTTTAAATCATTTTTCAGTTGTTAAGCTGAGTTTAAAAAAACCTAAAAGTGATTTTATTATTCAATCGTAATTGATAAGAAGAAAATTTTGACTACGAATCTGCAATCAATAATAATTAAAATTCAGTCGATTTTAACAATAAACACAAACAACTCTGGCTAATTGGCTCTGCCAAAGCCATTTTTCAGAAAAAAAAAACTCGAAGAGTTAGTAAGTGATGGATTCGATCGTGGATAACTTAAGAAAGGCGCTCTACCGAAACAGCTGTAGTTATAATAAATTTTCATAAATTTTGTGGAAGATGGAAGTGTAGAAAATAAAATTTTTGAGCGTTTTATTCTTAGAGGAAAGGTTAGTGCTGAAAACATTGTATCAAAATCTAAAATATCTACTACAAATCAACTTTGAATCAACATTTACTACGGAGGCTCGAATGTTTTTTAAACTATTCTATATATAATTGTTGTTCGACTAATAATGATATTGACCCAGAAATCAAAATATCTACAGGAAAATCCTGCTGTTTTTTTTTAAATGTGGGTCACGAGTATCGGAATAATTCATCAAGGAAATATTATTGATACAAATGTTATTGTATGTATATAAGAACTACATGTTTAAATGGTTTGTTAATAGTTAATATTATAATTGGAAATAACTGACTAACAAGTTTCATACATGCGGTAAAATAAAGTGAATATGAAAGGTTTCCAACTTTCAACTAAAACAAAAGCCACTAACACATATTGCAAACATAAACCTTATGCATTGTTATTTGGGACTTACCTTTCCCTTTTGAAATTTTGGTGTTAAAAAAATTCACAGTTAATACTTTAATCACAAAAAATAAAACCTAGTATTCCTATTCGCAGGGTGAATAGGAACAATTGTATTAAAAACTATTGTGTTCTTATTCATACATTTGTAGGATAAACAGGAACAGGTAAAAAGGGTATAAGGTATATAGAATCATATGTATAAATATAAAGTTTGTATTATTGGAAAAATACATTACTGAAATGAAAAAGACACATCTAATATCTGCTATTGTGTATTTTTATGTATGAGAGAGAAATAAAACAATAAATTATGTATGCAAATCCCTAAACTGTTGATACGGGTGACTCAATGAAAAACAGATATTTGTCAACAAGTTTACAGAAGTATATAGGAAAACAATTTTAAATTGAGTATGACCACCAGGTATAAAGGTTGGAGCAGAATAGAATACAATAGTTGTGAGGGTTACTAATCCCTAAATAAGGTTGCCAGTGTCGGAGTGATGGAGGTTAACAGGTACTAATGAATGTGCAAGAAATGTAAGATGTTTATTTTATTGGTTATATATAACCAATAAAAGTTTAATAAGTACCTACCTATTTGCAAAATAAAGTTTAATTCTTTAGATAAAATAAAACGTTTTATTTTATCTGAAATGAGTGCATTCCACGAAGTAAGGGTTTCAACAATCAAACATTTAATTCTTTAATTCCAGGAATCTACGACAGTAATTGACTAGATAATTACCTTCTAAACTTAGTCCACAGAAAATGTGATAGTGGGTTTTTCCATTTTGTAGGAAGGTCCAAGTGGCGTATTCAAAATTCTTAACAGTTCACTAAAAGTAGGTACTTCAGTTGCAAGGTGCAGTTTATTGTGTATACTAGTGTTATGGAAAATTTGGAAGTGCCGTGTAAACGCCGAAAAATTGGTCCTTTAACAGTTAATGAAAAAACAATAATATTTAATTGTTTTAAATCATTTACAGACAAACGTTTATGTGAAAGTGTTGATGAGACCGTTGAGTTAGTTAGCAGTACACTTGGTGTTGGGAAATCTACGATTTACAGAGTTATTAAAGAAGAGAAATGTGGTAGTTTTCAAATGCCACGTAATGCTCCAGGGAAACCAAAATTTCTAATAGAATATCATTTTAAAGAAGGACTTCGACGGAAAGTGCATGAATTCTTCTTTAGACAAGAATTTCCAACATTGGATAAAGTTCTTGTCTCAGTTCGAGATGATAAGGATTACCCAGAAATGAGTCGAAGTACGTTATGGAAACTTTTAAAAGAAATAGGCTTTCGCTGGAAAAAGAATCCCAGAAAGTCTATTTTATTAGAAAGAAGCGATATTGTCATATGGAGAAGACATTTTCTAAGAACCATAAAGGAAATGAGAAACCAAAAAAGAAAAATATTTTATCTTGATGAAACATGGATCAACGAGGGTCATACACCAAATAAATTTTGGCAGGATGAAACTGTTACAAGTCAAAGGCACGCTTTTGTAAATAACTTATCTACTGGTTTAAACCCACCATCAGGAAAGGGACGCAGGCTGATAATAGTACACATTGGCAGTTCAGACGGTTTTGTTGAAGGTGGTTTATTAACTTTTGAATCAACTCGTACCGGTGACTACCATGAAGACATGAACGCTGATGTCTTTCAAGAATGGTTCGAACAAATGATAGATCTTCTTCCTAAGAACTGTGTAATAGTAATGGATAATGCAAGTTATCACTCCAGACTTATAGAAGGACTGCCCACAACCAAGTGGTTAAAAAAGGACTTGCAGAATTGGCTGAGTTCAAAAAATATTACGTACCATCCCGGATCTATAAGAAAGGAACTTTATTCGTTGTGTGCCCTTCATAAAGAAAAATTTAAAAAATACGAAATTGATGAAATTGACAAAAATCGTGGAATGACAGTACTTAGATCCCCACCATATCGTTGTAAATTAAACCCGATTGAACTGGTATGGGCACAGATAAAGAGTGAAGTTTCAAGAAAACATACCACTTTTAAAATTCATGATGTTAAACAGTTGTTTTTGGAGGCCGTAAATAATGTAAAACCTGAAAACTGGGAAAAGGCAGTAAATCACACTATTAAAGAAGAGGAAAAAATGTGGAAGCTAGACAATATTACTGATAAAATGATCGAGCCAGTTATTATAAATCTTGGTTCTGAAAGTTCATCTTCTGAATCTGAGTTGGATTTGTAAGAAGTAGCTGTAAGTTTTATATTAATATTTTTATTCATCTATTTAACATACCTTAGACGGTTTTAAAAACTCTTTTTCTCTTTTGTAATTTTTAAAAATAAAAAAAAAAATGTGAATTTTTTAAAACCCTTTTTATTGTAGGCCAGTCAGTTCTAATATAGTGTGTGATAAAAGAGGTCACTTTTGTTTACATACACAAAACACTTTATAACACTGAAATAATTCATTTATTTTTTACAATTATTCAAAGTAATTTTTCAATTAATCCTGAGCACGCCCATGGAGTGGTCGGAGATACCAGTTAAAATTATGCTAATTACTCTCTCGTTCATAAAAATAAACTATAATAAAAAACCAGATGACAACACCAGCTCCTTGTCATTTGTTTGGACAGAATTTTCTGAAGCACTATATTCTCGTTCTTACTTTTAAGTGCGACTGGACATTTCTTTTGGGGGATTAAATTTTATGTTCTAAACTTGTGTTGGTCCTGATTCAGTTTTGAAATCTTCTCCTCCTTAAGTTGTTACGACAACACTTTTTCCCGGTTCAACATTCATTTTTGAAAGGCACGATGCCACATTTTTTAAGCCCTGATTTGGCATTTTCTTGTGGAAAACTATCGACCAGTTTCTTTAATAGTCTAGGAAACTTAACTTTAGCTACTGTGGATTCATTCCTGCCTAGTTCTGTTTTCCATTCCTCAACTATTTTGCATCACATAATTTTCATGGGTCTGAAGAAGACCACATCGAGGGTCTGATTAAGCTGAGTGGAATTACTTGGTAAAAATATAAATCTAATGTTTTTCTCTTGGCACAATTGGATTATATCGATTGACAAGTGAGACGACAAGTTGTTCCAATCATGTATTTTGTCTCTTCTAGGCCTTTAAAAAGAAGAAGGAAATTGCATGGACTGGAACCAGTCGCTAAAACAAAAACTATCAAAGCAACCTGACTTGGTACGATTAAAGCTAGAGTTTTTGGACCTTCCTCCTTTCAACTATCATGTAAATGTTGAGCCTTATAACAACATAGAATAAGGTGTATTATTTTACCACCAACTTTTACAGAAAAAAGCAGCAGCGACTCTGAGTCTGTGTAATATATTTTTTAAAGTAATTACTATTTTAATGGTAATAAGCCACAATTAAAGTGACGTTTTAATCTGCACTTCGGAAATCGTTGTCAAAATACAGACATTAATAGACCAATTTTTGTTTTTTGTTACTTCAATAGAATGCATCAATTTATTTGAGAATATCAGTCAGAAAATTGGTCTTTAAAAAGACAACCACATGCCATGATGACAGTAAAATTCTCCTGTTAGTGATTCCATAGTAAATGACGAGGAAACAACCAAGAAAAAAACCTCATAATAGTATTCTGATTTTTACAAATTCTGATTTTTATATCTTTATTATTTAAAAAACATAAATGATGTATCCTCTTGTTCTTTGAGCCAAGTTTTAGGCGTGGGTAGCTTCCATGACGGTTTGGCGAATGACGAAGGTTTCGGAGCCATGAGTATTTCATATATCCTCTATATGTTACTAATGCCGAGGAATTGACGACACAATTGGTCTTATTTGGCATAATTAGAGCCGCTTCCCTGATTTTTCTCTTTTTACCATCTGTTTCTTTTAGGACTATACTTGAATCATTCCATTAAACCCTATGTTCATTTTCCAAGGCGTGTTTACATATTTGAGATCTATTAAATTCTCTATAGTTTTAGATAAACTTATTTTAACCTTCAAGTGTTGCTTATAATCATTAAAATAATAATTACTTTAAAATGCCACAAGAAAATAGCCTTAGAACAACATTTTTTAAATAAAGTTAATTTCAGTTGTTGCATTTAAATTTAAAGTTAAAAAACTTTTAAGTATTCAAAATTATAAAAGTGTTTTGATGTTACCAGAAGACTGTTTAGTTATTAAGGCAAAATCTTAATTTATCATTATTATTATTACTTACGAATTTTTAAATATAAGTTTTTATTGTTCTGAAGCTATTTTCTTGTGGCATTGTAAATTAATTACTATTTATAACTGGGAATAAGCCACAATTAAAGATAAAAATACGTGTATTGACGTTTCAATTTCCAATTCGGAAATCGTTCTCAAAATACAAACAGTAAATTAAACAAATTTTGTTTTTTGTTACATAGTGAAAAAATTCTTCTAATAATTTAATTTTATCTGACTCATTTATATTGACAATTTAGACATACATTATGCATTTTAAAGTAAACGACTTTAAAATGATATTGCCAATATTGTTGAGTTGCGCTCCTGGGACGACTTTACTAAATGAGTCAGATAAAATTAAATTATTAGAAGAATTTTTTCACTATGTAACAAAAAACAAAATTTGTTTAATTTACTGTTTGTATTTTGAGAACGATTTCCGAATTGGAAATTGAAACGTCAATAAACGTATTTTTATCTTTAATTGTGGCTTATTCCCAGTTATAAATAGTAATTAATTTACAATGCCACAAGAAAATAGCTTCAGAACAATATTAAGAAACCGTTATGGGCCCAGCGTTATTCAAAATTTTAGGAGATTGAAAATTCTATACAAGAAACTGGCACACTGTCAAAACTCAATTAAATTTTTACTAAGATGTAGAGATAACAACCTAATACCAAAGGGCTTGAAGTTACGTCCAGCTTATTCAAGCAGAAGGTTGGAAAACATCCTACATAGAGCCAGTTTGTCCATGATCCGAGAAAGATTACAATATCATAGATCGAATTTATTTTTTGTTGAACAAGATATTGTAAGTATTGAAGATTTGCTTTTCAATGTGATATCAAATTCTGATTTTGATCAAATTATTTTTAGTTTACATATAGTATATGAAAATTCATATAGAAAACAAAGAAATATACATTTAAATAAATTTAATATTCTTTTAGAACAAAACAGTATACACACTTTAGATAACCTCAATAGAAATGATGACATATTAGCGACAGTTGTCAATCTATCAAATAGACATTTAAATGCTACGGAGAATTTAATACTGTCAAAGGGTCTAAACTTTGCTATTACTCAGCCATCCGTTCCAAAATTAGACATAATAAGCTCAGTGGAGAAAATATCTCAATGCTTACCAACCCACGAAAAGGAAGAATACAGAGTGCTATGTAAACTTGAATTGAAAAAATGTACCAAAATTGAACAAAACATAAGCAAAGAGGAACTAAAGGCTATAAGAACTTTAAAAAATGACGACTCCATAATCATCCTACCAGCAGACAAGGGGAATGCAACTGTAATAATGGATAAAATTCAATACGAAAATAAAATTAAAGATCTATTAATAAACAGACCTTATACAAAATTAACAAAAGATCCAACAAAGCCTTTGGAAAACAAAATATATAGAACTTTATTCAAGTTTAAAGATGTTTTAACAAGTTATCAGAGAGGATTAATTACACCTCATTACAGTAAGACTCCTCATTTTTATGGAGTACCGAAAATTCATAAAACGAATATACCACTTAGACCCATTTGTAGTACCATAAATTCTCCTTGTAGTGAACTATCAAAATTTTTATTAAATATTTTAAAACCATTTACAAATAAAAATGACACATTCATAAAAAATACACAACATTTTTTAAATAAATTATCAAATATTGAATTTAATTCAAATAATACTTTGGTAAGTTTTGACATAAATAGTTTATTTACGAATGTGCCATTAAATAAGACTTTAAGTATAGTCAAGACAAAATTAGAGAATGATGATTCATTGGCACCTAGAACAAGACTAAACATATCGGCTATAATGGAGTTATTAACATTATGTACTGATAATACATATTTTCAACTAAATAATGAATTCTATAAACAAAATTTTGGTCTAGCAATGGGCTCTAGTTTATCTCCATTCTTAGCCAATATATTTATGGAAAATTTTGAAACAAATATCATTTCTGAACAAAATTTCAAACCCATAGTATGGTGGAGGTATGTAGATGATGTATTCTCAATATGGCCTCATGGATCAGAGTTGTTGGACACATTCCTAAACGATATAAACGATAAAGAAGAGACAATAACATTTACCATGGAAAAGGAATATAATAACATGCTACCTTTCCTGGATGTTTTAATCTCTAAGAACGATACTGGATATGAGACTCAGGTGCCATGGTATAATAAACTACAGAGGTAACATATTGCGCACGGTCGCTCGATCTTCGGCCAGGGAGTGACGTCAGTTGCAGCGTAGCAGGTAGCAGCAGTGTTCCCAAACCTACTGATTTCGCCGCTTTTCTACCGATGTACCGCTACCGAATTTTATATTCAGATAGAAATTTTTACTTTTTCTTAAATTTGAGAAGAAATATGTAAGAGACAATACAATTTTTCTTGCGATACCTGTAATTTGCATTGAGCATTTTTGTGTACTCACAAAAACGTGTGAAAACATTCAAAAATTGATTCTTAAATGATACCTAAGAGGTCCTTTACAAAGTACATGATGTAATAAAAGCTAATAATACAATGATAAATGAATCAAAATCTACACGGTGTGCACAATACAATGATACAATAGGTGTGATACAATAGGTATGCCACACCTGTTAAAGCTTATCAGAAATCATTTTGTGGATGAAGGTTTTATTTTTAATGGATTAGAACTGACTAAGGACTGTGTTGAATCTGTTCTCGATGCAACAACAGGTTCTGATTTAAAAATTACCCACAAAACGGATAAAGAAAAGCTTAATGTGAGAGGAGCTCACAGACAGAGAGTAAAATATGCCGCTAAATTATTCTCCCATACGGTATCGAAGGCTATTAGTAGATGCGGCATGCTTGGTCTCATTAATCAAGACACAAATTGGACACAATTGGCAGATCTTTTTAAACTAGTAAGAGTTACAATTTGTAAGGTAAACATTAATTACTAATTTGTTTTAACTTGTTAAAGGTGAACGATTGGTTTGACGTATTTAATGTTAGCGTTCCTGTGAGCGACACTCGAACCAGAAACCGGGCATATGGTTTGGAGTTAGAAACTCAAAATTATATTTTAAATAGAATGTCTGACATGATTTCAACAATGCGCGTTAAAGGCAAGAAATCATTGCTTCCATTCCAAAAAGGTAACACAGTATATCAAAGTAAAAACACATTTATAACATTTTACAAAACATTGTAGGTATTCTTATATCAAATAAGGCTCTGCAGTTGCTGCTTGAAGATGTAGGCAAACGCTATAATATGAACTACTTTTTGACGAGACGCTTAAACCAAGATCCCTTGGAGAATTTTGGAGAATTTTTTGGAGTCATAAGAGCAAAAGGTGGTTTGAACGATCATCCAACTTCTTTAGATTTTAAATACCGACTGCGTTCTTATTTAATGGGAAAAAATGAAGGTGCTTTTTCAGATTACTGTAATGTAGAAGACGATGGTACTCCTACATTAACTATGAACGGTAGTATGGTAGAAAAGCTTGGTTTAAAAAAATCAATCATTGACACCAATCCCACGGATGGAGATGACATAGCCCTCTATTTGACAGAAGGTGGACTATGTAAACCTTAATATTGTTCTGAAGCTATTTTCTTGTGGCATTGTAAATTAATTACTATTAAACTGGGAATAAGCCACAATTAAAGATAAAATACGTTTATTGACGTTTCAATTTCCACTTCGGAAATCGTTCTCAAAGTACAAACAGTAAATTAAACAAATTTTGTTTTTAAAAAAAAATTAATAAACAAAAAACAAAATTTGTTTAATTTACTGTTTGTATTTTGAGAACGATTTCCGAAGTGGAAATTGAAACGTCAATAAACGTATTTTATCTTTAATTGTGGCTTATTCCCAGTTTAATAGTAATTAATTATGTAAACCTTCTAATGAATTTATGGCTCATTTGGAAATACTGGAGCAAATTTTTCAAAACTTTAATGAAGATACCATATTTACTGGCAAACAATATGTTTCAAGTCTGTTATCTGCAATTGATTGTCCTCAAGATGCTAAGAAAATATTTTTTCGATCGCGTATGTACTTCCGTATAAAAGATTTTAATAAAAAAATTATTTTAGCACGTACTAATAAAAGAAAAATAGAAAAAACTATTGCATAATGTATATAGTATTATATTTTTAAACGCAAATTGTTTTAAAACTGCTTTATATATAGTTATTTAGCAAGAATATTAACGCGATCGTAATATTTATTTTCAAAATTCGCATCTGGCTTGTGTAAGTGACGGTTGTTTTAAGTATTTAAACTTAACTATATATTTACCAATTATGTATAATATAAAAAGTTTGTTCCTTCTTAAAAGTTTATAAAAAGTGGAAGAATGTAGGTACCTAAATAAGTAGCTATATTTTTATACTAATACCTTATTTGTTCTAATTCGCATAAAAATTAAATATATTTGACTAAGAAAACATTATAAACATTCGTTTTTATTTAAAATGTATGAAGAGAGTAAAATAATATGCAAAATATCCATATTTAGGATGACTAAATTACGAGTGCTTATGTATACAATTAAGAGCAATGTGAATACTAAGCTGCGAGTGACGTCGCTGCGCAAGGTTAACGCGAATTTGCACTTCGGAATAGGTGGCCCTGCTCAGGTGTATAGAAAACCAACACACACCAATAGATATTTAAATTTCAGATCAAATCACAATGTTAATGTAAAAAAGGGAATAATTAAATCCTTATACGATAGAGCCAAAATTACTTGTTCTAACGAAAATTCGTTCTTGGAGGAGAAACATTTGTTAACATCTGTTTTATTAAAAAATGATTATCCTTTATCGTTTATAAAGAAGGAATTTTCATCAATCGATCGAATAGAACAGAACAACTTAGAACGAGATCCTACAGCATACACAAGGAATAATATGAGGAAAATAACAATACCGTACATAAAAGGATTATCAGAAAAACTTGAAAGGATAGGAAATAAATTCAATATTTCAACAACATTCAAAACAACAAACACGTTGAGATCTATTTTGTCCAAAACCAAACCTAACAATGAACAAGAAAGGACAAAGAATTGCATTTATAAAATACCTTGTGAATGCGATCAGTTTTATTTAGGTGAATCATCAATGCCATTAAATGTTAGAATAAGTGAACATCAATCTTATATCAAAAATAGAGAATTTGATAGATCTCAAATATGTAAACACGCATGGGATAATGAACATAGGGTTCAATGGAATAATTCAAATATAGTCCTAAAAGAAACGGATGGCAAAAAAAAACAAAGAAGCGGCTCTAATTATGCTAAATGAGGCAATTGTGTCGCAAATTCCTTGGCAGAATGTAGTAGGATCTGGTTACCAATATTGAAAGAGGAAGTTATTAACAAGAAAATACCAGTATTAGTAAGTCAGTAACATATAGCGGATACATCATTTATGTTTTTTAAATAACGTAACATATAAAATCAGAATTTTGATGTTTGTTGAAGGTAAACTAAATTTACGAACAAATACTTACAATGTCGGGATAGTATTATGAGGTTTTTTTCCTGGTTTTTCCCTCATAATTTACTATGGAATCACTAACAGGAGAATTTTACTGCCATCATGTCATGTGTTTGTCTTTTTAAAGACGAATTGCATGGTATGATTTTTTTCTGACGGATATTCTCAAGTTAAAGTTGATTTCATGTAATCGAATGAACTATCTTATAAGTAAAGTTGTCCCAGGAGCGCAACTCAACAATATTGGCAATATCATTTTAAAGTCGTCTACTTTAAAATGCATAATGTATGTCTGAATTGTCAATATAAATGAGTCAGATAAAATTAAATTATTAGAAGAATTTTTTCACTATGTAACAAAAAACAAAATTTGTTTAATTTACTGTTTGTATTTTGAGAACGATTTCCGAATTGGAAATTGAAACGTCAATAAACGTATTTTTATCTTTAATTGTGGCTTATTCCCAGTTATAAATAGTAATTAATATAAGTTTTTACATTCGAATTCACGAATCGTATTCAAAATTGAAATTAAGGCCGTATGAGACTATGCATTTTCTTGTAGCATTTCTTATATCGTTTGTGATATAACAAAAAAATGGTTTTGAAAAAATGATTTATTTTCACGTTCTGAGTGACAATTGAATTGCCGTTATGACGAATCCTATTAGGCCGAAATACGTATAACTGGCTACATTGACGCACTATACGTGAAACTAAATTTTAACTGTCTTTTGCTATTATTTTTTACCTGCAAATAGGAGAGTAGAATTTCAAGAGCCATTTCATGCCATTCAAACACAATTTAAAAAAAAAAACAAATAAATTTTAATATTGGAACATTTTATTTCTTTCATTTTTGCAGCACAGTATTTTAAAATATAATCAGCAGCATCTGGCTTGGGGTCCTCATGTGCCGAATCACATACAATTTCTGGTAAAAGAACTTATATAGTGTCATACAGAGCACAAATGTACGTAAAAGAAACGATATAAGAAAACATATATAACTTTCTATATCAGAAATGATATAAGAAATGATACAAGAAAATGCATAGTGTCATACGGCCTTTAGTCCTATTTTAAATAAGTTTTTCGCTATTACCAAAGACTATTTAGATGACTTAAGCAAAATTTTAGTTTTTGAATTAAACTTAAGAATTTTTGAATATTATATAAGCATAAGTTGTCAAAATAAAGCTCTTTTGTATTTTAAGCTTTACTTTAGTGTTTGCGCGAAAGTGTTGTTGAACATAATATAAATATTGTAGTATTTTTATTAATTCTAATTTATTGTCTTTATTTATTATCAAAAGTTCTACATTTATAACACTTACAAGCTATTTTTTTATTCTTTATTTGTACAATATATCTAATTTATTTCACACTAATAATAATTTATTTACAATACGCGGGTTACATTTAAAAACTCGACATATTTGCATAGTGTGGTCATCATGTGGATGAATAAATACCTCCTCGTTACCAACTTTGATTATCTTATTCTTAAAATCCAATTGGAATTCGTGCATATTGATTACGTCCATTCCTAATATAACATCCTCTTCGATGTCAACAACTATAACAGTATGGACGAATAAATTCTGCTCAAATTCCTAATTTTATCTGGATTTCTCCATAAATGTTGGACATTTTCGCCTGTTGCGGTCCGAAGTCGCAACCTCGTTGGTAACAGTTCCTTACGACTGTTTATAACTGTCGGGTTTGTAATGGTTCTGGTCGCTCCGGTATTCACCAACAGCGTATACTTTTTACCATTTATTTCTCCATCTACATATACACTATCTTCACGACATTTCAAAGAAGCTATTAGTATGAGAGGGTCTTTGAAAAAGTTTCGACTCGAAGCTGCTCCCCTAAGGCCGACCCGTTCTAGTTTTGTCTTCGGTCTTATGGTCTTCGTTTTCTTGTATGTAATACTGTTTATCATATTAACGAGCTGGTCAAGTTTATCCTCATCTACTTCCTCTTTTACAGTCCCAACTTTACTGTACCCACCAGAGGCCTGCGTAGCTGACTCGTATTCGAGGGCGGCGGATAAGACATCAACCAGCGTCTTGTGACGAGCTAATCGTAGTGTTCTCTGCATTTCATGATCACGAAGACCATCAATAAACGTTTGATCGGCCAATTTTGCTCCAATTTATTATGCAGGGTGTTTTGGTTTCTTATATATATATATATATATATATATATATATATATATATATATATATATATATATATATATATATATATTTATATATATATATATATATATATATATATATATATTAAACAAGAAGGTTCACACAGAATCTTTATTAAGCAATCAATAAGCTTACAAGTTACAAGCACTTCCAAGTTACATGACCCTGGCCGGAATGGCGGTGACAAATTAAACTAAAATACAAATACAAACAAGTAGCTACAATTTCAATTTAACACATAGTCCTCTAAATATGTAGGAGGCTTGTGAGATCTCTTATTTATTTTAATGTTAGTGTTACCTTCCTCCTCATCTCTTACATTCAGTAGGTTATCTGAAATGCAAGTGTTATTTTTAAATCTGGGTAAATCAACAATAACGTCATTATTTAATTTAACATTTTCAAACATCTCAATCTCAATATCAGTAAGACCTTCATGGTCACTATGATTTTCACAGATATCACTATCATTCTGACTCACAATTTTAAAATCAGATTCAGTTGGGATATCATATCTACCATGACCAGTTGGGGTACTAACATTGTGTACTTCGTTATTGCAAAGCAAGATATTTTCATTTTTAAATAAATTCAAATGAAGATCATATAATAAAAAGTCTTTATTACACGATAAATTTGTTTTATTTAGAAACTTTCTATTCCGTCTACATTCTATACCTTTTGAATCCTGAACAATATAAGACCTATCATTAACTATGTCTCTTACTACTCCCTTTTCCCATACTTTTCCTTTCTGAATTAAAATATTATCCCCTTTATTAAGTTTATCTAATTCTTTTGCATTTCGGTCAAAATATTTCTTTTGAGCATTTTGATTATGTTTCAATTTTTCCTGTATAATACTGGAATCTAAAACTTTTGGAATTAGATTTTCATTAGACATAGGTATCCAAGTTTTTAACATTCTGTGCAAAAATAGTTGGGATGGAGAATAGTCTAGATTTGTTAATGGGGTGTTACGGTATTCCATAAGTAGAATAGGCAAATCTTTAGTAGATTCAGACTTTTGTAACATTTGTTTAGTTATTCCTACATATTTTTCAGCAAGTCCATTTGATTGGGAATGGTACGGACTGCTAAAAATAACTTCAAAATCCCAATCTTGAGCAAACTTGTTAAAATTCTCAGAATTATATGGCATATTATCTGCATAAAATTTTTCCGGGATACCGAGTTGAACAAATTTTTCTTTGCGAAAATTAATTACCTCTTGAGATGTTTTACCTTTAGTTTCAGTTACTTCCAACCACTTCGAGTAGGAATCCACAATCAGTAAATAGTTCTTATTATCATATTGAAAGAAATCTGAAAACAAATATTGCCACGGTCTACAAGGTATTAAATGATTAGTTAATGGCTCTTTTTGGTTAGATCTTTGAAATATTTGACATTTTTCACATTTTGAAATCATATCCTCTATATCTCTACTTAAATAGGGCCAATATAGTAATTGTCTAGCTTTGGCTTTAGTTTTTGAAATACCAAAATGTGCTTTATGAACCAATTCCAACATTTCTTTTCTTAGTGAATTTGGAACAATAACTTTATATTCCAAAAATAATAAATTATTAGATAAATAAATCTTTTCTCTTAATTTATAGTAGAACTTTAATTCCTTGTTCAAATTTTTATCACTAACAGGCCAAGATTCAATACAGTATCCTTTTATTTTTCTTAATGTTTCATCATTATCAATTTCCCTTTGAAATATTATTTTCTTATTCTCACTCATAGGAATATCCTTAGATATGGCATGAATGGCATATTCCATTTCTGGATCATCCTCAACTTCTGTTTTTAAATATGACCTAGATAATGTGTCTGCAATTACCATGTCCCTACCTGGCAAATAAACAAGGTTGATATCATACTTTAATAATTTAAGTAACATTCTTTGCAATCTAGCGCTGACTTTATTAAGATCTTTCTCAATAATTGATATCAAAGGTTTGTGATCACTCTGAACCACTGTTTTATATCCATAAATAAAATAATGAAATTTTTCTACTGCAAAAACAACTGCAAGTAATTCCTTTTCTATCTGTGCATACATTTTCTCAGCATGAGTAAGACAACGGGATGCAAAAGAAACTGGATGCCCTTCTTGAAGAAGACAACACCCTAGCCCTTCTCCAGATGCATCACACTGTATTATTATTTCTTTTGTATGGTCAAATATCCTCAACGTTGGTGAATTAGTAATAAGAAACTTCAATTGATTTAATTCAGATTCATGATCACTGCTCCAAGAAAAATGTACATCTTTCCGGTTAAATTTCTTAAGTTTGAAGTTATAGCTGATAAATTAGGAATAAATTTCGAAAAAAACTTGACCATACCAAGTATTCTAAGAACTTCTGACCTATTTTTAGGTGATTCTAAAGACATTACTGCTTCTATATTTTTAAAATCTGGTTTAACACCTTTTCCTGATAAGATATGTCCCATAAATGATACCTCAACTAATTTGTATTGAAATTTTTCCCAGTTAAATTTTATATTGTTATCAATAGCAGTTTGAAATACTTTTTTAAGAGCAATGTCATGTTCAAGTTCATCTCTACCCGATATAATAATATCGTCAAAATAGATATCAACATTATCAATGACACCAAACATTTCAAAGTTCTTCCGCTGGAAAATCTCTGGTGCAGAGCAACTTCCAAACGGAAGGCGATTGAATTTGTACCTTCCGAAAGGTGTGCTAAAAGTACATAAATCTGAGCTTTTTTTATTTAATTCAATTTGCCAAATACCCGTTTTTCATATCTATAACACTAAATATGTTTTTTCCTGAAAGTCTACTTACTATATCATTACATGTTGGTATAGCAAAATGTTCTCTACGAATAAATTTATTAAGTGGCTTGGGATCTATACATAACCTTAGTTTATTTGAAGGTTTTTTCTCTACTATCAACAAATTGTTTACCCATTCAGTTGGATACTCTACTTTCTCAATAATTTTGTCTTTCTCCAAACTATCTAGTGCCTCCTTTAGTTTATCATGCATTGACAATGGAATTTTTCTACTATACTGAATAACTGGCTTAGCATCATCTGAAAGTTCAATATTACATTCTCCTGGCATTCTACCTAACCCTTGAAATATCGTATTAAACATTATCAAAATATCTTCTTTTTTAGTTGGCAAGGTGGTTTCTATGGCATTTACTCTTTTTATTAAGTCAAATTTAATACAATCGCTAAGGCCTAATATTGGTTCAGCATTAAAATCAACAATCAGAAACTTTAATTTACAGGAGCTATTTTTATACTGACATTCCAAAAAAACTTCACCTACTGGTTTAAATTTAAAATTACCATAAGCAACTAGGGTTGTTAATGTTTTATTAAGTAGCAACTTACTTGATAGAGAATCAAAAATATACTTAGGTAGAATACTGATATCAGCACTTGAATCTAATTTAAATTTTACCTCTTTTCCAGTTACCATCAATGTTTCATACCATGAATTTTTACTCTTGGAATGACACTCATATACATATATCAAATTGTCTTTATTTTCTTCCTCCTGGACTGTATTAACAGTTCTTTCTCCTCTAGGTGGATCAGTGTTCTTCTTACTACTACCTTCACATGTTTCTTCAATTCTATTAGGATAGGCTTTTGCAAAATGACCTTTAACTTGACAACTAGCACAAGTCTTGTTAAAAGCAGGACATCTGTTAGGAAAATGTTCATAACAGCACTTCTTACACAATAATTTTTTCAACGGTTTGTACTGCTTCACAAAGTTAACATCTTCTTCTTTGGTAAGAACTTTAATATGCTCTTTGCTTAACTCAATACTCTTACAATATTCAAGAATTTTTTCAGTAGTAAGAGCCTGTTCTCTAAGGAGTCTGAGTTGACTTTCATTACATTTTAGCCCAATGATTAGCTGATCACGTATCATTTTATCTTCATAGGACTCACCACAGGTTGCTTTAGTGCATTTAAATTCGCATAATCTTGCTTGTTTCTTTAATTCAGTCAGGTACTGGTCTATAGATTGTTCATTACCTTGAACAAGATTATGAAACTTAAAGGTTTCCATTGGAACTATCTTTTTTGGCAAAAAGTAATCATCAAACGCACCTATTAATTTATCGAGAGTAGCCTGTCGGTCTTCTGTAAATGTATTATAAATATCAACACCTTCATCTCCTATAAAATTTAAAAGATTTGCAATTTTCACTTCTTCTGTTGAAGCACTCTTCCCACTAGCGGTAAGGTAAATTCTAAACTTCTGTTTCCATAAAAGCCAATAACTAGCTGGACTCTGATGCTCAAATAATGGACTAGGCGGTTTAAATTCCATTATTATTATTGTTAAAATCTCTAGAAAATCTTTGGATTGGCGGGCTTCTAACCTCACTCTTTCCTCGTGGTTTCAAACTTATTCAACACTTCTACGTACTCAAAATTCGGGCAAACTAGCAGCCTTCACACCTGACACCATGTTTTGGTTCCTTTGGTCATATATATATTAAACAAGAAGGTTCACACAGAATCTTTATTAAGCAATCAATAAGCTTACAAGTTACAAGCACTTCCAAGTTACATGACCCTGGCCGGAATGGCGGTACCGGATGACATCTGTCTGTCATCGGTCTTCTTCTTTTTTATCTTATGTCTAACATAATATATTACACAGGGAAAGATACAAGGAAAGATAAGCGTAGGGAGGCGTAGAATGTCATGGCTGCGCAACCTGAGGGAGTGGTACGGATGTACATCAAATGAACTTTTCAGAGCAGCCTTCTCAAAAGTCCGAATAGCTATGATGATTGCCGACCTCCTGCTATGAAGATGGCACTTAAAGAAGAAGACTAATCGGGTAATATCTACCTCATACTCTTGAAGAGCTTCATCTCTCTTTTGTCTTCGATTTTTAAGCTGCGACTGATATACATGCTCCAAATGTTCGTGGCCGTATCGCATATTTAACCTCTTCTTGAGTTGTTTGAAATCATCCATCTCCTCTACGGCTATGGTCTCAAGCACATCTAAGGCATCTCCTCTAAGAGCGATATTCAGGTTTACAGCCTTTTCTTTTTTAGACCATCCATTCGCTCTTACAGCTGATTCGAACTGTTTCATGTAGTTCTTCCATGACGATTTTCCGTCAAAAGTTGGGACTTTGACCTGAACAGAACCTCCACTTCCTTCAAATTTCGGCCGTGTTTCCAACTTACATTTCATCTCGTCTTCTTTTGTCTCTACTGTATCTATCCTCTATCTTCTTTTCCATCTCTTTCCATATCTTTTCTTCGAAGGCCAGCATATCGGCAGCAACTTGGTTTTTTAACGAAGACTTTCTATCGTCGAGAGCAAACATCTCAGAAGTGACTTTAGAGATTTCCAAGGAAATGTTAGTAGAAACTTTGCTTTCTAGCGAAGAAATCTCGTTAGAAACTTTGTCTTCTAAAAAAGGGATGTCGCCAGAAACTTTGTTCTCTAATTTCGAAATCGACGAGATGACAGCGGCATGTTTATTTTTAAATGTATAAGTTTCTGGATCCAAACCCTCTTCTTTCAAAGCATTTTTTAGTCGTTGGACTAAATCAGCCTTTTTTCCGGTAGAAGCAATTCTCTGTCCTCGAGATGTCTTCTTAAATCAATGGGAGCTCAGACTGATTTTTATAGCGGCTCTATGAAAATAAGAACAGAAATAAGAATAAACAACATATTTACAGGTTTTTAATATGACTCATATTTTACGTAACAATATACCGTGGAGCCAAAACAACGAATGTGCTATTTTTCAAAAAACTGAATAAGAATCGAATATTTTTTAACAGTTAAAAAAATACTTTAGACGCCATTTTCTCAAAACCATTAAATGACACATTGGTGGTTTGATATGACACTCCACCACATATGGTGGTGACAATAGGTTTGGCGAGTGCATAAAAATAAATAAAAAATCGAATTTTTAATATTTTTAAAAATATTTTCTGTGTAGTATTTTCTGTAGTTTGTGTATTTATGTATTTTTTTCTATGTATTTTTTTACCTACACATTTTTCTAATTATTATTATGCACATGATTTTGATCTTGGCATATTTTTTGCATCTTTGTTTAATTTTTTATTAATTATTCTTTGCAATAATTATATGTCGTGAGTCAAATATGCTTTTTTATCTACTTTGAATTCTTAGGTACTAACTTCTATTCATATAGGTAATTTGTTTTAAAAATATATTTTAGAAATTAAAATTCGATTAACATGTGTTTGTTCTTGATAAAATGTTATTTTTGATAGCTGGATAATAGATAAGATATAACACTTGACTGCTAATATGTTAGCAGTCAACTTCATATACCATTTGATGTTTGCCGGTATGTTCAATTAAATGATTTTGGCTCCTTTCAACGACCTTCGTATAATTATCGGATATGTACATACAAATTTACCATCGAGTTATGAAATTTACCTTACAAACACTTGTAGACATATGTCAACAAACCGTATCCAGCGATCTTTCAGTGAGATAAATCATATTTTTCTTACTTTTAAAAACAGTAGGTAAACGCTTCAAAGGACATCGCTATCGATGTTTGCATTTGTCGCTCTACATAAAAATTTTTTTAAGTTGATATCATTTATTTATACCATAACCCGTTTATTACGGTATTGTACGTGTAGTGTTTTACTATTACAGTTTTGACTGCTCCAATCTGCGACCAAATAGGCAAAAAGACCGAACAAAACTAAAAAAAATTTTTGAGCCTTTTTTTCTTTTTAGAATGCCGTCTCTCCACGGAGGTTGGCAATCATGGTTGCAAATCAATCGATCTGCACTAAAGGTAGATTCTTCAACCAAGGATTCTGCCTTCGGCCTTTTGTATATTAATGAACTACCATTAATATGTAATGTCTGATGCATTTGTATCAGTTTATGCGGATGACTCAACAATGCTATATCGCGATAATGACATAAATCCTTTACAAGATAAAATAACAAACTTCCTGAAGACCTCTAATTGGTCCAGTAATCAGTCGGTCCTGTTCAATGTTCGCAAAACTAATTTTTTTTCATTTACATCTCGTTCAAATTCTATTAAACCTGATTCAAGTATTTCCATCAAGAGTGAGGGTATTTTGAGTTATAGTGATGTGAAGTTTTTAGGAGTCAGTTTCGACTCTTATTTATCTTTTAAGACTCGTTGTTGGAATGTATGTAAAAAACTCAATTGTAACTGTTATCAATTGAGAAATTTGGGTAGAATACTTAGTCTGCAACACCTTCGTCTTTTTTATTTTGCTGATACAATCGACAATAAGTTACGGTATAACTGTCTGGCGTGGCTCTTCTAGTATAAAGAACGTTTCCAAGGCCCAAAAGCGTATTGTCAAATGTATTGCTTGTGTTCCGTATGGTTGGTCTTGTAAAAACCTATTTAGAGGTTTAAATATATTAACAGTGTATGGAATTGGAATTTACGTTTTGGAATTATTGATACTCATCATCATCATCATCATTTGGCTCTACAACTCTATGTGAGTCTTGGCCGCGTTTACTATTTCCCTCCATTGTTGTTGGTCCTGAGCAGTTATTTCCCATTGCTGTATTCCCATTTTGCGAACATCACTGGCTACTGCGTCCTTATATCTCTTTTTTGGGCAACCAACTGACCTTCTGCCATCGGGCCTTTCCAGAATGTGGCGTTCAGGAGTCTTTCATCACTCGATCTTAACACGTGTTTGCTTAAATGAAGCGTACTCTGTTTTCATCTCCATATACTGTCTGGAGTTCATCATTGTCTTTTTCTCCATTCTCCTGTTGTCTCTTCTCTGCAAGGCCCAAAGATAGTCCGCACTATCTTTCTTTCCAGTACCACTAATTTTGTCGTTTCGTGCTTGGTCTTGTCCTCGTTGACCTTCAGACCAACTTCCTTGGCTCCGTTTTCGAATAGGGTGAAAACTTCTTTTGCATTCCTGGTGGATTGTGCAATTGTGTCCACGTAATCCCCAAAGGCCAATAGTATTTTTAATCGTTGGGCAGCAAATCCGTTTTTCAGTTGTGGTTGAGCTTTCCTTACCGCATGCTCCAGTGCAATATTAAATAGCAGGGGGACGAGAGGATCTCCTTGTCCAAGCCCGGTGTCAATGAGGAATTCCTCCGACGTGGTGCTGCCAATTCTGATCTGTGCAGATGCGTTCTCTGCGCTCACCTGTGCTAATCGTACCAGCTTTTCAGGTACTCCCATTTCTACTAGGGTCTCCCACAATGCTTCTCTGCTAGCAGAATCGTAAGCTTCCCGGTCTGAATCCGCTTTGGTAGTCGCCTATTATTTCCTCTGCGTATGGAGTTAGTCTTCTAGACAGTGTTATGGATATAATTTTGTACGTTGTATTGATTAACGATACTCCTCTATAATTCCGACATTTTTGGTCTCCCTTCTTGTGGATAATAACTATATGGCTTTCATGCCAGTGTTTCGGTATTTCTTCTCTTTCTCAGGCTTCTCTTATAAGATGATATATCTTAAGGTAGAGCTTTTTTCCCCTTTTTTAGTAGTTCCGCCTGTATGCCGTCTGGGTCTGATGCTTTATGGTTTTTTAGGGACGAAATTGCGGACTTTATTTCAGCTAGTGTGGGCCCTGGTATTTCAGGCTCGGCTAACTGGTACTGTCTTTGTTGCCCTGTCGTTGTGGATTTTTCTGTATTTAAAAGTAGCTCAAAATACTTTCTATATTGGCGGCTTATCTCCTCGTCGTCTGTGAGCAGTTGTCCTACATCGTCTTTTATAAATTTAGGGATGTTGGCCGTATTGCCCTTCATTTTTTTTAGGCCCTTATAAAACTGCCTAGACTGACCGGTTCTATGTTCCTCCTTCAGTTGCTGTATTCGCGCTTCTAGGTACTGTTACTTTTTTCTTCTCAAAAGTCTTCTCGTTTGAGTCCTTACTCTGTTGCAGTCTTCCCTATTTTTATCTGTAGGGCGTGTTAGTATCTCTAGCCTCTTGATTGCTTCCTGATACAAGCTTTGTTCTCACTCGTGGTCAAACCACTGGTTTTTCTTCTTGTTATCCTTTCTTTTACTATAGTTCCGGTGCGGCAGTTTCTATGGCGTTCGTTATATGTTGACATTTCTGG
Source organism: Diabrotica balteata (assembly GCA_918026665.1). Taxonomy (NCBI): domain Eukaryota; kingdom Metazoa; phylum Arthropoda; class Insecta; order Coleoptera; family Chrysomelidae; genus Diabrotica; species Diabrotica balteata. Next base: position 75,668,481 of record OU898276.1, on the reverse strand, counting down.
TCTATGGTCAATTTTGGCGTTGATGTTTCTTCTTATTCCAGTGTCTGCAATTTGTTTTGGATCAGTGCCTGATATTGGCGTTCATTATCAGGTAAATCGAGCCTTGAAATTTCCCATCTGTTTCCTTATTGGCGTTGCTTTGGCAGTCTCGTCTTTAGCCTTGTTTTCATTTTTGTTCTGACCAGGAAGTGGTCAGAGTCACTTTCTTTGCTCCCCTCAGACTGGGTGCGCTGATAATATTGCTAGAGTGTCTTCCATCGATAAGCACATGGTCTATCTGGTTTCGTGTGATTCGGTCATTTGACACCCAGGTTACTTTATGTATATCTTTTCTTTGGAATTGTGTAGTTTTTACTACCAGATTGTTGGCTACAGCGAATTCTGCCAGACTTGATCCATTATCATTAGTGTTATCATGTCCGCTCTAAGATGGTCCTCTTTACCTAGTTTGGCATTGAAGTCTCCCAGTATGATTTTGACGTCGTATCTGGGTGCCGTTTTGAACTGTTGTTCTAAAATTTCATAAAATTCCTCCTTGTCGCCTTCATTTGCTTCTTTCGTTGATGCGTGGATTGAGAGGAGGGTTAGGATAAACCATTTTCCTTTGAGTGTTAGAGAGCACATGCACTTGTTGATTGGTTTGAAATCAATTATGACAGACTTGAGTTTTCCGTTACCTACAAACTCACATCCAAATTCGTGCCTTTTTCTTCTCCTGGCCAGAAAACCGGGAAATTTTACATTTGCAGGCTTCCCGATCCTGTCCATCTCATTTCCTGAATTGCTGTTGTGTCCATCTTATATTTTTGAAGCTGTTTTATGGCATGTGTTGCAATTCCGGGCCTGAACCAGCTTAACACGTTCCAGGTGCCTAAGAGAATGTCCTTATTTCGTAACTTTGGTCTAATCCGTGTTCCATGTCTATTCCGAGGCAATAGTATTCGATTCGAAGTGTCTTTCTTTTTTCAAGTACGGATTGCTGGTCCACAGCAAAACCCCTTTTCGGAGAACTTTTCTCTCTTCCTCGTCTGTTCTGACCCTGCTTTCCACTGAGGTTGGTTACCCAATCTCCAGCAGGTTTGCTCAGGTTCTCCGGGGTTCGTCCGTGCAGTCCAAGCCGCGCTTCGTGGAGGTAAGGATAGGAATTGAGTAGGATAGACTAGATATGCTAACTGGAAACAGCATCTCGTATTGCGCCTCCATACCCCTTTTGTACCCCTTATTGTTACTAATTTATGAAAATAAAAGAACTTTTTATGTAACAGTGATATTCACTCACACAACACAAGAAATAATAGACAGTTTGTAGTACTCTATCGACATTTAGAAATAGTAGTAGTAAGTCATCTACTGCCTGTAGTTTACTACTGTATAATCAACTTCCCCAAAAACTTTAAAAACATTAATTCAACTACAGCTTTTAAAACGCAAGTCAAATAGTACCTAGTGATCATATGTCCTTATACATTAGGTGAATATTACGAGAGTGTATCTGTGAATGCCCAAGCTGCAACATAACCAAATTTAATATTATTTTAATTATATGTCTATATATTGTACATTTTTTTTGTATTTTAATGTTTTAAATATTTTTAATGTATTGTTTGCATTTTTTTTGTAATTTTTAATATTGATAATTTTACTTTTGACTTGCTGTAAACCTTGTTGTAACTTACAGTCAAATAAACTATTTATCTATCCATCTAACAGATCTTCGTCCTTGAATCTTTCCATATATTATATGTCTCAAAACTTGATATTTTGATTGTCTCATCACGTGGTAGGTGTTCCAGTTTTCTTGTTTGTATAGTAGTCATTAATTCTGCTTCTTTACCAACTCTATTTTTAATACTCTGCGGTAGGTATAACCAGAGTTTCAAAGCCTCAATTCCTTTTAATTTGCATTTTTTTAATGTCTAAAATATATAACATCGAATGGTACGTAGTCTGCTTTCCAAATAAATATTTTTGCACGTTAAGAGTGGATTCATTCGTTCATTCATATAGTTTCATATGTGGATCTTTACTTCTATTTAAGGTAGTAGTTACCCAGTCGGTACAAATATATAAGAATGAAACTAAACAGTTTATTTAAAAATGCAATCTTACACCCGGAAACAGGACAAAAAAAGAACAGAACAAGATGGCGAAATAAGTTAATGAGATGAATAAAAGGAACTTGGAACAAATTACTGTGCCAATCTGAGTTTACTTCCACTCAACGTAGATGGACTGGGTGAATAAGTTCTCATTCTAGACACAGCATGTCCCAATAGCTAATAGGGAACGTTTTATTGATTCTACAGGACTGTACTATAGTTGTAGATCTATGTCATGCTAAATCGGCAAATCACGACAAATGACTCATCATATAGTAAGATCTGCGCTGATCGTCACTCCCCAATCCCACCAACTACCATAGTACCTAGAGGATTTATGGCACAGGGGAAATGTGTTGCTAAGCGATGCCCCAAAGAGCTGACAAACTCGGATAAAGCAGGGTCATGATATGGGCAACATACAGCAGGGGTAGGAGAAATTAATAACTTTTCTGAATAAATCCTACTGGTCGTCTCCCTGCTCGCCCCAGGGTAGGATACACTGGGGGAAATAAAGAAATCCCCCCAAGAAGGTTCAAAATTAAAGAACCTTATACCTTAACCTTAACAAAATTATATAATTATGTCTCTTGTGTAATTTGGGTATATTTCTTTGTATTTTGGTTGGTGTTTCATTGAAAGTTCCCCTCCCAAGGCAAACGTCTAGATCCGTCCTTATTTAATAAAAATGAAGGCGGGACGAGCCAGTATATGATCTAGATATTTGCCTTGGGAGAGGACCTTCCAACGAAACACCAACTTAAAGACATAAAAAAGATGAACTCAAACTACACAAAAGATATAAATAATAGGTTTTCTTTAATTTTGAACCTTCTTGGGGGATTTCCTCCCGTGTACCATTCCCTGGGACGAGCAGGGGGAGGACCAGTGGGACGTGCAGTCGTAGACTCTGTATACGTCGTAACACGTTGACTAAATTATGCACAGAAATTAAAAACGGGGGATATTTCCTTATCTCGGTATATTAAGTCATTTATTCCCTATTTAATTTTGTACGGAACTTCCCATTTGCTTTGCAGTTTAGACTACAAGCTTCCACGACGTCGTGGATGGTAAAGCCAGACACGATCACCTACTTCAAAGCTTCCATTCTTGTATCGAGAATCATATTGATCTTTCATTCTGTCACTGGCTATCTGGATGTGTTCTCGGGCAAATTCATGAATGTTGTGCATTCCTAACTTCAGGTGGCCGACATTACTGAATGATGACCATTACTGGATGCACACAGTTCACATTTTCGGCACAATCTTCTTACATCTTCTTTATACTTCACCCGATAGAATCTTAAACCTCTTGTAGAGTCTGCGTTATACCAAAGTGTCCACCTGTTGCACCGTCATGCAGCTGACGTAATACTTTTGACAGTTTACATTTAGGTACAATTACCTGAAGCTTAGATTCTGTACTATCAACGTTCTTAAAGATTCTGTACAGATCATCTTTTAGTACCAGGCAATTCCATTGGCTCAATACGATCTGACTCCTGGACAACATTCACTAATGTCTTACCAAGAATTATATCCAATCCAATACTCTTTTTATACATGGGTCATTTGCTTATTGTAGATGTTAAGACTGCCATTGATCATTGACGACGGTGGTTCCGGTTCACAGGGCAAAGTAATTTCTCTAATTTAAGATAATTAACACGTCCAGCCCTGTCTTCGATCTCGTAATCTTCTTCTTAGCCTTCTATCGTTTATTATTTGGACATAGGCCACTCACTATGGCTGGAACTCCTTTCATTGATCTCTATTCTGAGCAACACGCTTACAATTTGTTCCGGCTACTCTTTTGATGTCGTCCACTCATTTCATCTGAGGTCTTCCTCTTGGTCATCTACCGTTGTAAAGTCTCCAATGTTGTATTGTGCAGTTTCAACGATACATCTCGTAATCATATTCTTGTAATCGTTCTAGTTTTTCCAAATGGTGTAGTATTTTCTTGGACTTACGTTGAATGTGACAACAACTGTGCTTGCGTCTCTCCGCCATCGTGTTACGAACTACTTTCCATACCATTTTCTCCAGACATTCATTTTTTTGTTCGTCGCCTTCTTCAATGATTCGTAGTTGATGGCTTCGTGAAATTTGACTAGGTGTTTCGTGTTTTAAGGCAATAGCGAGTGTGTTATCTAAAACTTTCTGTCTTGCTTATCGTAAAGCTTTCTATAGTTTACTGTCTCTCAACCAATCGTCGAAGGTATCTACAATTCAAAAATATTGTCTGATGCCTCCGGATAAGCCAACCGCACTATACAAGCAAATATAGGTTTTCAAAAAGCAAAAATAGAACCTTAAAAACACATCAGCCAAAATAAAAAGAAGGATCATAATTGCAAAGTGGTGTTATCATGGTCTATCAAAGTACTTAACTAATAAACGTCTGTCTTAAAAATTTTTGAATAAGACTATAAAGAACATTAAAAGTACCAATCTTAAATAAAGATCAGAGGCATGGACTTTATAACCAAACCCGACGAATCTCTCATCTCTATCGATTTTTGAAAGAAAGTCAACCGAAAAATATTCAAAGCGATCTATGAAAACGCAATATGAAGACGTAGATATAACTTCTTCTTCTTCGCGTGCCATATCAGAATTATCCGACGTTGGCGATCACCATTGCGAAGGCTTCTCGATCTTCTGCAATATGGAATAATTGTGCTGCATTTGGTATCTGGAGTCCATTCACGAATGGTTTTTAAATAAGAAACTTGTTTTCGTCCTACACCTCTACCGCACTCTATGTTGCTTTTAAGGATCAGTTGTAATATTTTATATCGACTTCCCCTTACTATTTATCCCAGATAAGACATTTTTCGATGTTTAATAGTCTTCAGCAGTTCTCTATCTTTGTTGACGATCCTTAGTACTTCTTCATTAGTTTTCCTTGCTGTCCAAGGTATCTTCAGCATTTGTCTCTGAACCGACATTTCCAATGCTTCAAATTTTGTTCATGATCGATACTTTTAGCGTCCACACTTCTGCACTACACAAAAGTACGGACCAAACATAGCACTATAAACTACAAAAGATCTACAAACATTTGACACAGTGTGGTAGAAAATATTACCACTACAATCAAGCAAAATCGTTTGCTGTGAGCAGGACATTTAGTCCGGACTCCAGAGCTGAACATGATAAAAATTATTTTAACAGCGCAGCCGGTGAGAGTAAGAAGACGGTAAATAAGTAAGTAACAGACCAAAGTTAAGGTGGATAGACGGTGTAACACGTGATGCTAAGACTGGAGACGGTGCTATCAACTGAAAAACCCAATCAAGGGACAGTGACAATGATGAATTTCCAAGAAAACTAATTTAAATAATTGAACTTCTTCTTTTTTAGATTAATTTATAGTTTTATTAGCAAAAATGTTATGTATTACACCCGTAAATATTTCCCAAAAAAATATTTGGATACTTATCTTTTGATTTTTTTACAGATCTGTTTAATTTTTTATCAAATCCATTAGATCAAATATAGCAATCAGCAGTCAAGTTTATGTACCTATCAATTAATGTTTACCGGTGAGTTCTATTAGATGATACTCTTGTATTTTCATAAGTGTATACACCATGGATACGTCCATGGTATACACATTTTTGGCTCCTTTTATTGGCTTTGATTTGATACGATATTTACTTAAATATATATTACAAACGCTTGTAAACATGCGTCATTCACTGATCTTCCAATGAGATAAGTCATATTTTTCTTACTCCTAAATATATGTAATAAATACTTCACGAGAGAACACGCTATCGTGGTTGCTCCTGTTCCTTGCCGTCCTTTATTATACCATTTATTAAGTTTACATCGAAGAAAGTTATTCTCCTTTTAAATACTAGAATATCTTAGAAAATAAAACAAAACTTTTACTGAAAAAATATTTTTCAAATATATTATATTACATATATATAACATTTGTGACAAAATACATATCCAATTTTCAAAATTCAAAAATACTGTTTCAAAAATAGTTTTTATTATTATGTTTAATTTTTAGAATCTAAATATCCATAATTCCAAAACATTTATTAGATATTAAAAAAACTAAAATATTCGGCAACATTACTTAAAGATTTGTACTGCCCATTTAATAATCTAATTTTTTATCGAACATACAGCTACAGACGTAAAAACAAACTACATATACATAACCACAGAATATTAAACAATAAGAATGCCCACTCTGCTTGAAAAAATAAGTACACGCATCTCGTTCGCGCAGATGGAATGTTTTAAACGGAACCAGTGCTGTTCGGTGACATTTTATCTGGTGTGCATATACAAATTAACCCGGTTTAATTTATTTACGGCAACTATAGACATAATATACACTAATTTATTCGTACTTTTAGTTGAATAATAGATTAAATTATTTCAAAAGTATTAAATTATTATTCCCCAAAAATATAAATTACAGTTCTATTGTAGCTTGTCACACATTTCTCAATTCGAGTCTATGTTTTCGTTTAAAATATGGCGATCGCGTGCTAACAAACTTCAAAGGCGGCATCTGAGAGTGGGCATTCTGATTGTTTTATTCTGTAAAATAATTTCGGCAGTTCTAAGCAAAATTTTATTATTGATTACTCCAAAATATTATGCACTCAATTATACTATTAAATAATTATATACTCATATACATATTAATAAAAAGATTATAATAGCACAGATAATGATTGTTTATTATTCTGTGGTAATAGATAAATTTCATATTTAAAAACTAATATCATTGATTATGCAGCGGCGGCCAGCCAGGTGAAGTAGGTGAAGGTGAGGTTCACCAAAAAAATATAATTAAATTGAGACAAATCAATAAAAAATAAAAACAACATTATTATATCTAAATTCTGAAATCAATTATTTATTCTCTTTTAAGTAATCTAAAAATTAAAAAAGACAGATAGCTTTATTAGCGGTGCGGTAGGTACTTGACGGTCAAGTCCTGACCTGTGTCACGTGCTGTATATAATTCACATTCAGGAATAGGTGAATATCATTTTTGAAATGCGAAATCCATCTGCATAAGCGTTCACGGTTGCCATGGCTACATGACGTCAGCCTGTCACTAGTGATATTTGAGAAAAATAGCTGGTGCAGTTCCGTTAAAAATTTATTATCCGTCTTCACCCACTGATCACTAGTTGCATGGGTACCAATTTAGTATGCGCAGCGACAATATTTTAAAATTTAGTCTATTATATAGACATTTTTTGTATAGTATAGTGCAACAGTCGGCAACAGGCGGACCGCGGTCCGAATCCGGACCAAGAAAGGTTGAACTGCGGACCGAACTGTGTCTGAACTTAATGCTAGACTTAAAGAAGTCATGGACAGTTTAGTGAAGTTGATTAATTTTATGAGATCTCATTCTCCTCTTCAGCACCGACATTTCAAGGAGTTTCTTTCTGAATGTGATTAAGCATATTCTGACTTACTACAATACAATAAAGCTCGTTGGTTAAGTAAAGATCAAGTTATTGAACGTTTCTGGCTAATAAAAGAATAGGCGATCTCCTTCCCACAAAATACAGATACACAGGCAGCCAGGGCATATTTATAGTATATAACAAACAGGCGCAACATGCTGGTTGTGGCTTTTCTAAAAGATATTTTAAAATAATTGAATGCGCTTAACACAGAGTTACAAGGAAATTGAAATGTAATCTGATCAAAGCGTGTCTGCTTTTCGTCGTAAGGTGGATATCTTTGAAAAGGATATTGCACAATAAGAATTCATTCATTTTCAACTATTCTTGAATATAATAAAAATAAGGAGTACTCCGAAAAAGACATTGCAGTGTTCGTAAAATTTCTGGGCGATTTTAGGAGCGAATTTGCTTCAAGACTCCAAGACTTTGCACAGGTAAGCAAACTATCTTTATTTCTAAAATCACCATTTGAAGTTGTACAGAATGGACATATGTGGCTGCTAAGCTGTTTAATCTGTCAAAAGCATTACTTCAAATGGAGATTATTGAATTACAAGAAGATTTGTCCTTGCACGTTTATAAATCGGTATTCGCCGAAGAATTTTGGGTCAAACATGTGCCAGCAAAATATGAAAATTGCAGACAACTTGCAATCAATTTGACCACTATGTTTGACGCATGTGCGAAACGTCTTTCTCAAAAATGATTTTTTTTTGGAAATTAAATATCGCTCCCGATTAATGGACGCCCACCTTGAAAATACACTTCGAATTTGTTGTTCTACTCGAGAACCAGACCACAAACAACTAGCCCAAGACCGTTGGTGCAATTTTTCGTATTAATTTAAGTTCTTTTGTTTTATTATTAAGAATGTACCAAAATAATAAACATCTTAATTACTATTAAACTGGGAATAAGCCACAATTAAAGATAAAAATACGTTTATTGACGTTTCAATTTCCACTTCGGAAATCGTTCTCAAAATACAAACAGTAAATTAAACAAATTTTGTTTTTTGTTACATAGTGAAAAATTCTTCTAATAATTTAATTTTATCTGACTCATTTATATTGACAATTCAGACATACATTATGCATTTTAAAGTAGACGACTTTAAAATGATATTGCCAATATTGTTGAGTTGCGCTCCTGGGACGACTTTACTTATAAGATAGTTCATTCGATTACATGAAATCAACTTTAACTTGAGAATATCCGTCAGAAAAAAATCATAGCATATAATTCGTCTTTAAAAAGACAAACACATGACATGATGACAGTAAAATTCTCCTGTTAGTGATTCCATAGTAAATTATGAGGGAAAAACCAGGAAAAAAACCTCATAATACTATCCCGACATTGTAAGTATTTGGTCGTGAATCTAGTTTACCTTCAACAAACATCAAAATTCTGATTTTATATCTTACGGTATTTAAAAAACATAAATGATGTATCCTCTATATGTTACTGACTTACTAATATTGGTATTTTCTTATTAATAACTTCCTCTTTCAATATTGGTAACCAGATCCTACTACATTCTGCCGAGGAATTTGCGACACAATTGGCCTCATTTAGCATAATTAGAGCCGCTTCTTTGATTTTTCTTTTTTTACCGTCCGTTTCTTTTAGGACTACATTTGAATTATTCCATTGAACCCTATGTTCATTATCCCATGCCGTGTTTACAGATTTGAGATCTATCAAATTCTCTATTTTTAATATAAGATTGATGTTCACTTATTCTAACATTTAATGGCCTTGATGATTCACCTAAATAAAACTGATCGCATTCACAAGGTATTTTATAAATGTAATTCTTTGTCCTTTCTTGTTCATTGTTAGGTTTGGTTTTGGACAAAATAGATCTCAACGTGTTTGTTGTTTTGAATGTTGTTGAAATGTTGAATTTATTTCCTACCCTTTTAAGTTTTTCTGATAATCCTTTTATGTACGGTATTGTTATTTTCCTCATATTATTCCTTGTGTATGCTGTAGGATCTCGTTCCAAGTTGTTCTGTTCTATTCGATCGATTGTTGAAAATTCCTTATTTATAAACGATAAAGGATAATCATTTTTTAATAAAACAGAAGTTAACAAATGTTTCTCCTCCAAGAACGAATTTTCGTCAGAACAAGTAATTTTGGCTCTATCGTATAAGGATTTAATTATTCCCTTTTTTACATTAATATTGTGATTTGATTTGAAATTTAAATATCTATTGGTGTGTGTTGGTTTTCTATACACCTGAGTCTCATATCCAGTATCGTTCTTAGAGATTAAAACATCCAGGAAAGGTAGAGTGTTATTATACTCCTTTTCCATGGCGAATGTTATCGTCTCTTCTTTATCGTTTATATCATTTAGGAATGTGTCCAACAACTCTGATCCATGAGGCCATATTGAGAATACATCATCTACATACCTCCACCATACTGTGGGTTTGAAATTTTGTTTAGAAATGATATTTGTTTCAAAATCTTCCATAAATATATCGGCTAAGAATGGAGATAAACTAGAGCCCATTGCTAGACCAAAATTTTGTTTATAGAATTCATTATTTAGTTGAAAATATGTATTATCAGTACATAATGTTAATAACTCCATTATAGCCGATATGTTTAGTATTGTTCTAGTTGCCAATGAATCATCACTCTCTAATTTTGTCTTGACTATACTTAAAGTCTTATTTAATGGCACATTCGTAAATAAACTATTTATGTCAAAACTTACCAAAGTATGATTTGAGTTAAATTCAATATTTGATAATTTATTTAAAAAATGTTGTGTATTTTTTATGAATGTGTCATTTTTATTTGTAAATGGTTTTAAAATATTTATTTATTATCAATAAACGTATTTTTATCTTTATAGTAGTATAAAGTATACTACTTTATACTACTATACTATAAACTATACTAGATAAATACTTTAGCTAGTATAGTTTATAGTATAGTATTTATTAGTTAAGTTTTTATATAACTATACATTTTTTTAAAGAATTTTTAATGAGATTTGGGCGCGACGTAGGTACCAAAACTCCTTTTGGCTCCGGCAAGATTTCCTCATCTTCACCACTTTTTTAGGCCACGAGCCGCCGCTATGATTATGATTGACGAATGTATTACCACAGAATGATAAACAATCAGAATGCCCACTCTGCTTGAAAAAATAAGTACGCGCATCTCGTTCGCGCAGAAGGAATAAGCCATGTTTTAGTCGGAACCAGTGCTGTTCGGTGGCTCTTTATCTGGTGCGCATAGAAAAATTAACCCGGTTTAATTTATTCACGACAACTATATACATAATCTGCACTATTTTATTCGTAATTTTAGTTGAAGAATAGATTAAATTATTTCAAATGTACTAAATTAATAATCTCTAAAAATTTAAACTACAGTTCTGTCGTAGCTTGACACAAATTTCTCAATTTGAGTCTATGTTTCCGTCTAAAATATGGCGATCGCGTACTAACCAACTTCAAAGGCGGCATCCGAGAGTGGGCATTCTGATTGTTATTTATTCTGTGACATAACATCAACGCTGTTAAACTATTTCAAGTACGTAGAACATTACGTAAAACAAACAAAACAGCTTACATGATATTTACAAAACATACTAACAACTTTCATTAACCTTACGATGACAAATATCGTGAACAGAATTCACAAAACGATATTCATTAACTGTCATTAAGCAATAACTGCTCAGGACATAAAATAGCTCTAAAATCACGAAATACAACTATTTAATGCAATAATAACTGTGATTTTTGAATTAAAGATTACAAACTTCACGTCAAAGACCTTCGAAGGTCAATTTGAGGTCACAGCATTTTAAGAGGTCATTCACAAAATTGCACAAACTCGGAACACTGTCTTTCGAGTTTGAATGAAAATCTGTACCCTTCACCGACGAGTTATGTTTTGGAAGATATTTTAATCAATGTTACTTTAAGATCCACCCAGTGTTGTAGTACTACATGATGATGTTTTTTTTTATTATTATATTTAATAATATTAATCTCTTAATAAAACGAAGAGATGTGTCTATTTAAGATCCTACATCCTATGTTTGTGTATTAATCTTTCCGAATCTTTTTAAAATCATTGCCAACTTGTTGACAAACCTACCTTCAGTTTTTGCATAACATTCATTCACAATTTGACAAAGAAAATATTTATGCATAAAATAAATAAGAAAAACCATAAGCGACAAAGAAATCACGATCAAATCCTCACATCCATTATTACCGATTGAAAATTTTGTATATTAGAAAGAAAATTATAAACACATAATTAAACCTAGAAAATACAAAACAAATACGATTTAAAAATATCACTGCTTGGATATAGCTTTTAATCCAATTCTTTGTCTCAATTTGTCGACTGTAAGGACTACGCAGTTGACACGGTCCCCTATTTGCAAATCCAAGCCATTCATTTTACTAGAATGAATTAAGGCATCCTGTGAAATTCCTAAAACAGATAATAAACTTGAGTATATGTATTTTGTGGAAACAACTTTTGTTATTTATATAGTTAGTCCACATCAATCATGTAGGGTTATTCATGTGATTACATACACAAGGCTTGTAGTTTTATTACATTAAATAGTTTTTTCAAATTGTATATCTTAAATAATTTAACATTATTGAAATATCAAGATCAAAATTACCAGAATCTTTCTTGTAATATTATGTTTAAGAACATATGATTTAAACAATGTTTTTTTCTAAGTTTTATTTGTTTAAAACATAAAATAAAAAAAAATGTTTAAAACAAAAAAAAAACGTTTAAAATACAAAAAACATGTGTCCCTACTAAAAAAAAAAATAAATTTAATAATCAACATGCTAAAAGGAATACTCAATTTTCAGCAATATTAATTTTACAAACTCAAAACCATACTTTAACTCCTTAATAAAAAAACTCTTATATAAACCTTCTTATAAACTACTATATTACAATTCTTTACCTCAAATCACATCAAACAAATATTCCATTAAAACAAAAAAAAACAAAACTAAAACTAAATTTACAACTATTAAATACACTCAAAATAAACTTTAACCATACTATACAACCACAAAAATAAATCCAACTAAACACAAATACTCCTGTACAACCTTCCTTAATCTTAAAACTAATAAAATAACCAAAATAATTAGTATACACTAAAACACTCACATACAAATATAACCATATCATACAAACAATTCCCCATAAATATTATAAATCAATTAAAATACTATCACAATTTAGAAAATTTAAATTACTCTCTAATCAACATATAATACTCTACACTACTAATTCTCTACTCATTCAAACAAAACATAAAATCTTTAACACACTTCAAAAAATAACACATACTAACAACCAAATTTCCCACGAACAAACTAAACTAACATACCTATGTTCCATACTACCTATTTTTCCAAACCATCATAAAAATACTTTAAACCCATACAAAATTCCCAAACCCAATAAACAACACTCCAAACACACCACATAACACAATTAATAAAATCTAATCACAAATAAACAATAAATTTTAATCCACTACATCTACCATTAACCATAACATAAAAAAAACATTTAAAACTTCTTCACAAAAAAAAAAAGCTTATTTCTAATCACAAACTCTTATAAAACTTCTCCCTATTAATTACTACTTCTTCTCACAAATATCTCATAACCATATATATATTTTATCATTAAAATCCCAACTAGAGACTCAAAAAACAAAGAGTTATCAGTCAAATCCCAACACACATAGATTGTCCAAATACCATCTCCCGACTCATTATATACTAGAGTGTCAATGTGTTACACCCAACGCAACTAATTATCTCATGTCATCATCTAAACTACCACGATACGCACCAGACTTACGTTGTGCCCTAATCACATGCCCGTAATAATAGTCCCCTACCCTGTACATATGTAGTACAACAATAAGTCCCAAACTACCACTAAGAGATTGACTCGCTATACCTAGTATCTTGCTATAATACACACTCACACAATAAACAATCAGTGCCTGTCTCTCCCATGCACCTCACCACTCCCCCCCCAGTCTGACCACTGCGAATCACAAGCCCCTTCACAGATCTCATAAATTGTAATATGTCACAATGACAGATGCAAGACGTTAGCCATCCTACCATCACCCTTAACGACATTTAATAAGATATAATATGATGCTTTATCTGTATAGTTCAACAGTACAGAAGAAATGCTCTGTACCATAAAACAATTAAATGAATCCCCTGTAACACCCACTCTCTGTTGCTACACCACCCTCATAAACACAACATTCAATCTCTAAACACTTCCTTTCTCACATTATAACTTTAAAATCCTAAACTCCTAGACGCACTAAATAAGTCTTTGATCTCCCTATAAAACTCCAATCCTTGACTATCGTCTTGTGACCCTACTGACCACTGCTAACCTTCTCATTTCAGAAATATCTCTATAAATACAATTACGCCTGATTACTAGTATAAGAAACGTGTGTAGTATAACTTCCCAATAAACTAAGTCAGAGACGACCATGACAAGAGTGCATAACCAGATTACTACCTTTTGTCTAATTATCCAATTTGTTATTCGACAACTACCCATATATAGACCATCTATTGATCACATCCGCTGTATTCTAATAAGAGATGGTATTAATTGTTCAAAGTAGTGATTAGAAAAACACTCAGTTAACAAAGAAACTGATGATATGAAAAAATGTATAGTTTCTGTGAAGAATGCGAACGATTTTGCTGAGTAATATCTCCTTGTGCCGATTGCGCCAAAGAGTATTTTTGTTTATAATAGTGATGAGTACTTGTCCGATATAGACCCCGAATAAGAGATAGACATTGATATGGTTTATGAGCCTCATCTCAAATTAATATGTAGAATTGACGCAAGTAGCGCATGTCTACTTTAGATCCGATATAATGCGTGTTTGACTCGACAGCTCCATGCATATGCATGTATATCTATAGTATCACATTATCAAGGCTACTGGGACTCGTCTTTCTATCTGGAAAATGAACAACGTAAAACACAAATGAAATCAAATAATATTTCGCAACATGGTCAATATGACTCACCCAGGATAATTCCTGGTTCCGCAGCACGCCCACCAGCACTTCCACTGTCGTACAAATAACGTCACACAAAATCCAGATAGCCCACCAAATGCTTCTGAATGGCAAAACAAACAATCGTTGCAAAACGCCAAATATTATAAGAACTCAAGACCAGGAAACAACTCTCTTACGAAAGCCATTTACCATCGAAGAGCTCAAAAATGGTATTGACTGTATGAAAAATGGAAAATCACCTGGGGTGGATGAAATCCTAACAGAGCAGATAAAACATCTCGGGCAAAAAGCGAGACAATGGGTGATCGATCTATTTAACATCTGTCGCTCTACCTACCAGATTCCTAAACTGTGGCGCAAATCAAAAGTAATAGCCCTTCTGAAACCTTGCAAAGACCCTGAACTACCGAGTAGCTACCGTCCGATATCTCTGCTATGCCATTTGTATAAATTGTATGAACGCCTCATTTTGAACCGCATCCAAGAAACATTAGATGCAAAACTAATCCCACAACAAGCAGGCTTTGGACCAGATAAATTATGCACAGACCAACTGCTGAACCTAACAGAATACATAGAGGAGGTATTTGAAAAGAAAGAGATAGTACGAGTAGCCTTGATAGACTTCACAGCGGCCTATGATACGATAAACCACAGAACCTTGCTAACTAAGATCTGTAACACTGTGCTTGACTATGACCTGGTAAATATCATTAGATCACTGTTGTGTAATGCAATAGACGCTTCTACGTTGTGCTAAATGGAAAGAAGAGTAGATGGAGAACCCAAAAAAAGGCCTACCTCAAGAAAGCGTTCTGGCGCCGTCCTTATTTAACATCTACACCAACGACCAACCAATGCACCCTCAGACTGAGAGTTTTGTTTACGCTGACGACCTTGGTATAGCCGTAAAGGGGAAAACACTCACACAAGTAGAGTCGACAATGGAAGATGCTTTAAACATGATGTCAACTTACTACAAACAAAACTAATTAAAGCCAAACCCTACTAAAACCCAAGTATGTGCATTCCATCTCAACAACCAACTGGCGCATGTAAAACTGAATGTTTCTTGGGAAGGACAACGCTTGAAACATACTGACAGGCCCAAATATCTTGGCGTGATACTAGACCGGTCACTAACGTATAAATTCCACTGTCAGAGCACAAGACAAAAAGTCTCTACCAGAAACCACCTTCTCCGGAAACTTGTAGGGAGCAAGTGGGGTGCAAACCCCCAGGTCTTGAAGTCAACAGCTGATGCCTTATGTTTCTCAACAGTGAAATATGCTTGTCCCGTCTGGGGTAGATCTAGACACGCCCAACAAGTCACCACGGCGTTAAATGAAACATGTAGAATCATTACCGGTTGTATGAAGCCTACCCCTCTACACCTACTGTACCGGGTAGCCGGATTCGCATCACCAGACGACCGTATATGTGCCTCACAATATGTGGATAAGTTCAGGCAAACTTTCGATAAACGCCACCAATTATACGGGTTTGACGAACCGCCAGGAATCAGCCGACTTAAATCAAGGAAAAGGTTTATGAGAAATGTCAGCGTTGAACCACCCGAAGTGTCCCCCCTACATCCAGAACGACCTAATGGAATGAACCTGGACTGGAGAACCTGGCGGACACTCAACCGCATGCGCACAGGTGTTGCCCCTATAATACAGAACCTCATTAAATGGGGCATCAAGACAGATAGCGAGGCACTCTGTGAATGTGGGGAAATACAGAACGTGGAGCACCTGAGAGTATGCAGACTTTGCCCATCACAGTGCACTCTCGATGATTTATGGCTCGCAAATACAAAGGCTGTAGACGTAGCCCGATATTGGGCAGAAAAACTGTAGTCGGATCCAGACTCGAAAAAGTCAAAGTAAAGTAAGGTCCAATAAAATAATGCATTTACGCGTCCTATTTATAAAAAATCTCTAAGCGGGGATAAAAGTATTTTGAAGTATATTCGCTTTGATAATTTGGATACGAGAGCAGAAAGAAGAGAACGAGATAAATTAGCTCCTATTCGAGAAATCGCTGATCTATTTGCCCAAAATTGTAAGGAAGCCAACCATATGCTTTTGGTACTATCGACGAGCAGCATATAGATTTTAGGGAACTTTGTCCATTTCTGATTTATATACCTAGTAAACCAAAGAAATACGGTATAAACGCTTGGACCCTATATGACGCTGAAAATTTTTTATTGCTGTAACTTTGAGATATATACTGAACAAATTGGTGATCAATCTAAACGTAATCAACGCCCAAGAGTTGTCAAAACACTTTCACAGCATTGGTATAGGTCTGGTCGAAATATTACAACTGATAATTTTTTTACCGACATTGCTTCATCTGAAGAACTCTTATCCAAAAATTTAACTCATAACTTGAAATGACAGATCGCTCACTGTATTCTTCAAAATGTTGGTTCACAACATTACTTTTATATTACAACAAAACCAAAAGTGGAGTTGATATTATAGATAAATTGATCCGAGAGTACACATGTAAAAGAGCAACAAGAAGATAGCCCTTACGTACATTTTTTACCTTTTTGGAAATTCCATGCTACAATGCTTTCGTTCTATGGAATATGAAAAATCCGGAATAGAACACCCAGGTAAACATAAAACATCGCAGAGAACTATTTCTGAAGGAGCTTGAAAAACAATTAACCTTACCCAATATAAAAAAGAACTGAAGCAATACAAGAAAAAATCACCGGGTACGATAAATCCGTAATCGCTGCAATAGAGACCACCGGTGTTAGTGTAAAAATGCAAATAGAAATACCGCAATCTGCAACAAAAGGATGTCGTTTTTATACTTGTAGGGGTAGTGACAATTAATATTCAAATAGGTGTGACATGTGTAAAAGATTTGTTTGTAGTACTCATTCAAAAAGCGAAGAAGTCCATATTGTCAAAATTAAATGCAACTACTGCCAAAAAGACCAGGATGGTGAACCAGCTTTAAAATTTAAATACAATAACTTAAGATTATAATTTTTATGTTACTTTTTGTTGAATTAAAGATATTGTTTAATAATACTGACTATTTAAAACATCCTTCTAAATAAAATGAGAATGAGTCACACTTGACCCATCATCGTAATCTAAGTAAGTGAAATAATCTCCGTACTCCGCAGGTTGATGTATGTATTAAGGCTGTTTTATCGGTGCACCAAAACCTAGGGACTGTTATTTATCGACAAAATGTCTCGAAATTTGGACACAATATTCGAAATTATGTTGCTTTTAAAATGATAGTTTCACTTTTTTTTGAAACTTCTGTTGAAAAATTGGATTATTCTGTTTAACGTTCTATTATAACCAAACTTTTTACGCCCATCACTTGAAAGAGTTTTTTTTTCTGTAATCGTTGATTTTTTTTCACCTTTCTGTGTCCAGTAATAATCGAGAAAAGCGTGTTCCAACTTTGAAGAAAATTGCTAAAAAATACTAAAATCTAATAGTGAAACGTATTACTCATCATTGTCGCTTAGTTTCACCGTTATCGCCTACGTGACGTTAAATCTCATGAACGTACGGTCATTTAGTTCGTGTTAAAACTAATTTGAATGGAGAGTAATGCATTTATTGTCATTAAACTACCCGTCGGCTGCGCCACTGAGTAAAGATAGTCTCGCGTAAGCAGTGCAAAAAAGTAAGTGATACGCCCATTTCAAATCGCAGTGTGCTTGAACTGCTAAAACAGCCTTAATATAAATTATCCGCAAGAAAAAAATGCAGCTTTTTAAGTCTTGTCTAGACGACTCAGAAAATAAATCGGTATATAGGATTCAACGTAGGAAAGTATCACAGCTTAAGCATAGAGAGATGGATGAACAACGAATACCAAAAAAAAAAATACATAAAATGGCAACCAGAACAAGTTGGAAAGAAGGCATAGATAAGATGGTGAGAGAAAGAAACATAGATGGAGACATATGATGGCGAAAGACCGGGCGAAGTGGCGCTTGCAAGTCGGAAAACGTCGGAGAACCTTATAACCGACATATAGTAATAGTATTTTTAAAATTTAAACATACCAGGTAATAGTATTCTGCTCTAAACAGATGACACATTGACGAATTCGTGTACCCTCTGATGATAAAACATCAGCTGGACCCTGGTCTACCTGGCCTTTCGGCATACGACCGTTAGCTAGTCCGACACCATTTGAGGGTGGCGCGTTGCATGAAGCATCGCGGAGCTCCACCCTCCCCGTAGTACCTGTTGCGGTACGCACACCCGCCGTTATTCCCCCGGGGCGGAAAGGCGAACGTAGGTCAAGGCACGAAGTCGCATGTTTGACAGGTCGCCGCCGAGGAGCTCTCCTCTACCACTCTCAAGTCTCCCAAGGTCAGTAGGTCCCAAGGTCCCAGGGACGTAGCACGTTCAACCTCACCTTGGTTCTGTGGAATGAGAGTAGAGTGTTCTCTCGAGAGGCTCGTTTTGGATACTAGGAGTGTAGACCGGTGACTGTAACGCCGAAGCGCCCTGCGTGGTTTTCTAAAAACCCGACACCTCAAACGACGGCACTCCACCTCTTCATTCATTTCCTTAGTCGCCTCTTACGACAGGAAGGGATACTTGCCCTGGCTGTATTCTTATCTCAGCGAGCCAGACGGAGAGCAGATGACACAGCCCTGAATTAAAAAGGAAGAAATATGATCAGAGTACATTCAACTTTGAACAGCAGAAAATTTACAAAAAAAGGATAAAGATAAAAAAGGATAAGGATATGCTTTAGCTAGTATTACCGTGTAGACCAGAACTGTAGGTTATACACAAAATATACGACAAAAACTTCTGCAAACGAAATTGGTGTGTGTGTGTGTGTGTGTGTGTGTGTGTGTTGTATATATTTTAAATCCTATTTAAATGTACAATTTACTACCAATTTATAAATACATACCTATATCGACAAAGCAACCGAAGTGCGTAACATTTTTCACTCTTCCCACCATCTTGTCACCCACAGAAACATCGTCAAAGTCTTTGAGTTCGACAGCGAAAAACGTATTCTGTGATTCTGTTCTAAAGTCGTAGTTCAACGGTTTTTCCAAGGCATCAATTATAAGGTTAAGAGTTTCCACATTCGTATCCAGCTTCTCGCAAACTTCAGGTAACTCACTCTTAATAGTCTGGACCCCTTGTATTAACGTTTCCTCGCCGATTTGATCTTCATTTAATTTTAGAGACTTCAGAAGTTTTTTCGTAAGATCATATGATTCCGGATGAATAATGGTTTGGTCCAATTTTGTAGTTTTGTAGCTCTTACTAAGTTTGGAAGGAGATGCTGCGTTAGTTGGTACAATCCTCAAAAAACCCGCGCATTGTTCAAATGCCTTTGGACCGATACCAGGTACTTTCAGAAGCTGGTCGCGACAAATAAATGCGCCGTTTTTCTCTCTAAACTTAATGATTTCTGTGGCTCTTTTGTCTGTTATTCCTGCTATACGCCTAAAATCAGGAAAAGTCAATTAATTAACACAGATCATAAATAAAATATCTCATCTAATACATATCATAGAAGTACTCTTATGCTGTATATGCATGTGTGGTTGTGAATACGTATATTTGTAGACGTATACCGAGTGAAGGATCGTCAAACGGGTCATAGTAAACTCAATGGGAAATTCTAAACTACTGAATTCATGCATTCCTAATTATTTTATATTAGAAGTCATGAAAAACTATTTTTAAAGGACTGAGAGCTGTCAAATCAAATGTTTAAATTGTTCTACGAATTAAACACATTCAAAAATTTTGTAAAAATATAATACATTCGCCAGAATATTAGTCTAAAAGTGCACATACTACGAAACCATCTTCAATTCCTTTTATTCCAGAAATTTTACAACCGACTAGTGAAATCAAAATAACTACAATTTCCGATGAGAACATTTCCACTAAAATTTCAACTGTAAAACCACTGGAACAAAAAGACCCACAAACTTCATTGGAAATCACAAAAGATTCACCCTGTTCTGGGAAAAGAAGCTTTGACGAAACATTATCTCCCCCTATCGAAAATCTAAATTCAAATACCCAATTATTTATTTCCCCATTCATATCTCACAAATTCAAAACCTAGAAACCAAAAAAATCCAAATGCACAGCACCAACCTCTGATTCTCTTAAATTATTCATGAATGAAAACTCTACATCACTTTTATTAAACCGCTGACTTACTTATAATCAAGGCTTGGTCAGACTCCAAATTACTTAGCTTTAACGTTAATAAGACTGTAGCATTATCTTATAAAGGAGTCATGCAACCCTTGCTTTTGAATGAGAGCCAAATCAATATCGTAAATTCCGTGAAATTTCTAGGTATTCTCATTGACAGTAATCTCAAATGGTCCTTGCATACTGACTCCTTAAGGAAGAAACTAGCCTCAGCTTGCTTTGCAATAAGATCTGTTTCGAAGGAACTAAATTTATCTTCTGCCAAAATGGCATATTTCTCATTGTTCGAGTCCCATCTTCGATATGGGCTTCCATTTTGGGGTTCTAGTACAGCGGCCCTATTTGATACTATTTTTAAGTTGCAAAAAAGAGCAATCCGTTATCTATTTGGTCTCAAACAAACAACTCATTGCAAGACCTACTTCAAAAATCACGGAATTTTGACGCTTCCCTCTTTATTTATTTTGGAAACGGTTTGTTTGATTCGAAAGCATCTAAACATTTTTCCCGATAGACCTGACCATGGCTACTCCATTAGAAATTCGGATTGTAACGTTTATTTGCCGATCCCGTCCACTCAGCTAGTAAAGAATTCTATTCTATATCGTGCAAAGAAACTTTATAATCACCCTCAAGAGAAATTAAATCCGCAACATCCTTCATTAAGTTTCGTAAGGTGACAAAAATCTATCTCTCAGAAAGACCATATTATTCAGTTGACGAGTTTCTTAATGTATAACAAAGAAACAAAATTAGTATTGTTTATAATTACATTTGGGTGTCTCAAGCAGTGGCTAAAATTTGTCTCATTTGTTGTTGTCTGTACAAATTATGTAGGTTATACAATAATTTTACTAATTTAAAAATTGTGCTATTCTGTTTTTTACTATATTTGTTTTTGTTTTATACTTTTTGTACTATTTGACTGATTTATTTTTTAGCTTTGTCCATAAAATTGTTCAATAATTTTCAGTGACAATAAAGCATATTTCTATTCTATTCTATTCTAAACTATGATCAACTCATGATTGAAAATATCCAAGGCAGACAATCAATCACCTATAGAAATTGTCAAGGAATATACATCCTATTTTCTTGATCTAATAAATCTTTTAACCTTATCTTACCTATACATATCCGACAAAACTACGAAACATCGTTTCACTAGTCTTAAAACTAAATTGCAACACTACCTAGCTAACGTTATTACAGTCAGTGAATTATCCTCCCTCGATGCACAATTTTCAACTCTACAGTGGGATATTGATGGACTATTCCGTCGCCTCCTATGTTACAAATCATTTAATCAGAATACTCCCCAGAAATAATATGCCTACATGAAACTAACCTTACTCCTTCTTTACTTTACTTTATCGTGTCCGGACATGTCATTCATAAAATTTCGGCCCAGTATCGGGCTACGTCGGTTCCATCTTTGTTGGCGAGCCACAAATCTTCAAGGATACATCGATGAGGACAGTTTCTGCATGTAAGAAGATGTTCCATATTCTGTGTTTCTCCACAGTCACAGTTCACATCATCTTGGTCTATTTTTCCCCATTTTGCCATGTTTGATTTTACTGTAGCAACCCCCGTTCTTATCCTATTCAAGGTTTTCCACGTTTTAAATTCTAGGGTCTGGCCGGTCCATTGAACCTGGGGAAGTGGAAAATACTCAGGCGGTTCATCCTGCACTGTTCCAAGGAAGCTTTTCCTAAATTTTGGTCGCTTTCGTGGTGTTCGAGCTTTGTATAGGGCATGCCGATCGTCCGCGAGCTGTTTAATTTTCTCTATGTGTTCTGCAGCGCCTCTGCGTGTTGAGGGTTCTGCAAAACCCGCTGCTCTATATAGATTTGAAAGTGTCGTTAGTTTCATGCACCCCGTTACTATCCTGCATGTCTCATTTAGCGCAGTATCAACTTGTTTGGTGTGAGCAGATCTGTTCCAAACGGGGCACGCGTATTCAGCAGTTGAGAAACACAGTGCCTGTGCCGTTGTTCTTAAAACGCCAGGACGTGCGCCCCATTTAGTTCCAGTTAGCTTTCTGAGTATGCTGTTCCCAGTTGTTACTTTTCCTCTTGTTTTTATGCAATGTTTTCTGTAGGTGAAGGAGGCACACTACGCCTAATTTTCGGTGACCTGAATATCCATTATACAATTTGGGGCTCACAAAATATAAATTTAAGGGGTCAAATATTAGAAAACATTATCACAGATTTTCATCTAAACTTTTTAAATGATGGCAACCCTACTAGATTTAATATATCGACATTGCCTTTTACATATGAAAGTGATCATAGTAATTACGAATCTCAACCATGTGCAGAAACATCAAGAATTTAGTCTAAAGTGGAAAACTAACAATGCAGATTGGAATTCACTTTCTTAATATATTGACAGTCACATATCTAAGGACTGAAATAATTAATGATATTGACGAGACCATTAAATCACTCAATGACATAATTTTAAAAGGTACTATATTGTACATTGGTAAAACAAAACAAATACAAGGACGCACACCAATACCGTGGTAGTCTAAAGAATGCGAAGAGGTCATAAAAAATAGTAAATCTGCTGTTAATAATTATGATGAAGATGAAGATATTCCATTCTAGCGGATCTTTACGAAAGCCTCTCAAACGACAAAAACCCACGTGCAGATTCTTCAAATTCTTCATCTGATACATATACTCTTCCTAATAATGAAAATCCTAACGTATCAATTAATAATGCATTACATTTCAAGAACTTAAGCACTTTCAAGCCTTAAAGATTCTTGTCCTGGACCCGATGATATCCCAACCATATTTCTTCTTCCCAACATCTTCTGGACTCAGCCAATTGTAATTTACTTGACATATACGTAATTCCTACGTCCTACTTCTTTTAAAAGACAAAAAATCACTTTATGGTGTAGAAGTATACAGGTCAAAATCTCAATTACTTGTTCCATGTGCCAGCAGTAGATTAATGTGGACATTGGAACAAAATCGATTACTGATTACTGAGCAACATTGATTTAGGCAGAATCGATCAACGGCTGATAACATTCTGGAACTCAAAAGCGATATTATGGACTCGTTTGCAACTAATAGAAAATGTACCGCGATATTTTTTGACTTAAAAAATGCTTTTAATACTGCCAAGAAACACAGGATTCTAAAAACGTTGAATGAGTGGAATATCCGGAGACACTGTTTATCGTTCATCGACAATTTTTTAACCAGTCGGACTTTTGGCGTAAGAGTTTCCAATTCGTGTTCGAAAACTCACTGCTTAACAAATGGAGTACAACAAGAGTCTATTCTAAGCCCAACACTCTTCCTAATAGCGATTAATGATATTTTGAAAAACATAGAAAAACGTTTAAAAGCACGGATTTATGCTGACGATTTAATGGTATTTACAAAAGGAAAAAAATATAGATAGTATGACAAAATGTTTATAAAACTTTATCAATAAACTGCAAACATGGTCTCTGAATACTGGCTTTGAAGTTTCTACAGTAGTTTCTACTACAAAAACAAGAGTCATGGTTTTTGCAAAACCAGTAAATGTAAGTACTGCGTCAAATCTTACATTATACATGAAACCAATAACAGTAGATCCTCATATTAAATTTTTAGAAATGCATTTAGACAAGAAACTGACATGGCGAGAACATATATAAGAGAATAGGGAAATATTTTAAAAACATTATCAAAACGGAAATGGGGTTCCGACCAAAATACAATTTTATCAGTATACTTATCGTTAATCAGGTCCAAACTCGATTATGGATACATCGCTTATTGTTCTGCCAGAAAGTCTATTTTAAAATCGCTAAATACAATTCATAATAATGGTCTTAGAATTACCCTATAACCATTTAGAAGTCATCATCATCATTAGCCATTTTGCGTCCACTGCTGAACATAGGCCTCCCGTAAATAATTCCATTGCATCCGATCTTGAGCAACTTGAATCCAGTTAGACTGGATGCGCTTTAAATCGTCCGACCACCTTGTTGGAGGACGTCCTCGACTACGATAAGCATCGTGTCTAGGCCTCCACTCTAAAATTTTCTTTGTCCATCTTCCATCTCTGACCCTAGCAACATGTCCTGCCCAGTTCCATTTCAGGGTTGTAATTCTTTCAACTGCGTCCGTCACACCAGTTTTTCTCCTTACTATCTGACTCGAAACTCTGTCCCTGAGTGATACGCCCAACATTGACCTCTCCATCGCTCTCTGTGCCACTTGTATCTTATTAATTACTTTTCTGGTAAGTGTCAATGTTTCTGGTCCATATGTCAGAACTGGAAGTACACACTGATCAAAAACTTTACTCTTCAAGCACATGGGAATAGCTGATTTAAAGACTTCCCTCAGTTTTCCGTAAGCTGCCCATGCCAGTCCTATTCTCATTTTTAACTCTGTTGTTTGATTGTCTCTTCCCAATTTAATCTCGTGGCCCAGATACTTATAGGAATACACTTGTTCAATTTGCGTGCAATTAGTGGAAATGTTTTTTGCCAGTACCAGGTTGGTCATGTATTGTGTTTTGGAAAAATTAATTTTAAGGCCAACTCGTGCACAAGAGCTCTGAAGGTCTTGAAGAAGTTGGCATGCATGATCTACCTGATCTGCAATAAGGACTATGTCGTCTGCAAACCTCAAGTTGTTCAAAAATTCCCCATTTATATTTAATCCAATATGTTCCCAATTATTTTTTCTCATAGCACTCTGTAATAGGGCGGTGAATAGTTTAGGAGAGATAGTGTCTCCTTGCCTAATACCTTTCTCCAAGGGAAATGTGTCTGTGTCACCATAGTACATTTTTACAGCAGCTGTTGCGCTATCATATATATTTCGAAGAAGAGTTGTGTACCTATGATCAATACTGCACTCTGTAAGAGCTCTTAACATGGAGCTATGCTGGACTGAGTCAAATGCTTTCTCAAAGTCTACAAATATTAATATCAATGGCTTGTTGTATTCTATAACTTTCTCTATCAAGGATTTTGTTACTTGTAGGTGGTCATTTGTTCCAAAGCCACTCCTAAATCTGGCCTGCTCTAGAGGTTGATGAAAATCTAGCTTAGGTCCCAGTCTGTTAGTAATTATTCTCATAAAGAGTTTATATAAATGAGATAATAAGTTGATAGGTCTGTAGTTGCCAATTTCTGTTACATCTCCTTTTTTATGCAATATTATCATAATGGCATTATTCCATTTTCTGGCGTATTTCCTTCAAAGAGGCAGGCATTATAAAGGATTTTTAAAGCCTTTATGACGCATTCGCCTCCTAGATTTATCATTTCACTTACAATGCCATCTTCTCCAGGTGTTTTGTTGTTCTTCATACCTTTTAATGCTGACTTAATTTCCTCTTCGGTTATATCTGGAAGTTCCTCTGACCCTTGATTTAGTATTGCTGGAATTTCTACTTCGGGAATGTGATCATCTCGACTATATAATGTTCTATAGTACTCTTCGATGATTTTTAGTATCTCTTGTTGTTCATGTATGACATGTCCTTGATTATTTTTTAACTTATAAATATTCCTCGTTCCTATTTTCAACTTTCGTTTTAGAACTTTTAGGCTTTTGTTTTGTTCTACGGTATCAGTTATTTCCTTAGTGTTAAAGTTCCTTATGTCTTTCCTAATGGCTTTTGAAATGGTTTTGTTTAAATTCCTTAGCTCTGCAATGTTCGTTGTATGCTTTTCTTTCATTTCCCTTCTTTTTTGCATTAGGTTTCTTGTGTCTTCTGTGAGTTTTTCATTTTTTGTTGAGTGCTTGGCTTGGCACTTCTTCTGTGACTTGTTCAGGGCTTCTACCAATTTTTCGTTAAGCTGTTCAATACTGGTTTCATCTTGCAGGTCTTTCTGTAGATTACTCTCTATTTCTAGAGACTTAGAAGTACACCTATTGAAAGCATATACGCTGAACTTGGTGAGCCATCCCTTTCTATCTATCTATCTAATCAGCTTTCAACGCCCACCCTTGGGCATAGGCCTCTCCTGTTAATCTCCATAGGTCTCTATTTTGGGCGATCTGCATCCAGTCCTTTCCTGCCGTTCTCTTAAGATCGTCAGTCCATCTCATCTGTGGTCTTCCTCTTTATCATCTGGTCATCTCTTTACCACAGGCGAATGCAACTGACATTAACACATTCATGCTCGATATATTGTAATCCAGAAAAACCTATTTACAAATAACACCCTTACAGATAAATATATTGAACTTTTTAATTATAATAATAAACTAAGAAAACCATACTATGAAAGAATTAGAACATATTATAAGAAATTAAATTTTGATTTTCCTGACATATTTGATCCAAATATCGCTGAACCTTATATCCCTTGGTCAATCAATATTCTACAGTGTAATGTATATTTAAGCAAATATAATAAGTCGGAAATACGTCCCACAGAAATAAAAAACTATTTTGTCAAAGATACTTCAAACTAAAATTTTTTCAAAATATTTACAGATGCTTCAAAATCTAGCAATGGAGTTGATGCCACTTTTGTGATCAGCTCAACTAAATATCAATTTTAACTATCTCCCCACTGTAGCATATACACAGTCCGAATTATTAGCTCTTTATCGAGCAATTAAGTTTATTAATGATACCAACATCGTCAAAGCGGTGAATCTTTCTGATTCTCTGAGTTCGATTACTTCAATTCAACGAGTATATCCTAAAGACCCAAATAGTTTAAAAATAGTTAAAAACTTTTGTCTTGAAAATAATAAAAAAAAACTATACAAATAATATTCTAAAAATCGCATCTTGTTGATTATATTAACAAATCTAAATTATTTACCTGAGTAAACATTGGGACGCAGTATTTAAATCAACTCCAACAAAACTAACGCATTCAGACACGACTTCGTCTAGAGCTTCTTCAAGAGTCTTTTTCTTTAGATCATGTTGATACATTCCAACTCCTAAGTGTTTGGGTTCGACTTTTACTAATTCAGCTAGAGGGTCTTGAATTCTTCTTGCCAATGATACTAAAATACATACATTATGCTTTACCACTATCTCGTATTTCACGATATAAGAACTAACTGTAAGCTCTTGGAGTCGTCACCTTTAATGCGTCACCTCAAATGGAAAATTCGATTCGAAGGTGACAATGTTAAATATATGAACAATTTTTTTTTGTTTTTTAGATGTTCTTTGAATGTAACAAAATATTACGGTAAAATAATAGTTATTTATATTTATTAACACAGTTATTTAAATAAATTAATTATGAAATAGTAACTCATTATACAGGCATGTATCTTTAACAAAAATATCTGTATCTATTGTACAATATTGCAATGTACTATATGTACAATTATTTATAATACAATACAATTTATATTCAAAAACTGAAATATGAACACAAATTATACGCTTAAACTGTATAAAGAATGTTAAGTTTTAGAGTAAATAAATAGGTCCAATAATTCTGACTTTTTGAATCGTTAATTATGTGTCAATGGTCAGATCTAGGTGCCAGCAAATCACAATTTTGAATAGCAGCAGACAGTTCATACAATCGATTGTTAAAGTTCCAGGAAGACATGACACTTGAACTAGAAGAAGTATAATACCTTTATAATAATACTAATAATATGTTAACTTCTTTAATGTTGCTTACATACCTGCACTAATAATATTAGTATCCATGTCTGGAAATTCTTTTTTGGCTTCTGCGCTGCATGAATAAACTGAAGCGCCATCTTCAGTCACAATGGTATACTTAACATCTTTAGGATGGAAATATTTATTCCTTATTAAATGGGACAACCATTCTTCCGTCTGTTTACTGGCTTTACCATCACCAAGGCCTATCAATGAGCAACTACAAAGACAAGAATCTAGGCTTAGAAATAAAAATAGAAAATACAATATACAATATTGACATAAAAAATAAGGTGCGATAACAACCGTTAAAAGATTAAATAAAGTGAATTGGATTCACACTAAATGCTATAGCTAATACCAAAAGCTATAGCGAAAAACAAAACTAGAAGAGAAATACATATGATCAACAATACACTACGTACATTAAATTTTTAAAAGTAGAAACTTCAAACAGGCTATGATTTAGCCAGTATTAAGTCATTATGATTTAGCCAGTCTAGACCAGAAGTATGGGATATAGACAAAAATATACCACAAAAGCTTCAGCTGACTAAATTGACTTACTGATCGTTACAAAAAATCATTGCATAATTCTTATCAGTCGTGTTTCAGCTTGTTATGAGCTAGGGCTTTCTTTAGAACGCGTGTTCCTCTTCGCGTTTCTCACTTCGATTTCGATGTTATTTTTATCTAACCTGTGTGGTTCGAACTGGAAGACGTTCTAAAGGGAATGACAATTTAATTTTTTTTTGCGACATAATATTTGCATATTAATGTTTACATGACACGTTATAGAAAAATAGACATTTAAATCAAAATATTTATTTATTTCACATTACCAGATAAAAATGAAAAGAAATGAAAAAATAGTTTCACATAAACTTTGCCAAATACATACATATCTGCAACAATAAAACACTGAAAACATTGTTTCCAGAAAATTTATTATAAAATCTTATTACTACAGCTGTTTCAGCTGATTGACTTTCTTAACTGATCTATTTTTGGCATATTGTTCTGAAGCTATTTTCTTGTGGCATTGTAAATTAATTACTATTAAACTGGGAATAAGCCACAATTAAAGATAAAAATACGTTTATTGACGTTTCAATTTCCACTTCGGAAATCGTTCTCAAAATACCAACAGTAAATTAAACAAATTTTGTTTTTTGTTACATAGTGAAAAATTCTTCTAATAATTTAATTTTATCTGACTCATTTATATTGACAATTCAGACATACATTATGAATTTTAAAGTAGACGACTTTAAAATGATATTGCCAATATTGTTGAGTTGCGCTCCTGGGACGACTTTACTTATAAGATAGTTCATTCGATTACATGAAATCAACTTTAACTTGAGAATATCCGTCAGAAAAAAATCATAGCATGTAATTCGTCTTTAAAAAGACAAACATATGACATGATGACAGTAAAATTCTCCTGTTAGTGATTCCATTGTAAATTATGAGGGAAAAAATTATGGGATAATGAACATAGGGTTCAATGGAATAATTCAAATGTAGTCCTAAAAGAAACGGATGGTAAAAAAAGAAAAATCAAAGAAGCGGCTCTAATTATGCTAAATGAGGCCAATTGTGTCGCAAATTCCTCGGCAGAATGTAGTAGGATCTGGTTACCAATATTGAAAGAGGAAGTTATTAATAAGAAAATACCAGTATTAGTAAGTCAGTAACATATAGAGGATACATCATTACCGATACACGACCAAATACTTACAATGTCGGGATAGTATTATGAAGTTTTTTTTTCCTGGTTTTTCCCTCATAATTTACTATGGAATCACTAACAGGAGAATTTTACTGTCATCATGTCATGTGTTTGTCTTTTTAAAGACGAATTACATGCTATGATTTTTTCTGACGGATATTCTCAAGTTAAAGTTGATTTCATGTAATCGAATGAACTATCTTATAAGTAAAGTCGTCCCAGGAGCGCAACTCAACAATATTGGCAATATCATTTTAAAGTCGTCTACCTTAAAATGCATAATGTATGTCTGAATTGTCAATATAAATGAGTCAGATAAAATTAAATTATTAGAAGAATTTTTCACTATGTAACAAAAAACAAAATTTGTTTAATTTACTGTTTGTATTTTGAGAACGATTTCCGAAGTGGAAATTGAAACGTCAATAAACGTATTTTTATCTTTAATTGTGGCTTATTCCCAGTTTAATAGTAATTATTTTTGGCATGTGTTTATACTTTGTAGTCTTTAATGAAATAGGTTAATGAGGGAAGAACCGTTTATCTCAAGTTGGTCATTCAGAATTATATCTGTGTTCTTTAATTTATTAATTTCAATAAATTCTAACAAAGATAAGTTAAGGATTTTATTTTGAATGCGGAGAATTTTAAATTCGTCATTAAAAGAATGATTATAATCTAGAAGGTGAAGTGCGTATGTAGAATCTGTTTTTCTATTATTGAAAGCCCTTTTATGTTCTGCTATTCGTTTATTAAAGTTTCTACCAGTTTGACCGATGTAAGTTTTTGGGCAGTAGCTACATTTAAGTTTATATACGCCACTGTGTAAGTGCTTTTTATTTTGACTCTTATTGTTTCTAATGTATTTAAGTTGTTATTTGTTCTGAAAGATGGCGTTATTCCTTTCTTTTTTATGTGTTTGGATATTTTTGTTGATATTTTGCCTGTACATGTAATCGTGCAGAAGGTACTGGGTTTTTTTTCTGGTAGTGGAAATACAATGTCAGGGCTTTCTTGTGTAGTTTTTGATTTAAAATTTTATTAATTGTTTGTTAGTTGTATCCATTGTTTACTGCTATTTGCTTAATGATATTTAAGTCTGTCTCAAAGTTGTATTTTGATATCGGAATTTATGTTAATCTATGTAACATACTATGATAGGCTGCCAGTTTATGTTGTGTTTAATGGGATGATGAATTGTGTATAGTCGTTTCAGTATGGGTAGGTTTATAAAATATGGACAAGTCATGTTTGTTTTTAAGTCTGATAATTTTTAAATCTAAAAAAATTATGGATTGATGTTTTTCTGTTTAAAGATGATGTCTAAAAAATTTCGTCGTTGAAAGCATTCGGTCGTTATAAGTGTAGTCGTAATACACGCATGTCTTTTCATATTGACTTATATTAAAACCAAATATTCTCTCTCAAGGACGTCGAAAAGCAACGCGAATCAGCTGCTTTTGATTGTTCTGCAAAACAACATTTTCGTTTTTCTGACCATTTTGGTCTGTATTGCTTCTGATTAGTTTGCTCTGGTCTTATATCCCACTTACCTACTTCGTGTCTGAAGGTGTCTTTCTCTGCTTCGTTTATATTTGCGCTTTTGAGGTCTTCTCAAATTTCAATTAACCAGTGAGTTGGTTGTTTGAGTGGAGTTATGTACTCCAGTATTTTTTTGTTAGTCTATTTACTAGTAGTATTTTCAGGTGCCCTAAAAAATATTATACGTCTTTCCTGAGGTTAATTTCATGTCTTTTCCTGATGTCAATTTCTATGTTTGAGATTTTTTCAGCTGTTTTGTTCGATTGTAGTTTATGTAGTCTTTTGTTTGTCTAGCACCAATGATTTTTCTAATTATTTTCTTTTTTATGTATTCCACTTCATATTTTTTGTTGAGGGTGTGTTTCTCACTTCCATATAAAAAAAAGGATTTGATCGTAGCTGATTTTAGTGTTCTTTGATATGGATTTCTTGTTGTATATGTTTTTGTCATCTCTAGGGCTTTTTTAGCTTTTTTCAGCCGGTAATTTTGTGGTGTTCTTTCTTCCCCTGTAGGTACAATAAATTCCCCAAAATATTTAAAATGCGGTACTCTGTCAATTTTTTTCATATTTTGTTTTTAATTTATCGGTATCGATCCGATTGTTAATCAATTTCGTTTTTTCGAAGAAAATTTGTAGGCCCACTTTTTACCGGATTTTTTTAGTGTTTCAATATGTATGCGTTCCTCTTCTGTTACTACTGCTAAATCAACTGCAAACGCGAGATGAGGTATGTGAGGGTTAGTTTTGGTGGTTCCGAGTGTAATTGGTTTCCAAAGGTTTTCTTCGCGTAGTTTATTTGCCAGTCATCCATAACTTTGTCCAACGCAATGTTAAAAAACAGCAATGGTGACAATCCATCTCCAGTGAAGATCCCATGAATTTCTTCTTAGATTTTATGTTTGTTAGTGTTTGCTCTATGAGTCTTCTTGTTTTGTGATACAGCCCTTTTTCTCCTAGTAGACACAGGAGTGATTCTCAGTCTATCGAATTAAAAGCCTTTTTAAAATCGACGGATGCAAATCGATAACTTGCATCTTAATGCTCCCATTTTAAATATTTTTTTAAGTTCAATCTGAGCCCGATTTGTTCGGACTGAATTCGGCTTGATATCCGGCTAAACTTGGTTCTATTTGTTCTTGTGTTCTTTTTCGGAGGCAGGCAGAGAGAATTTTGCATGTAACTGCTAAAAGACAAATTTCTCTGTAGTTATTAACATATGTTCTATCACCCTTCTTATGCAATATATGGATCAAGGCAGTTTTCCAGTCGTCTGGAATTTCTCTCCTCCATATTTCTTGTATAATTTTTGTTATTTCTTCTAGTAATTTTCTGTCTAAATATTTTGAAACCGTTCTTGGAGAGTAAGCAGTCATCAACGTTTGTAGAAATGTATGTTGTATTTTAATTTAGAGATGACTGTTGTGTCTAATATTTCCATTACTAAGTTTACCAGATTACTAAATAGTAATTATTTTCATTTTGAAAGAACGTTGAGCTGAGGCAGAATTTTACACCCTCTAGAAATTCTTTAACTGGAACGGAAGTATGTGTTTGGATGTTATTCCATCTAGTTTTGACACAATTTAAAGATATTTCAATTAGGATGTTAGTGTATAATGATTTTACGTCGAAAGAAAGTTTGTGATTGATAGATAGAGACTGTTTTGAAATAAAATTGTGAAAATCCCATGAATCCTGAATATGATAGTTGCTTTTACCGACTGCATTAACCAAAATGTACGAAAAATATTTGGAGGGGTTGTATGTTGGACTTGTTGGAGGAGAGGATGCCTCTGGCTCTTCTGATACCACCCAACATGTAGCTTCGTCGTTTTCAATAATTTTTAAACTGTTTGTCCTTGTGTCGTGTTGTGTCAATGTACCTTTTAATGTTTATGACATTTGATTGCCAATTGATTAAAATTAATCTGTATGTAGTTTGAAAACGAGTGAATAAAGATAGAGAATAAAGGAGATACGACCAGATGAAGCTCGCTTTATGAGAATAGGTGAGTTATAGATGACTGTAAACTCGAAGGAAAACCCAAATTAGAATAGCAGATAGCGCGTAGAATTATCGATTATCGGTAAAAATTGAAGTGCGAGGACGGGAGAATTAAAGGCAAAAGGAATAAAAGAACAAAAACAAAAACTAGGAACTGTAACATCTAAACACACATCATGCTACTGAACTAATAAACATTAAACTTATTATATAAAAGAAATAAGAAAACTTACTCGTGTCGATCCAGCAAATCTTTTAAAATAGTCTTACTCTTATCCCTATTGTCTTCAGACACGGAATGCGGAAAAATAACGCCTTGGTCCAAAACTTTCCCCGTTGAAGATATCAGTGCAAGTTTACAACCGTGGTGATAGCCTGGATCTATTCCCAAAATTCTTTCTCCTTTTATTGGTGCTGCTAATAAAATCTGTTTTAAATTTTTGCTGAACACTTCGTAAGACGCTTTTTCGGCCATTGTTTTTAGTTCCGATCGGACTTCTCTAACCATAGAAGGCAAAACTAAAAAAATAGTCTACAATAGATAAACAATATTTATTATTATGATTGACATTATAAAAACTAGTTATTGACAGTCATTAACATTTGCATATTCCTAATATTCTAATTGCATATTTATGTCAAGAATATCACTTTACTGTTACTAGATGACATGCACAATTATATGCTGTGAAGTTTACTAGATATATTGCTAACTGTGTCATTTAATCTTTCCACAACATCCACCCAGCTGCTGCCGAACAATAGAGAGCAACATAAAGAGCATAATGTGTCATCAGGATATTATCTGGCACACATAGTGATGATTATGTTAAATAACACTTGACTCAAGGGATAGCCCTGAGCTAGACCAAAATTGTCTTGAGTTATTGATTCTATGAGATTAACAAAGACAAGACCGCAGACAAACACCGAACGATTTAACATAACCGATTAATAAATTCGAAAATTGGTCATGGCAACTTAATATCTCTTAAAGCATCTCATAATTGGATATTAGATAGTTTGTCATATGCCGAAGAAATGTCTAACCGAGGAGTTAGGAGTTAGCATCCTTTTTGGAATATTCATTAAAATGTTAGTATCCAGACGAATAACATTCTTGGTCACTCCTCTGACTTGATAAAAACTAGTTTGGAATGATGAATCGATGATGTTCTGCATACCAATGTGACCTTATTTTTATAATGTCTAAAAGTTTACACATGAAAATATTGCAAATGACTTCCAACCTAAAAGAACATTTATATGAATATTAAACATTCTGCAATTTCCATTGTATTGGAATATACTTTCTTTCCTAAGACCAAAATTGAGTAAAAAATTATTAGTGAATTTCATAAATATCATAAAAATGAAGAATAGAGAGCTGAAAAAACATAACACAAGAAAAAATAACACAACAAATGACATACTTATAACGCGAGAAAACGGTGAAGTAGAGTGCGCCCATAGTAGCATTATCCCTACTTGTCAGATGACACCGAAAAAAAAAAAACTTGAGAGATTACAGACTTCCGAAATCAGAGTACAAACGTGGAATCAAAATATAGTAACGTGGTGCCGACTATTTAAGTCTTTTTAAGCAAGTACCTTATCATTTTGTGATCTCTCAACAACTGAATAATTAACAAATCACTCTATGCTCTCATGTTTAACCTATTAAAATAAATTCTAGAAAATGCTGGTTAAATTTTGCTGGTTTAAATTCACACTTGTTTTGTGGTATAAAAATACATAGTTACAGCTTAAAAAAAAACTGTCGTCAAAATGTATGTACTAGCATAACGTTTTCGATTTGAACAGATCATCCTCAGTGCCTTATGTAATTGAAGCCAACAATAAAGTTATCGCTGACACCTCCATATATCCATATATGGGTTTCTTCTTCTTCTGGTTCCTATCCGTTTCGGATGTTGGAAATCATATTGGCAATCATAACCTTGCTCGCTGCGGCTCGAAGCAGCTCCGTTGAGGTTTTCTAAAACCATGTTCTTAAATTCCGCAGCCATGATATTCTCTCCTTCTACCGGGTCCTCGCTTACCATTGACTTTACCTTGCAATATAGACTGTAGCAGGGAGTAATGGTGCTGATTTCTCATAACGTGTCCCAGATATTGCAATTTTATGATTGATCGTAAACACAATCTCTGGTTCCTTCTTCATTTTTCCTAGAACTTCCTTGTTCGTGATCCTTGCTGTCCATGATATTCTCAGCATTCTTCTATAAAGCCACATCTCAAATGCTTTAAGTTTTTTAATAGTGGTGTCTGTAAGCGTCCATGCCTCCGCCCCGTACAACAACACAGAGAAAACATAGCATCTCAAATGTCTCATTTTTGTATCAAGGGATATGTTGTGACTTTTGAAGATGGCGCTCATTTTGTTAAAGACCGTTCTTGTCTTTCCTATGCGGCACTTTATTTCCTGTAAATTGCTCCACTGTTCGTTGATAATAGTTCCCAGGTAACAATACTATTTTACTCGCTCTATCTGCGTCCCATTAATGTATAGATGAGTCCCATTTCTATTCTCCTTGCTGATAATCATTTGTTTCGTTTTGTGGGTATTAATGTTTAGTCCGTTCTGTTGACTGTACTCGTTTATTCTGTCCATTAGCCTCTGAAGTCCCTCTAAACTATCTGCTATCACCATGGTGTCGTCGGCATATCTAACATTGTTTACTCTTTCACCATTTAGAAGGATACCTTCGTCTATTCTGTAAAGAGCCTCGTTAAAAATTTTCTCTGAGTACATATTAAATATCAACGGCGATAGGATACATCCCTGTCTAACTCCACGTAGTATTTTTATGTGATCTGTTTCTTCTCCGTTAATTTTCATGTGTGCGGTCTGATTCCAGTAGAGTTCTGAAATTATTCTGAGGTCTTTGTCATCCAGGTCTGTCTCTTTTAAAATGTTTATCATTTTTTGATGTTGAACTCTGTCAAATGGCTTTTCATAGTCGATCAAGCACGCGTATACGTCGCAGTTAACGTCCCTGCATCTTTGAATCAGTACCTGTACTCCGAAAAGTGCCTCTCTGGTACCCACAGCGTTAATGAAGCCGAACTGTCTGTCCGATATTTGTTCCTCGCACTTCTTATAAATTCTTCCATGGATGACTCAAAGAAACAGTTTCAACATGTGGCTCATTAGGCTGATTGTTCGATATTCTTCGCACTTTTTAGCCCCCTGTTTTTTAGGTATCGCTATGAATTCTGATTCTAGCCATTTATCAGGATTCAGCTTCGATATTATCAGGCCCTACAGCTTTCCTGCTTTTCATGCGTTTTATTGCGTCTTCTACATCGGATTTAAGTATGTCCGGGCCCGTCATCCTCTCTGAAAATGGATGCCTATAATCCGTTCTTTGGTCTTGAAAAAGTGTCTCCAAATATATTCTCCATCTGTCTTTCATCTCTTGGGTGTCAATGATTAATTTTCCATTGGTGTCTATGAGTTTCATTTGTGTTCGCTTTTTAAAAGTACCCGTTATTTCTTTTACCTTTTTGTGTACATTAAAATTGTCATGCTTGGCTTGTAGTCTTTCTATTTCTTTACATTTCTCTACAGCTTCTTTTTCTTTAGCTTCTCTTATTTTTCTTCTGATGTAAGCCTGCATTTTTTTATACTCATCTTTATTTCCTTTAATTAACCTTCTGCGTTCCATTAAATGAAGGATTTCTGGAGTCATCCAAGATTTCTTCTTTGTTTCTTTGTTTGGTTTTAGCAGATCTTGTTTAGTTTTCTTAATTATTTCTTCGAATTGATTGATTTCTCGTTGGATGTTATTTTCTTCTTTTAGTTGTTTAACTTGGTTGTATATGGGTTTACATCATTCCAAATATTAAATTTTAATTATGTTGTGACTCTAGGTCGATGACAATGGATACATTTTTTATTACTTTAGGGACTACATGTCTCCCTGCTCGATTTTTAACACGTGGTACTTGTCAGTTAAAACGACACAGACCAACTAGCTTAGGTGACAGGAATATAATTTAAGAGGACAGCTGAACGTGACTAGGTAAAGGTGTGTTCCGAGACTAATGTAATTTTTTAATTGTAAAATTATAAAATTTATTTTGTTGTAATAATAACTAATATCTTATTAACGATCCTTAGTTAAAATTAAATTTGTTTAAATGATAAAATTTATTGCCTTAAATCAGTAAATCTCTATTATTGAAAAAGAAATGAACTATTAAAGCACTGAAATTAATGTTTAAGGTTGAATTTATGACATCATAAGTGGTAAGAAAATGATAAAAGTAGAAAATGAAAGGCAGTGATGTGGTATAGGCCGGTTATATTTATTTGAGAAATTTGCGATAGGCAGCGGTATGACCAGTTGAAGACCAGGATAGGACCTACATGAAATATAATATGGTATATTTTATAAGACATTGGTTCTATAAATTTGTATTGTTATAAACAAAGCTTAGTTTTATGTATTGATGATTTTGTGTAAGTTTAAATTACATTAATCATATTTCTACAATGCATTTTTTATAAAATGTTCCAAACAATAATTGGTTTGTATACAAAAACTAATTAATAATTGAGCGAACGGTTGGTAGTGAAAGATAAAAAATATATTTATTTAAATAATTTATAAGACCTTGGAATAAAAATTAAGAGTTTATCTAGTCAACACTTACTTACATTATTATTTTCTCTTAAGAACTGATTTTCAAAGATATAGATATTACAACAATAAGTGAAGTTTTCTTAAAATAAGGCCATGTTTTTCTTAAAAAATTGAAGCACTAGGTTGGTGTTGAATATATGTCGATAATCCCTACACTTGATTATGTAAGAAAATATTCCGGGTGAGCTCAGTATTGAGAGAAAGTTGTCTTGGTATTACACTTCGTCACTTTCTTCCTCTGAATCATTGTTCTCCACATTGATAATAATTTTATTTAGATCAGGAATGTTTTTAACATATTCTTTTTCGATATTTTTTACGTGCTATATTGCTTATTTCCAGTTATCCTCAGAGATATTTTTAAATTCAGAATCTATTACTTTCACGACAGTGTTATAACATTTTGGACTTTTTTTTCTCACATTATATTTCAGTTGAGACCATAACAACTCTATTGGATTTAAAACGCAGTAATATGGTGGTAGTCTTAAAGTTGTATGTCCAGTTCAGACTTGCTGCATCATCAAATATTCCTTTACAAATAGTTTTGTATTAAGTACCTATACTAATTGGTCTTTAGTGTACCAATCTTCAAAATATAAATCTTGTGATAATAAAAAATCTTGCAATTCATCCTTTCTAGAGTATTTATTCGGAATTTTTTTAAGTTGTCTAGAATGATACGATGCATTATCTACAACAATAACACTGTTGTCTGGTAAATTTGGTAATAAGTTATTTTTAAATCACGATTCGAAAAGTTCACCCGTGATATCTTGGTGATAGTCCAAACAACTGTCTTTAATGTCTTTTGCACTTAATAGTAAGCCATCGGTTACCCAACCGTCTTCTCCTCCACAATATAAAATGCATATTCGTTTGCCCCTGGAAGCTGATACATCAACTTTGCACTTTACATTACATTGTCATTACTCCAACCTTTGCCAATTGTTTTGTTAGTGTCAAACCACGTTTCATCTAAGTAATCCGCTGGTTCTGTACTCGGTTATCTTTTCCAAATATTCATTACGCCATTTTATTAAACGGGCACTTTCCATTATAGTATGTCGTTTATTGATTGTTTTATATTTAAAACCATTTGATAGTAAAAATTTTCTTAGAGTTGATTTACAGCAATTAATAATATTTTTAGATTTTAATTCAGCTAAAATTTGGTTAAGTGTGGGTATAATATTACCTGCAAACATATTATAAATGGTTTCTGAAATGTGACCTAAAAGATGTTGCTCAATAGATCGATGTAATCCAAAGTCGCTCCTTTTTTATCTATTTGTAATGCACTCCTTTATAATTCGATATACAGTAGCACATGAAACTTTTGTTAAAGTCGCAGTTTTTAAAACACTCTCATGCTGTTAAAATTCTTCACATAATCCATTAAACACATTTAACACAATTTCTTTAGCGTCTTTCGATAAATTTTTTTTTTCCGGCGTTTTAATACTTTCTCTACTTGGTCCAGCAACATTTTAGGGTTATTTGGTGGTAGAATTTTCTTATTTTCTTCAACAATTTCTACTTCATTATTCTCAACAATTTCTATTGCACTATTTTCCCATGGACGCCACATTTTTATTTACTTAATATTTTTCTGATCGTGAAATCGTCATTAATAAATGCGTGCTCTCATTACAGAGTTTAAACATTATATGTATAACAATACCGAAAGCCACATCAGTCTTGTTATCGGTCGTTCAGAATTTCGTTGAAATTTAAAAACCTTGATCAGCACAACAGGTCTGTGAAAAGAACACGACAATTGAGTAACAGGAGTCATAAATTCATAACCTTTTATCTGTAACCGAGCTATACTATCCACATAAGGGTATAAAAAATTAGTATATACTAAAAGATTAAGTTGAAATCCAATGAAATGGAAGTAAAAATTATTTTTGATTGGGTAATAGTGGTTGCCTAGCAACAGTAAGAGACCTGTTGTGTAAATCTCTGGGAGTTAAAAATTTAATTAGTAAAATGAATAGTCTATTAAAAAGTTTTATGAGATATGATCACAGAACATGATATTCTAACTATTATTATATTGTCGTTTTTGATAGTGTTAATATGGTATTACCCTATTGTGAAGTATGTTGAATGAATATAAATGAAGCTGAGAATGAATGAATGAAAATATTAATATAGGGAAGAGGAAATGTAAAATGTTTGATATTTGTGTGAATATGTACTAGAAAAATATGAAATAATAGAGACTATATGTTAAGTTAACTGTGAGAGGATTGACTGCATATCTGAGTTGGTTAAGTGAAATGTGTATTATAAGTGGTAGTGGGGTCCACAGACTGAAAGTATCGAATGGATGTGTGGTGATCAAAGATGGAGTTTGATTGTAGTGATGGAGTTTAAGTTTAAAGTTAATGATTGAAGTTAATAATGAAGAATAATATTAAAAAAAAAAGTAAAAAGACAAGTAAGGAGACCCCAAGAAGTAAGAGACACGAGGAGAGAATATGTGAAGAAGTCAGAAGAAGAGTCATAAAAGAACTGGCAGAAGGATAAGAAAAAAAAAGAAACTGTCATGGGATAAGATGGTATAAGAGGAAGGAGTATGATGAATAGAAAGACAGAAAATGAGGGGGTGGAAAATTGTTAGGTATGATATGTGTTAGTGTAGCAATTATTGGAATGTTGATTAAAATTAAGGGAATAGTTGTCGATGTATGGGTAAAAGGTCTATTTAGGGTAGTTTAGCGGTTAGCACAATTGGGGCTAGTCCCAAGTGTACACCATTACCCAATCAAAAATAATTTTTACTTCCATTTCATTGGATTTCAACTTAATCTTTTAGTATATACTAATTTTTTTATACCCTTTCTACACTATTATGTGGATAGTACCACTTCACTTCTTTTCATTTTCTACCTTTATCATTTTCTTACGACTATGATGTCATAAATTTAACTTTAAACATTAATTCCACTAATTTAATAGTTCATTTCTTTTTCAATAATAGAGATTTGCTGATTTAAGACAATAAATTTTATCATTTATTTTAACAAATTTAATTTTAACTACAGGATCATTAATAAGATATTAGTTATATTATTATTACAACAAAATAAATTTTATAATTTTACAATTAACAAATTACATTAGTCTCGGAACACACCTATACCTAGTCACGTTCAGCTGTCTTCTTAAATTATATTCCTGTCACCTCAGCCAGTTGGTCTGTGTCGTTTTAACTGACAAGTATCACGTGTTAAAAATCGAGCAGGGAGACATGTAGTTCCTAAAGTAATAAAAATTTTATCCATTGTCATCGACCTAGAGTCAGAACATAATTAAAATTTAAAATTTGGAATGATGTAAACCCATATATGGAGGTCTCAGCGATGACTTTATTGTTAGCTTCAATTGCATAAGGCACTGAGGATGATCTGTTCAGATCGAAAACGTTATGCTAGTACATAAATTTTTTCGACACTTTTTTTAAAAAGTTTTAACTATGTGTTTTTATACCACAATACAAGTGTAAAGTGTTTTAACTCCTGTGTTTTTTTTAAACGATGGTATACAGCCAACTACTGGGATTTTCCCATTAATTTTAATTAAAAAAAAATTATCACATGTAGTTTACTAAGAGAGTAAAAAATTTTTACAGTCGTTTATAAATTAGTATTAACACATAAACATTTTAGTATTTTTCATGAAAATTAATGAATATACATTCCCATTATTTATGATTTTTTTTCCAATAAAATAAGGCTGCAACAGTAAGTTTTTTTAGCTATTCATAATAAAAGGTAGGAATTTTTATGTTGTGGGTTTCCGACAATAATTAATATTTCAAATTATTCCCAAGCTAAACGAAGAAACTTCATCGAATGATCCACATGTTTTGCAATATACATATCATTGTATAGTACAACACATTGAAGTCAAGTATTAAAATATATTTTGAGATTAAACGACTTACCTGTAAGGAAGTTCAATCATAATTATACGAGCTTCATTCCATCAGTC
Source organism: Diabrotica balteata (assembly GCA_918026665.1). Classification (NCBI taxonomy): domain Eukaryota; kingdom Metazoa; phylum Arthropoda; class Insecta; order Coleoptera; family Chrysomelidae; genus Diabrotica; species Diabrotica balteata. Next base: position 75,626,003 of record OU898276.1, on the reverse strand, counting down.
TAGAACACAATGGCATCACTGCTTTGCTGTGACTCACGCACCAGTTAAAAGAAAATAAAACCAAATCCCATCCGGTCACACCCGGTCTGGCTTCATTCTTGCGTTAGTGAAAGTCGATTATGTAATTGGGGCGGAAAGATGAACCTCCGGAGGGGTGGGTTGTTCTAGACTGATAGAATGAAGCTCGTATAATTATGATTGAACTTCCTTACAGGTAAGTCGTTTAATCTCAAATTATACTTCGCTTCATTCCATCAGTCTAGAACACAATGGCAGTTGTTTAGAGAGTTTACATCATCGACTAGGCTTTAATAAATCATACAATTTAAGTACTAATCTTTAATATATAGCAGCTAACCAATATGAACAATTAAACAGATACTATATTTTACTTCTTAGGTAATGAGGTAACTAATCCTAACAATGAAACTTACTTCTACGAACAAAATATTTCTTATAACTTAAAAATATTTTTAGCAAATTCTGCGGGGGTTTCGATTGGTCTATTATAATAGTTAAAAAATATTTCTGAATTTTTAGACCATCCTGCAGTAGCTTTTATAGTATCGATTGAAACTCCGCATCTAAGCGCTGCCGAAGATGACGCATGCCTGGTACTGTATGGGGTAAAGGTACTTACATCGATACCACTCATCTTCAGAACAGATTTTATCCATCTTGAGAGGGTCTGGGTAGAGGCAGCCCGATATGGTTTCATGTAAGTTATAAATAGACGCGTTATATTTCCCCTTAAGGGTTTTGTGATATTAATATAATGTAGTGAAGTGGAAGCTACACAAAGTTCTGGTTTATTATAGAAGTTTATATAGATTATATATATATATATATATATATATATATATATATATATATATATTATATATATATATATATATATATATATATATATATATATAGATTATATTATATAGATTATAGAAGTTATAGAAATTTAGGTTGATTTTTATTAGGTGCTGAAGTTTTTAGCAATTCTGTAATTATTATTTCAATTCGATCATCGAAGTTGGAAATGTTATTAATATGAATACTGTTAATAGTTCTCAGTAACTCGATGTGCAGTACATAAAGATATTATGGTAACCAACTTAAGCGACAATTGCTCTAATGTAAGATCTTCCAACGGATATAATGTTGACACATACACCAGAACGCTATCGGGATTCCAAGTCTTAGTATATTTTGGAAATGAAGGCCTCAATTTAAAAATACCTTTAAGATATCTATTAAGAGCTTCAGATTGTTTAATATTTGACACTGTTAGAGAAATAGCCGATCGGAATGTATTTAAAGTGGAGTAACTACTTCCCCTTTCATATTCTGTTAACAAAAATTGCATAACATCTTTATCAGATGCACCAAAACAGAGCAATAGGTTTTCTTGACAGTATGACCAAATTTTAGAAGTTTTAGAAGAAATTTTAAAGAAAACTGGATACCAACATTGAGCTTCCCAAAGAGGAACCACCACAATTCCTTCTGCTCTATCTAATATTATTTTATTAAGTACTCTCATAACCAAAGAAAACGGAGGAAAAGCATAAAATTTGTAATTGCTCCAATTTAAAGTGAAAGCGTCTATAGCGAATGAATCGGGGTCTTTCTTCCATGACACATATTTTGGACATTTAGCATTAGATATTGAAGCAAATAAGTCAATCTGCGGTTTGCCAAATGTTTCCACTATTTGGTTATATGCTGCTTGATTTAACGAGAATTCCGTATCAATAGTTAGCGAACGTGATTCCGCGTCTGCTACTGAATTACTTTTTGATTCTATGTAGGATGCAAAAATAAGGATATCTCTAGTCTCACACCACTGCCATATACAGCGGGCTAAATAGGCTAGCTTAGGATACTTTATGCCTCCCATTATATTGATATAAGAGATAGAAGTGGTGTTGTCAATTCTTAAAAGTATTGAGCAAGATCTTTTATGTTTAGCAAAACTTTAAAGACCCATATGGGCAGCAAGTAATTCTAAATGATTGATATTAAACTATTTTGCATCTTCTGACCAAAAACCATGAATTTTTTCTGCATCACAACAAGCTCCCTATCCAGACAAGGAAGCATCCGAATAAATTATCATTTGATATGTAGATTGCTGCAAAGATGTTTTTGCTTGTGGTATGGCTGATATCCACCAATGTAATTCAGTTCGAAAATGTCTATTATATATATATATATATATATATATATATATATATATATATATATATATATATATATATATTTTTAAGCTAAATATTTTTTCCGTTCGAGGATTTTGGTGTAGAGGTAACCGTATTTAACTGCAGGGCAAATCGATATTAGAGAAATAATAATTCTCGCAAACCGACGGATTTCACAAGTTTGAAACTTTAAAATTGACCGAATTATTGTTATTGTATGGGTAATTTTTACCTGAGTTAAAGACAATGACATATCAACACTGTTAAAGATAAACCCTAAAAACGTTATTTGTTGAGTTCTAATGAGCGTACTTTTCTTATAATTAATTATGAGACTCAATTCTAGAAACAGTTCAATTGTAATTTTTAGATTATTATTGCATTCTGATTTTGTACTCCCTAACAATAAACAATCATCCATGTAGCTAAGAATAAGAATATTTCTAACTTTTAAATATTGAGTAACAGGTTTTAAAATTTTTGTGAATAAATATGGCGCGACTGATAAACCAAAAGGTAAAACGTTAAATTGAAACATTTTTCCCTTGTATTGAAATTTAAAAAATTTACGATGTTGTTTATTGATTGGTATTCCAAAGTAAGCATCCTTTAAATCTAGAGAGACCATGTAGCAACCTGAAGTAATTAAACTTTTTACAGACCTGTAATCATCTAACTTAAAATGTGGAGCTGTAATATAAGAATTTAATCGTTTCAAATTTAAAACAAATCTGTTTCCTCCACTAGACTTTGGTACTAGAAAAAATGAGGATATAAAGCCTTTCTTATTTGAATTACACGGTGCTTTTAAGTCAAAACTAGATTTCTTTAAAGCCTGTGCAGTTCTACACCTATTGGCAATATCCATTTTAAAAAGATCTTGATCTACTGGACCAACCTTGGCTATTTTCCTCATTTCAGGATTGAGCCTAGGTACTAGCTCATGTCGACGATGGAGAGATATGAAATATTGAGAATGTGTAAGGAGCTTCGCAACATCTGCCAAAGGTCCAACACAATCCGTAATGCTGTTTGTCGGCATTTTTAAGATCTGGTTAAAAAACAGCTCCGAAGGCACTTAAACCCTTACCCAAACAAGTTTGTATATGCTCTAGGTAGGAGTCTTTTTTAATATCCTCACTGGGGGCTAGCAACTTTACTTCCTCATTCAGTTTTGATAACCAAAAAGTGAAATAAGGAAGAAAATAAACCAATAAATAAATAAAAAATTAAGATAAACGAAAATCCGATGCTATATCCACGATATATATCACAAGAATATCACAGATACCATATACCGTTCCAGAAAGGTCTATAAAAAGATCAATACTTGCACAAAACATTGTAAAGCAAGTCGTTAGATTTTATTCCGCAAATTATTTGTACCAGCTTGCTTAAAGAAAATAATGTGTTGTAAGGCCTATAAATAAGGTAAACCCTTACACATTGGTATGTAAAAAATTAAAATAAATAAAAATTCGAATGCTATATCTACAATATATTATAAGAAAAACACAGATTTTATTAAACACAGATTTTTACCATTACATTCGTGTTGAAAATGTCTATGAAAAGGTCGATCGTTGCACAAAACATTATAATGTAAATCGTTAGAATTCTAATCTGCAAAATTTATTTTTGTATCGGCTTAATAAAATAAAATGTGTTGTAAGGCCTATAAAAGGTAAATCCTTACACACGATTACGTTAATATCTATCAATTTTGTGATACAAGGCCTCTATGAGGTAAATCCTTGCACACCATTTATTAATTAAGTCTGTGTATTTTACGGTCTGTGTATTTTAGTGTTATTGAAAATACGGCAAAATATTGTGTGGTAGGGCCTTTAAAAAGGTAAATCCCTACACACCGTTACGTAATTATATCATAAAATATGTAAGTGCAATGCTAACCTTATAATTTTGTAAAGAAAAACAAAAAACACCGTCAGCCATAATTTATATTAAGTGAGTGATGATTAATGTTATATTTGCGTTGAAAAATTCCCAATAACAGTAACAAAATTGATTAAATTACTTACAAAATTTATTTTTGTATCTGTTTGTTAAAATAAAATGTGTTATAAGGCCTATAAAAGGTAAATCCTTACACACGATTACGTAACTATTTTCATTATACCATCGATATGTCTTCATATTTACATAAACATCTATCAATTTTGTGATACAAGGCCTCTATGAGGTAAATCCTTGCACACCATTTATTAATTAAGTCTGTGTATTTTACGTATTGAAGATACGGCAAAATATTGTGTGGTAGGGCCTTTAAAAAGGTAAATCCCTACACACCGTTACGTAATTATCTCATAAAATATCTAAGTGCAATGCTAACCTTATAATTTTATAAAGAAAAACAAAAAACACCATCAGCCCAAATTTATATTAAGTGAGTGATGAGTGAGTGATGATATTTGCGTTGGAAAATTCCCAATAACAGTAACAAAATTGATTAAATTACTTACAAAATTTATTTTTGTATCTGCTTGTTAAAATAAAATGTGTTATAAGGCCTATAAAAGGTAAATCCTTACACACGATTACGTAACTATTTTTATTATACCATCGATATGTCTTCATATTTTCGTAAACATCTATCAATTTTGTGATACAAGGCCTCTATGAGGTAAATCCTTGCACACCATTTATTAATTAAGTCTGTGTATTTTACGTATTGAAAATACGGCAAAATATTGTGTGGTAGGGCCTTTAAAAAGGTAAATCCCTACACACCGTTACGTAATTATCTCATAAAATATCTAAGTGCAATGCTAACCTTATAATTTTGTAAAGAAAAGCAAAAAACACCGTCAGCCAAAATTTATATTGAGTGAGTGATGAGTAATGTTATATTTGCGTAGGAAAATTCCCAATAACAGTAACAAAAATGATTAAATTACTTACAAAATTTATCTTTGTATCTGCTTGTTAAAATAAAATGTGTTATAAGGTCTATAAAAGGTAAATCCTTACACGCGATTACATAACTATTTTCATTATACCATCGATATGTATTCATATTTACGTAAACATCTATCAATTTTGTGATACAAGGCCTCTATGAGGTAAATCCTTGCACACCATTTATTAATTAAGTCTGTGTATTTTACGTATTGAAAATACGGCAAAATATTGTGTGGTACGGCCTTTAAAAAGGTAAATCCCTAGACACCCTTAGGAAGTTATCTCATAAAATATCTAAAGTGCAATGTTAACCTTATAATTTTGTAAACAAATAAACAAAAACACCGTCAGCCGAAATTTATATTAACTAAGTGATGAGTAATGTTATATTTGCGTTGGAAAAATCCCAATAACCGTAACAATTGATTAAATTACTTACATGAGGAGTTGTTAGCTGATAATTCTGTGACAGCATTTTGAAGGTCTCATAGCTGTCTTACAATTTCTGATAAATTATGTTTTCTTTTCGGCATTATTGAGCACTAACACAAGAAACACTTTATAGCGACTAATGCGTAAGACACTAAAAGCAAGAATGAAGCCAGACCGGGTGTGACCGGATGGGATTTGGTTTTATTTTCTTTTAACTGGTGCGTGAGTCACAGCAAAGCAGTGATGCCATTGTGTTCTAGACTGATGGAATGAAGCGAAGTATAATCTACTTTATATACGTAACATATTACAAAAATCTTACGTAATCTACTAAAGGCATCGATGCATGCATCTCCTACTAATGTACGTCTGTCTTCGTTGTAAACACCTCGATTAATATATTTTTGTAAACAAAATTTTTTGTAGGTATCGACTAAATATGGCGGCGGATTAATTTTTACCGATAACACCTTGTGATGTTCCCCTCTATTGATGGCTAGTACCTAAAAAATAAAAAGAAATATAATGAGTTGCAGCCTATAGTAAAAAATCGTCTTGTGTTACATATGAAGCGAAGTGGTATGTATACTAATCGAGACATGTAGGGTGCGTCCAAATAAACTATGAAAATTTATGACCATATATTTTATATCCAGTCGGTCAGATAGCTCAGCGGGCTGTGCGGCTGCCTCTCATTCGCTTCACTGTCGAATGGTTTAGTGGATGTGGGATCGAGCCCAAGCTCGGTGTACAGAAAACAAAAAGTCTAACGCAGCAGTTTAAAATTCTAGATGAATCTGCGGCTTAGACTAGGATATGCTGGGATCTGATCGGCCTATGGTGGAGCAGTACGGCAAGAGATAAGGGCTTGCGGCTTGGTGATACTCCTCCATAGATCCCTACCGGACAGGCGTAACGCCTAAAAAACCGGATATATATATATATATTTTATATCCAGCCCTTTCAGATGAAAATAATAGGACAACTTGAGAAAAAATAAAAATCAAGACAAACTAGAATAACAATTGAAGAGGTGGATTCCAAAAGGTCTTAAGTCATAAAAGTAAATTTTCCAGGAAAGAAATTTTTTCTATGTTTAAGAATATAATTAGACGTTACTTTGGAATAGAATCAGTCATGTAATTTGCAGGTTCAAATTTTTTGTTTCAAGACAATTGAAATTAAGATATGAATACAAAATCATGGATTTTAAGAAGTTAAACATTTGGTTTTTTTTTTTCGAAACGACCTAAGTCAGTGACTTAAGCACTTTTGGAAAATTCATGTGGGAGACAACTTCATATTATTCTTCATTTGTAAGTTATTGATAACCAGAGCTTGTCTTTATGATGTGAGCAAAGGTTTAATAACTATCTAAGTACATAATCAAGAATTAATTTTTATTCATCAAAATTAATTATTCACATTTTTGTCCAAATTTGAAAAATTTATCAAGTAAAAGGCTCTACTTCATCGTACACTACAGTATTATTATCGTTGAAAACCATTTTTGCACATTAGTAAGTGCAGTATGTATTATAAAAGTCTTTTGAACTTTCAGATAATGAAATAAATTTGAGGTTTTCCACATCTTTTTTCGTCTTTTCACTTACATGATTCACTAATGGCATATACTTCACTGTACTGTACACTTCTAGCAAATTACATCCTTTTTATAACTTAAAAAGTACTAGAATCACGACAGTAGGTATTTTTAGCTTTAATGTCTTTATTACTTTTATTTGAAAATGAAAAACTCGTTGTTCACGCATCAAAAAAGGGAGCTTCTTCAATAAAACTCGTTTTGCAGTATCCATGAAATCAAAAAGTTCCCAGTCTTTTCCTAAAACTTTAATTGTAACTGAAACTACTTCATTGGAGCCTCGCCCACTCTGGTTTTCAGTCCATGTGTACACAAAAATATTAGTAGAATCTTGTGTATCTTTAAATCAATACAAAAGTAAGGTTATAAATCCAAATTTGTCGAGAATAAAATACCTCACCAACTCTTAGTTTTGAAAGAGGCTGGTTTTGTTCCATGTCAAAAGATACCTTAACTACATTAGCTTCTGTTCTTTTAAGCTGTTCAAAAAAATTTCCTTAGCTCGTAACTTGTGCAATCTGTACTTAGTAATAAGGGAAGCTTTTTCTTGAAAATCTTTGCATAAATTTATTTCACTTTTTGTTAGATCACAAATGAACAAACGTCTGTCTTTGGACTGCCAAAACTTCGATGAAAGATGTAATTTCGTCTGGGGCTAAGGTAACCGCGGACGCTCTTACCCCGATCAAAATATTTTTCACAGCATTTTATGATTTTGTGAAATCAATCATTGATTGAGCTGTACTTGAATCTTTGGGTTTTATCCTAGCTCAACCTCGCTTTTCACTAGGACATTCTCCTGACTCTTTTAAAGCTTTAGCTAATCGATTCACTTTTTTTGATGAAAATTGTGTGATGGAAAGGAATGTGGAATTACACACAGTTAGACTCTTGATGGAGAAGGTATTTGAATACGAAGTTGTTCTGATCAGCAGCAGTCTTATGTGAGTAGATTTTATCATAAAAGCTACTTACATAATTAGGAGTCAATAGATATGCCGTACAAACATCACCTTTGAGCACAAACAATGCGAGGATCTGGATGAGCCTCTTTACTATTTCTTGCGAATTTCTTTTAGTTTTGCGAGTTTTATTCCACATGTCTTCATTTTTCTCTCACTTCCTTTTCTTGGGACTATTATTGTCGTTTACAGATACTGAAAAATCGCTTGTTACAAAATCTAAACTCATTTGATACTTATAACATACGTTTTCGATTACTCACTTGTTTCACCTCAAAGAGTCAACATAACCAAAAACTCACAGCAAATGCAAAAAAGATGCCGACAGCTGGAATCGCACATGCGCAAACACTGAACAGCTGACTTAAGCCTATTTGGAAAAGAATACGGTATGAGTAAAGCACTTTTGGAAAACATAAATGAACTTTCACTGAGAGATAGTCCATAAGAAAAGAAAACAAAATGTATGTTGATCTCTAAGAGGAAACAGCAAATTGAAAGAATCAGTGTGAATGGTCAACCAATAGAAAGAGTAAAAACATACATCTACCTTGGTACGAACGTCAATGAAAATTGCGACTATTCCCTAGAAATAAAATGTAGGATAGAGAAAGCGAGATCTGCATTTCAAAAAATTGCTAAGCTATTCAAATACCATGATTTATCAGTACCCATAGAAATCAGGTTAATACGATGTTATATATTTTCTATACTGTTGTACGGAGTTGAGTCATGGACTCTCATAGACGCTATCTACAAGAAAATTGAGGCTTTCGAAATGTGGCTTTATCGTCGAATCCTGAAGATATCCTACACTGACCACGTTACTAACCAGGACTTTTTATTAAGAATGCAAAAAGAAAAAGAGTTGACAACCACAATAAAAACAGCCAAAATCGAATAACTCGGTCACATCATGAGAGCAGCGATAGCGAGATATGGCTTACTGCAATTAATTCTACAATGAAAAGTAGAAGGAAAAGGACCAGGAAGGCGAAAGATTTCCTGGCTGCAAAAATTGACGTACGCGGTTCAACACAACAACCACAAATCTTTTTAAAGCAGCAGTTTCCAAAATACAGATTGCCATGATGGTCGCCAACATCCGAAACGGATGTTGGCACTACAAGAAGAGGAAGATACGAAGGAAAGTATTTTTTATCCAGTTTTACCTAGCAGGTCTATTTAATGAGTTAAAAATAGGGAAACACGTGTATCCATGGAAGACTGAATCCGGTAATCGGCAAAAATTTATTTAAAGCTAGGGATTCAAACAACACAGTGCGGAAATGCTTTTCGATTTCTATCAAATTTTCATGTTAACTTACTTCAATAATTTTAGGTGTATGTTTATATATCGGTATTCGAGTTTGCCCTTCAAGGCTACCAGAAATAATTACATAGATTTCGCTGATACACGGTAAAAACATATTCACACAAAAATTCAGGATCTTCTTAAGGAAAATTAGGTATACATTCTGGAACCGCTGAATACCGCTATTTTCATTGTACTTCTAATTTTCATTTCGTTTCAAAAGTATGTTTGGATACTTCATTTGCCATCTGTTTAAGAGGTAAACGTGAAAGTGTAACTTTTAATTGTAAAATAATTGCCATCTGTTTAAGAGGTAAATGTGAAAGTGTAACTTTTAATTGTAAAATAATTGATTAAACGACTAGCAAGCAGTTTCTTTTAAAAATTACTACCTACTGCTGTAAATAGTGCTTGTAAATGCACTGTAGTGCATAAGCATAAATGGATATAGTTTTACATATTTTTAGTTCAGTAAAATGTAAGTTCTACATACCTGATGTGGTTTAATAAACTTCACTGGAATACTATAATCGAAGTATACCTGAAACTTTAATTCATCGATTGGTTTTTCTTGTATAACACTCTTCTTCGTTTTGGCTTTTGGTTGTTTAGCATGAAGTTTTTTGGTTTCTAAAGTAAAATTGACATTCTGCCGTCTAAAATGAACGTTTTAACACTTTAATACAATAACCTTACAATTACCTTCTAACAACTTACAAATCTCTTAAAAAGGACAGCATATCAGAATCCGTTGAAATTTTGTGTGCGATAATATGTATCACACCGTTTTGAACATCCTCAAGCGATTTTAGTTCTTCTTTGGATACATCTACCCACTGACTTAAATCGACAGCGCAAGTATTATTAAACAAAGCAGTAGCAGGCTCCTCTAGACCCAATGATTTGGCTCTTTCTGCCAAAGTGCGTTTCGCTTCTGGCTTGTAAGGTGCATACTGAAAAAGGTGTTTGTAGAAGTAAATATATGTGAAGACTGGAAGACAATACAACCAGTGAAAACCGCACATTGCAAAATATATATGGGACGCATATGTGCCAATAGAGCTGAAGAAAACAAGCAGAAATCACAACAGGCTTCCTTACTGAATTATTATGTACCAGTCAAAGGATACCTGAATATAATAAGGTTGTTTCATAGAGACTTAAGCAGCAGAATCTGTGACGTTGAACCTAAAATAGTCAATAATATTTTGCATCGCTCTATAAAGAATATAAAAATAATAATGAATATAAAAAAGAGAAAACTTGAATACTTAGGCCACCTGATGAGAGGTCAAAAGTACACATTCCTACAAAATATATTGCAAGGAAAAATCCAAGGACGCAGAAATCCAGGCCGTAGAAGAATGTCCTGGATGAGAAATTCAAGAGAGTGGTTTGGCTGTACCACTAACGAATTATTCAAAACAGTAGTAAATAAAATTAGAATCGCCATAATGATTTGAGTGCCTCTCCTATCTCCGATAGGAGAGGCACTCAAAGAAGAAGAAGAACATATAAAGAGATAGATAGATAGATAGATAGAAGATAGATTAGACTAAGTCACTCTTTAAAACTGCTTCTCAAGATAATTCTTAATAGAATCAAGCAGAAATGTGAAGAAACAATGGAAAACAAACGATTCGGTTTTAGAGAATGATTGGGAACAGGGAAGATTTGTTCTCAATGCCAAACATCAGGGAACTTCAGGGAAGAATGATTACAAGATCATGGGAAGTACAGAAACGAATTTTGATTTCCACTCCAGAAATAGTTTTCAAAAAAGATTATTAATTGGGGCTTTTTTATACCAATTTGACAGGTGCCTTGTATTCTTGTAAGTTTACCATTAGTAATCAAAATTCTGATTTTCATTAATGTTGGTATGTTGTTGCTAACTTCTTCTTTTAGTATTTGTAACCAGATCTTACTACATTCTGCTGACGGATTTACTACAAATTTTTCTTCATTAAGTAAGACGTTTAACCTGATACTTAGTGATCTTGTGTTACATAAACCCCAAAAATTAGCCAAGAAATGCCAAGTAAGACATCAGTCAAATTGGTGTATCTTTGAAAAGCTATTTTCTATTTTAACGAATCATAAATATCCGCAATACCTTACAGTGAGTAATGACTGCGGACTTAAATTGAACATTAAGAAGACAAAATGGTCATAAGTAAGTCGAAGACTATATAGTGTATAGAACACTGAAAGTCCCTGTTCTCACATACGGATCAGATTCATGGACCCTAACCAAAACAGACAAATCATCTCTATATATTTTTAAAAGAAAGGTACTGCGCAAGATATGCGGAGCGATCTGTGAAAAAGAAATATGCAGGCGTAGGATATAACTTTGAAATGCAGAATATCTGCAAGCATAAGGTTGCTAGAAAATATATTACCACTATAATCAAGCGAAACCGTCTGCAGTGGGCAGGACATGTAGCTCGAGTCCCGGAATCGAACATGATAACAAACATTCTAATAGCGCAACAGGTGGGTTTAAGAAAATAAGACAGACCAAAGCTGAGGTAAACACAGGATGCTGAGAAGATCAGTGTTGCCAACTGGAAAATCCAAGCAAGGGACAGAGCAGAATGGCGCAGAAATCTTGAGAAGGTCGAGACCCTATAATGGCTGTAGCACCGTGATGATGATGACAAAGTAAGTCGAAGACCGAATGCACGATACTGTGGGCAAATAATCAGGTAATAGAACGAGTGTCAAACTTCACATATCTCGGATGTACACTGACAAAAGAATAGATCAGATAAAACTATCAGAAAATAAAATGCCTAATTGAAAGAGCTACAGCCGTCTTTGTTACTAAACTAACTAAATAAAAAACTACAATATTTTGCACACAGTATGCGAAACGAAGGAAGGTTATACTCTACGGACATATTGAGGGTAAGAGAGGTCCAGGAAAAACAAGAATTTGTTGGTTTGCAAACCTTTGCAAGTGGTTGAGGAACATGAACCGAGCTGTTCTGCGGCGTAGCAAATAAGGTTCGCATTGCCATGATGTTGATAGAATGGAAAGGATGCAGAATGTTGATAATGGGCTTAAAAGACAGAAAATGTGTTTTAAGTGGATACGGAATGTTACGAAGGTGAAATATGTAGTAGAACAAGCAACATACGAAGTAGAAATTTGCACATTATAACATAAAGCAGGACGATAGATGGAACAAACAAGTACTGCGATGGCGATCCTGGGAATCAACACGACAAAAAGATTGACCACATATTGTACCCATCCACTATACCTATACATGGTTCCAGAATTCTAGGAAGGATATCATCAATAAATGGAAGATGTAATTAGCTGCAGTAGGACAAGTGTATAACAGTTCTAAAAAAAAAACAATGAAAACATTTAGATAGTTTTTAATAAACGCTTTCGTTTAGAATTTTAAGGTTAATTTTAAAAACAAAGTATTATACATAATAGTATATTATATCTGGATGAATATATTACTTCTAAAAATTGAAAATGTACGCCCAATACTTACAATTATTTCTAATTCCTCTAAACTTTTGGAAGATTTGACGATTAATTCTATTTGCTTATTTTTTTGCCCAGTCTTTTCTAAAGTGTTTACCACAGTCTTAATTTTTTGTTTAAGGACGCAGATATCGTCATAAGCACTTTTAACATCTCGTAAATCTTCAGGAGTCATGTTACCTAAAAAGGAGTCACGACTAGATTTATTATATATAATATTGTTGCTTAAAAAATAATGAAACTAAGAAAAAAAGATACAAACGAAATTGACATAGGAATTATTAACAGCAACTAAAAATAAAGAGCAATAAAAAAACATCAAAACTAGCTTAGATGAGGCTTCGCAAAATATTCTAGGGCACAAAACAAGACAAATAAGGAAAAGCTGAATTTCAGGCGAAATACTAGTATGCCAATTAAGTTTTAGTTTTTTACTCCACATAACTAAATAGACAAGTTTGACAGTTGAAATGTGTAATATAAGATATTACAAAAAGACTCTCATCTGAGATTGATCAGTTTTTTTTGTGGCAATTTTTAATAACAGTCAAAACGTCTAACTCATTATTATGCTCGTAACTTGAAAAATTGACGTCAAATCTTTCAAATCTTAATCTTAACTTAATCAGAAAAAAAATACACAAAATGAGATATGCTACAATTAAAATCGGATAATAAACAAAAAAGTTATAGCAAAATTAACAACAAAATCGCTGTTTTCGAATATTGTTAATAACTTTTTTATTATTGTTTATTAAAATTTGTTTAAATGCATCTGAACTGAAGGTTTTGTCGTGTTTGAATTGTGTACAACAGATGAGTCAAATTGGTTGAATAGTTTTTGCGAAATTTAATTTGTTGATAAGATTTTTTGAAAATTGAGCTAATTTCTAAGGCTCGTCAAGATCAGTGTCGGACCCAGAGGGGGGGCACGGGGGCACGTGCCCCCCCCCAGACGAAATAAAAATACACTAGATAAAATAGGTTCAAAAATTCTTTTATGAAACATATTGTACCTGATTTAAATAATTTATTTCGGGAACATAAATGAATTAATTGGTTATATTACAATATAATATTATTACATAAAATAAAATAATATATTCTGTTCTACAGTCAAAATATCTGCTCATAGAATTGATTATAACCCAAGGATGGTAATAAAGATTAGAAATTTGACATCGGACTTCCGGTTTTAGTGTTATAAAAAGAAGTACCATTTAAAAGCCACCGAAATAGTATAAGCGATATATTATTCGACGTGCCGGAGCAAGATGAGAACAAATGTATACTTTTGGTTAAAAAGTTCTAATCGGAAGTGCTATATTATAGTCGCAGAAATAATACATGTGACATATCATTCGAGGCGTATTGAGAAGTCGAGCTTGAATCTTTAGTTCCGGTTTTTAAGTTATTTGCATTTAAACAATTATGAGCGAAAGTTTAGTAAAAATTACTCAAAATTAGTGAAATCATATATCAATTGACGCAAAGTTACACGAAGAGTTCAAATAAAGACTTGCGGTTCTACTTTCGATCACTTTGGGTGAAAACCTAAGACTTACGAAGTCATACGCAATTTTTTTCTCATTTAACCGACTATCTCTTACAGTTAGAGCTCCATTTTCCCGGCTTCTTTTGATTTCCCGGAAATGGGTAGTCGGTAATTTGGATTTCTGAGGAATTCTCGGTAATTAGGAAATTTAAAAACAAAAAGAAGATTGTTTTTTTAAATTTTTAGACACGTTCAAAAATTTAAAAGAAAATTCAAAATTTGTGAAATAAATTAATTTGAAATAATAGTTCTTAGTGCAGTGAGTAATTTTTTTTAAATGCCCGGTCAGCTGATTTGAATTGTCGTACAGCGCGACCACTTATTTAAAATGGCTCCGCCCACCGATGGACCGATGCGCTAGATCCTATCCCTGGTTGAGTTTGTTGAGTATATATCGTGACGATAGACGACACTGCGACAGTGTTGTGATCAGTGTTTATAAACGTGTTTGCTACGTGCCGTAACTGAAAACTCTAAAGAACAATAAAAACTAAGATTTTCTCGTTGTTACTCGTTTTATGTCAGTGTTGTGTTGTATAAAATGAGTTCTAGTGGAGGGAATAAAAGACAACTAGGCCTTGACTCCTTCTTTTCTAAAAAACCTAAGGTAAGTTCGATAAACATATTCATTTAGTTTTAGTTAACACTGCCTTCATTGCATTGGCTTACTGTTAAAAATATACTATTTTTTTATTTTAAAAGTTTGTAGTTTGCACTAAAAGCTGTTTCTATTTTCTAATTTGTACTATTATAAAATGGCGACCATTTGTTGTTGTTGAAGCTTAATATCTTAAGGACATTAAGCAAAGATTTGCGTATTTTCTAAGCAAATAAAAAAGATTACTAAGATCAGATTACAAATAACTGAGAATATTAAGTTTTTATTAAAAAAATGCCAATCTTGTGATCTTGTGAGTATGCTAAATGTTCATGTAATGTTTATTGTATTTTCATTATTTTCAGGTGGACCATGCAGATTCTCAACCAGGAAATCAAATAACAGCTAACAGTAACATACCTGTTAAAGAAGCTCATGTATTTGGGGATAAGGAATCAGGAACAGATTGCTCTGCATCAGGATTAGGAGTCAGCTCTTCTAACTTATCTGTTCGCAATTTTGGTCGTCTTCTTAAAAATGGAGATATCACACCATCACTTCTAACAGATGAAGAGAAATATCAATGGATAAAAAACCCTTGGGTGCCATGTCAAAGTTTCATATTCCCAATGGTTTCTGAAGGCAAGAAAAACCGCTCTTTTCAGCAAAGCTGGTTAAAAACACATGAATGGCTAGTTTACAGCAAGCAATTACATGGTGGTCTATGCAAGTACTGTGTTATGTTTGGTCGTAGAGAAGGTGGGAATAATGATGTTAAATTGGGGAAGTTGGTTGTTGAACCAATGACTTCTTATAAAAAGGCCACCGAATTGCTGAAGAGTCATGCAAATACTGAATACCACAGCCGAAATGTGGTTGCATATCATAACTTTTGTTTGATTCATGAAGGAAAGATTAGCAATGTAGTAGCTTGTATGAATACAGCAGAAAGAAAAACGATCTGTGTACGCGAGGAAGCACAAGCGAAAGCTGTCTCTCAAGGTTTTATGAGAAGATGGTCGAATAAAAAGTAATTTTCTTTATGTTTTTACCTATATTGAAATACAGTATACTTATACTTATGTGTTGTGTATTTTTATCATATAAACAACATTTTGTAGATCTTAAATTCATGGTAACGGCTAACAGGTCGAAGTGTTCTGACCAGTATTTTTGAATTAAAATGGTAATATTCTATATTGATAATTCTAAAGTTCCTAATAAAAGGCAAACAAATAATTTTGAATACAACTGCATATTTTCGTATAAATAAGTTCATTTATTAAAAAAAACAGCATTATGTATTAAGTCATCGCAATTCACAAATCTCACTGTAATACATAATATTCCTTATTCTAAGTTTGAACCTTGTGCCCCCCCCAAGACAATTTTCTGGATCCGCCCCTGGTCAAGATCATTTGACTGAATGGATCCCAATAATCCGGGTCTTATTTTCTTCTTTAAGACATAAAAAAAGTCTCAAAAAATTACATTTATGTACACAAAATGATTTAATAATAAATAGCGCTTTTTACGCTTATAAACATTTACAATAGGTAACTCCGTAGATTTTAATTGCAGTTAAATGGCTAAAAAATATTTAAAAAGCTGGTATAGTCGACACGTAATTTCGTGAGAAAATTTACAGGACCCAGAGCGAGCCAAATCCTAGAAAATGGCAACAATGTTAGACTGGCCACTGCTTCGTTAAGCAGTAGCGTAGATATCTAATTTTAAATTAGATAAAAAAGTTTTTATTTTTATTTAATTTTATTTAAGAAAAAGTTTCATTTTCTATAAAGTTTAAAGAAAAAATATTGGTGTTGTTAACTTCTGTGGTATATCTAGGGAGTGATAACACTAATAGGCTCACTAAACAGAACTTATTGTAAAATAATAATACCTGTAAAAAATTGTTAATAAAAGGTATTATCACATACAATTAAACAATTTTTTAGGTAAAAGTATTTTAGTATACAAACGTTTTAATAACACAACTACAAATCTTAATTATGCTGGATTTTCACAGATCCGGTGACACGAAATACGAAATTTTTTTTGTACGAATATATTTGATTGTCGTATCCGAAATTTTTTGACATATTTGTGTTATGTGTCAGATTATTGGATGGATTGATATTTATTTCAATGAACTGTCAATAAATGTTAGCTGTTTTGTTTGATATATAATATATATTATATTGAGCTACGTTCTCGTAATTTTTGCCTCACATAGTGTAGAAGACCCAAAAGCAACACTTTATTCATTGCATTTATATAATAATTAGGTCTTTGTTCCATTTTAAATATATTTCAAATAGTAAACATAAACACTCCACAAAAAAAAAGGTTAAGGTTAAAGTTAGAAATGTCAACAATGTCAAAATTTATTCGTGCAAAAGTTAAAATATTTTTAACTTCTTCCGATGACTTTTAATTTTGTACGAAAATTTTACCTGTCATTTTTCAACCAATGAAATTCTCTGAAATTTATATCGTATCATCGTACCATCGGATATCGGATCTGTGAAAATCCACCTTTATTGGTTGAGTGACAAGGTTTCATGTGTCACCTCGATTTGTAGAATGTCATTCTAGTTTGGTTTTATTTATGTTCACGGATGGAACCTTGGCATTGTAATGAGTCAGAATTGCGTTGTTAGCCAGCGCTGTTGTCAGATCAAAATATAAGGAAGATCAGTTGGAACCTTTTCACACTAATAACTCCAAATATGCGATTTTGTTAGTTGGAACCCTGTCATTTTAACCTAACCATATGTTGTACGTTTTTGTTCTATCATGAAGTGTATTCGTACTCTATTTTCAAAGATATATAAGCAAAACGAGAATATCTACAATTACAATAAAAATAAAGGTTTCAACTAACACCTAGTTGGAAATAAGAACTTAAAAATCTACTCAGATTCACTGTTATCACTAGTATCAGTTGTATCTTCTAAGTTTATAGTTAATTTGGTTATTGCTGGTAAATATTTAACATAGTCATTTTCCACTTTGATTACATGTTTGATTACATTTTTGTAGTTGGTTGCTGTGATCTTTGTGACTTCTCTTCTAATTAACTGGAGAGCAGTAGACAAAAATTTAGGAGCCACGTTTTTTCTTCTTCTATTTGCTTTAAGTTGAGTCCATATTAACTCTATTGGGTTCAATTTACAATAGTAAGGAGGAAGTCCAAGCACGGTATGTCCATTACTGCGAGTACAGTTATCAACAACATATACCTTCTGGTACTGTCTACTATAAACAATCTCCAACAATTGCTTTTTACTATGATGCCTCAAAGTACAAATCTCTCCCAAATAAAAATTCTTGAATTTGTTTCAAGTACTATTTGGAATTTTCTCATTAATCTTGAATGATATGATACGTTGTCCATATAATAATCACACTATATTTAGGTAATCTCGGAAGAAGAGATTCTTCAAACCATGATTCAAAAATTAAACTTTTCATGTCCTCATGATAATCTAAAGACGCATCTTTATTTTTTTTTGCAGATAATAATACATAATCGATCCATCTATTTTCTCCACCGCAGTGTAAAATTATAATTCTCTGTCCTGTCATGAGTATCACACCAAGTCTCATCTAAATAAACAAGATTTCGTTTCATTTTTTGATACTCAGTTATCTATCGGATAGAAATGTCTCTTTAAGAAATAATTATTCTAGTACTTTCCATTAGTGTTTGGCGCTTGTCTATAGATTTTTACTTAAAATTATGGGTTTTAAGAAATCATCAAAGTGTTGTTGCTGAATATAAGAGAATAAATATCCTTTCGAACCAGTTCACTTCGAAAGCTTTCAATAGTTGGAAAAATATTAGCCACTTCCATTTTATATATTGTTCTGATTATATGTTCCTTTAGGTGCGTTTCTATTTGTGTGAATTTGCACAATCCTTTCTCACCTGTCTAGAAGAAGATGTTGCTCCTATAGTCTTGTATCAGATTGCTTTCGACACTCTGATAAACATGTTTCTACAATTGTTTCTTATTTAGACAATTTAGAACACAATCCTTCATAAACATGTTTCAGCATATGTTTGGGATCATTAGAGATATATTGAAAATGTCGCTTACTTTTTACTACACAGCTTTGTATATATTTTAATTGATTAGAGGGTTCCACTGGCTTTTCAGCTGCAGAATTATTATCACACCATGGGTGCCACATTTTAAAAGTATCTTCGTAAAATTATAAAGTTTACTGTTCTTTTACATATTTTTACGTACTTTCTTTCTTTGTGAGTTTTATAAAAACTAACTTCTGTTTTTTTCCAAAAAAACATTGAACGTTTACATCTATGGTTCCTGAGTTGAACTTTTTTTTATACTTAAACCCTCCATATCCTCATGATAATCTAGATTCACGTCTTTAATTTTTTTTGCAGATATTAATAATACATCGTCGATGTATCCATTTTCTACACCGCAGTGTAAAATTATAATTCTGTCCTTTATTGGGCGGTACTGAATTACAACACTTTTGTTATTATTCGTCCAACTTTTTTTCACCGTGTCATGAGTACCATACCAGGTTTCATCCAAATAAACAATATTTCGTTTAAAAATAAAGTTTAAAATAAAGTAAAATATTATACCTACCTACCCAAGTGTAAACCACTGGACGGTCAAAACGAAATTTATTTGGATAAACTACCTTATAGTTTCGGTCGCTCAGGCAAATATTGTTATCTTAGGCAAAGAATGCATCGATGATAACTTTATCTGGGCGACTGTACATCTTTTCTAACGTAATACCAGGCACATCTGAATGTAAATATCGATGGGAATATTAAAACTTTGTATTATAATACATCTCAGTCACTGATAATTTTGCAGTTAATAACTACTCCTGGTAGAGTACTTTTATTTTAATTTTTATTGCCTGCTTTTATTACAGAAAAATATATTTTTACACAGTCTCACCGAAATACGAGGCGACTATAAATATTGGAATTTTGTACTTGGCAACATTGGTTCACAATCTCTAGTGATTTCGGTTGTCAACAAATTCTAATAGTAAAAACACAACTTTCAACACAAAAAATGTTCTAGGACCCTTAGGAGCCAAAACAGCCCCTTTAAATCAACTACTATTACGTTAATTAACAACATCAAGGATTGAAATTAACCAATCTTTCATAAGAAAAGTCAAAGTTTTTAACAAAATTTTTAGCAAACAAAATTATTAAAAATTGTTTAAACATGAGCATTGTAAACAAAGAGTACTTTGCGCTCCGACGAGTGCAAAAGGAGTGCACCCTTCAAAAAATCCAACACAGTTTCAAAACAGAACGCTCGGAAGAAATGACATATCTCGGGTTATACTGGACCAAATTTGCAATCTCCTTTTTTTTAAACTGGGGTACAAAGTTAAAATAATAACATTTATCATATTTTCAATGAAAAATTATCCAAAACAAAGCAGCTAATAACTACATGATGTACAAATCTATTCCAAGTCACCTTTTTATTGTTACTTTTTTATTTAGGTATTTATTTAAAATAATTATATTAAATAAATGTTATTTATAAACAGTATTAAATTGTTATTTATAAATAATGTTTCTATACTCCTATTAAATTTTAACAAACCAGTTTTTTGTCTTATAACAATTATTTTTAGAACAAAAAATCGTATATATAATGGTATATTATGAGAAATTATAACAGTTGTGACAAAAACAAATATTTTTTACCAACTAGAAATGACTAAGGCTGTTCCCTCCTCAATCGAGGAGGAAATGGACACCTAAAAGAACCGCAACGACACCTAAGACATGGCGTCGGAAAAAATAAGTATTTAATGCAACCTCCAACACTAAAAGGTGGCAACGATGAAGAAAGACTTGCCAGCTGTGAGATGTGGTGTTATTGAAGAATGTAGAAAATATCATGAAAATGTAAAAAATACGGAAACCTCAAAAGTGAAAAGAAATACTTAAAGCTCTACTTAAAGTGGAAGGAAAAAGACCGGGGAGACGACGCACTAACTGATTAAAAAATTTAAAGCAGTGAAGTAGAAAAACAACAATAGAACTCTGCAGAATTGCTGCAAACAGAGACAAATGAGCCGTAGTAATCGCCAATGCACTTAAAAAATGAGGTATACTAATAAGAAGTAATCTAATCACAGACTAAGTATGCAGACATAATACTGCTGAAGACAGCATATTATAAAGCAATTGCATAGGTTTATTAAAATATACTTTATCAAATTATTTAGTTTTATGAGCATATCATTATTTCCAAGAAATGGTTAAATTTAGTACATATCAAGTGCGAGAACTTAAATGATCCCTATTTGGACGAACTGTTTCATTAGTACAAATTACTTCTTACCAATGATGTTAAATTGTGGTGTTTAAAACTTGCGCGAAGAAACTCCTACAAAAATGTATTTATCTACTGTATCATAGAAGATCGTCTTAACTAAAACGCATATATAACTCACCTGTTTGAGTTCTTCTATACCTAGCAATAAACGGGATTGTACTACCATCGTTAAAAAGATTAATTACGTTCCAAGCAATATGTTTACTTAAACTCATATTCTCTGCTAATAATTCATGATCCTTCCATGTTGTTTCACAATTTAAATTAACATGTTTAGTATCCAAACTTGTACTTGGCAGATTCATTTCCGTTTTTAATTTTTTAGCCTAAAAATTGATATTATTAAAATATACTACATATATACTGTGTATACTATACTAGTAGAAAAATAAAAATAATTTCATATAATCATTGTTTAAGATCAAGTAGTGAAGATTGAAACCCCTTTTTTGGATGACCAATTTGTTAGTATACTCACTTTTGGTGGATTTAATTCACTTTTCGCTTCTGATTTTACTTTAGCGTTATCTTTGGAATTTTTCCTTTTTAGATTGGGCTTAGGACTGGCAGTCTAAAAAAAGTTAAACAGCAAATATAAAATCTGATTTGGTATTTAATTAAAATTCATTTTAATCGATTTAAAATACATCTTTAATCTTGAAACCTCCATGCGGGATATTTCAGAGATAATCTCAGGGTAATCGTACGATATTTTTATTATTTGAACCTGTTGGCAGCATTGCTCTTAGCTATGTGTTAAAAGTCACGTATCTTGGACTATTTCTGTATGGCGAGACATTTCCGTGCGAATGGTTCAAAGGATTTATTACTTAGGAAGTGGGGTATCTTGTTAAGAGTCCTCCGAAGGATTTGATATTAGTGCCGATTGGATATTAGTGTGTACCAAAACCACATGTTTTGTTATTAAAAATTATGTCTGTTTTAGCTTCCATTTAAAATAAATTCTTGGAAAAAGCAACGAGTTTTAACACAAGAGGAACTTCAAATAATTGTCAATACCTTGAATTTAGATCATGAATCTGATGGTGAAATCGAGTACAAGAACGACCAAAACCGAATGGTGACTTTCCAGAAATTATCTTGGAGACTACATATAAAACGGATAACACTTTAGAAATTAACAGCGAAGAAGTATTTGATGCAAAACCTTTGAGTACGCAATTGGAAGATTGTTTAGTGCTAGTTTCCAGATATACCGAGAAATAATATTTAGTAGGAAAGTACTGAAGTTAGTCCGACTGCAATAAATAGTAAAAGGCGACGAAGAAATATTGTAATTGCACGTCCTGGTTTGACGTTGTACTACTAGTTTTTTTAATGTATTTTTTTAATTATTTAATTATAACGAATATGAAAGATATTAGTCTACATAGTAATGAAAAAGCTTCTATAAATTATCAACAATTGGAACAAATAATATCCAGACAATAAAAAAACCTGTAAAACACTTGACAATGATAAACTATCTAGAGTTAACTTTAGGGATGTTGTGAAGCCATACAATTTTTTTTCAATTCTTCTCTGTTTTGGGCTAGTTGTTCGTTTTCGTGCAACCTCGGTTATTCAGTATTTTTTTAACCCACCCAACGGCTTGGGAACCTTCCCCTAGATCTTTTTCCTTCAACTCTCCCCTCGATTATTAATTTTTATCGTGCCTGTTCTTCTGAAAATGTGTCACAAATACTGCAACTCTATTGTATTTGTTTATGCAGTATATCTTTTAATTTGAATTGTTCTAGTTTTGATACATTTGTTCGATGTTCAAGATGATTTTATGTTTTTACTTTGTTTAGGCTTCTGCCTCTTTAGGAAAGGGGTGCTCTTTTTTGTGTGGGTGTGGTAAACGTAAGGGTGATATGCGTGTGGAGTTGTAGTAGTGGAGTACTAGAAAGCTGGAGTTCAGAAGGTGGTGTATTGTGATAAGGAGCGCACAAGAGGTATTGTTAGTAAGCGAGACAAGCCAAAGGGAGGTCCTTCAAGGTGTTACCAGCCATACTAGGAACGGCTCTTAATTAACTTGTTTGGCTTGCAGTTGTTAGTTGCGACGTTTTATGGAGATTGAATCTAATATATCAAAATACTCATCACGAAGTTCGTTTACAGTGTTGTGTAAAAGTTTTGCTGTGGGGAATGGAACTTTTCTGCGCTTCTGGGTGCAGAATCTTAGAATTTTTCTTTCAGTGGCCATGATGGTGTTAATTTGGCCTGTATGCCAGACCTGGTCGAATGCTTTCTGGACGTCTAGGAATATGCTTATGACGTGTTTTCTTTCGTTAATTGATTGCGAAATAAAACTTGCTGCTTCAATCAATGCATTTTGTGTGAAATGCCCAGCTCTGAATCCGAAGTGATGACTTGGAATGGTAAAATGAACGTCTAGGAATTCTACGAGTCTCGTCTTAAGAATCCTCTCGTAGATTTTACCTAGGGTGCTCAGTAATGAAATAGGTCTGTATGATTCATGGTTGGTTGGGGGGTTTGCCTTGTTTGGGAATCATGACTGTGCTGGCCACCTTCCATGAGATTGGAAAGTAGCTCAGTGTAAGATATGCATTGATTATGTTGGTGAGCAGCGGCATTATATTCTCTGGAAGATTTTTGACGCATTTTCTGTGGATGCCATCAGGACCAGGAGATGTGTTTTTACCTATGTTACAAATCTGACTGTCGGTGTCCTCAGTAACTGGGGCCATCATCAGATGAGGATGGCGAACAATGTGAGCCTAAGGTTAGTAGAATATATCTTCCACTCTTTGTTCGGCTTCCCTTTTGGATCTTTCATTGAAATTGGGATTGTTGGGGAATGAGTGCGGCCTGGAGTGTGTTTTTGAAGTCTTCGGCCTTTTCATGTGGATTGCTAAGAATGACGTCATTGGCTATGGGATGTGAGCGGAATCGATTTTTTTGTTTTGTTAAGATTTTGAATTGGTTCCAAAATCTAGCACTCTCCCGGTAGTCTAGTTTGGCCGTAACTTGCATCCACTGTTGAGGCCGAGAGTCTGTTATATTCTGCTTTGATGAGTGGGTCTCGGACTCTTTTATACTCTCTGATCAATTTGCATTTTGCTTTGATTTTTTCGATGATTTTTGGTGGAAGAGTTGGAATATACAGATTAAATCGAGTTATTGGAATAGGTAGGGATGTGGCTTCTTGAAGAAGCGATGTTCAACACACGATATTCTTAACATGCGACGGAATTCCATGTCCCAAAAATCTTTATTTTATTTTTATCCGTTTTTTGCAGTGTCCACGTTTCGGGTGCATATGTGGCTATGTGAAAAATGAGTGCTTTTACTAACCGTAATTTTATGTGTACGGTTTGGAGTCTTTCAAATTGTTACCAGTTTCATCATAGCTGTTCTTGCAATAGAAAGCCTTAAGTATCCGTCCATCCAAATATCTACTATCATAATGTTTGTCTTATTCTTAATTATATGTAGTCCGTACTCTTTGCTTTTCTCCACCGGACGTCCCATTATCTTTTCCATTTCTTTTTGTTTTGAGGATATTATTGTGTCATGCAATGCAAAGAGATCAAGAGGCGGACCACAGATGAGGTGGAAAGATGAGATCAGGAAACAAGGAGGTCCCACATGGCAGAGATCAGCTCAAGATAGGGAAAGATGGAGAGAACTGGGGGAGACCTATATCCAACAATGGAAGGATAGAGAATAGGTTTAAAAAAAATTGTGTCATCGGATATCTCAGTTTACTGATTGTGTTTCTTCCAACCGACATTCCACCCCTCTATCCATCTAGTACCCTTGGTGTAAATGGAGAGATTATGCAGCCCTGCTGCATAATCTCTACAATATTTTTACTGTGCATTATTTTATCACTTATTAGCTAAATTAAGGGCTGGTTTTCATCCCTTATTGTTTATGTGATTGGCTTAAATTCTCTAGCTAGATATTGGACTTTGTTCATAAAATTCATAACGTATTTTTTTGGTTTCTTTCCTATTCAGATTCTTTCTATAGAGTTTCTACGACATTTCTAAATGCTTTCCACATTTCTTCTAGACTGTCTTGTGTCCGTAAAATGCCTTTAAAAGTTCCGTTAATGCGACTCTAAATGGTTCTGGATTTGAAATCTTAAATTTTTTGTGTGAGTGCTCAACTTAAAGCTTCAGCTTGAAGCATGTCCATATTCCAAAAAGGCTGTTAAGTACAACTTAAATAGAAGCTTTCATCATTCATGTTAATTGTTTTTTTTTGTTCGAAACGAGTATAAAGATGAATTTAAGTGAATAAGCTCTAAGACGTTAGGGAAGTCATAGAGAATTGTGAGATAAATATTGCGTGGTGTAGTATGCATAAAAGGGAATCGTTTGTAGACGATTATTTTCTTCATCACAATAATATACAAGCGTATTCATGTTACCTTGTGTAAAAGTTTTTGGCCAAACTAAAGGGTTCATAACATTGTTTTTGGAGTCTACAAAACTAAAACTGTCGCTTGAAAGACAAAGTTTCGGTGACATAGAGGATGGCATTGAAAGTAATTAAAAACTGGATATCAGAATTGTTTTTGTAACTTAAAGCGTAGGGTACGTGTTATGTGGAATGAAGAATTCCGCTGGATGAAGCAGATTGAAGCACTAAGAAGTTATGAACGAAGGTTTTTTTTGCACTCGTATTTAGCGTTTATTAACGAGATACTTGTGAAACGAGCACTTAGGACAGGGTAAAAATACTCATTACAACTTATTGTGTAAGACCTAATACAAGGGAACTAAATTTGGGAAGACGAAGAATATCCTGGCTCAAGAACATAAGGAAATGTTTTGAATACAGCAGTGTAGAACTATTTATTTGCGAACAGGGCCCGCATAGCCATGATCATTTTCAATCCTCGATAGAAGATGGAACTTGAAAAAGAAGAGATACTTGTCTCTACTTCACAGATTATACACTGTTGGAAAGAGAGAGAATTCAACTTGTTTTGGCTGTCTAGTATCTTGTCACCTTCTGGTAGAGCATAGAGTGTAAAATGAGCAAAAACGAACAACGACAACCCATCTCTAACCGTACTACTTATTCATCAGCCGACTCCCGTAACTTCGAATTCCAATTGTTTACTAAAGCATAGCTTGAACCATAAACCTACTGAGACTAAAGTAAGTCTGTCAGTCAATTCCATTCCAAAACCATTCCATTTGTTTAAAAAACATTTCTGGATATTTCCAAATAATTGGACGAGGATACACGAGAATAACATTCTCTTGATATACATATACATATATATATATATATATATATATATATATATATATATATATATATTTATATATATATATATAATATATATATATATATATATATATATATGAAACCTAGAGCTAAGATTAACACTATTACAAAAATTAATATTAAACTCACCAGTCTTCCGGCTTGAACCGCGTCTATATCCATTTTGCCGAGCTTTCGCCATCCTCTCTGATGTCTTCCTCAGTGCTTCCGAGGTCTCAGTCTCCCGAGCCCCCAAACACTACTACACGGTTTACTGATCACTGCACTACTCAGTGAACAGTGTAGTAGTGTCTGGGGGCTCGGGAGACTGAGACCTCGGAAGCCCTGAGGAAGACATCAGAGAGGATGTCGAAAGCTCGGCAAAATGGATATCGACGCGGTTCAACCCGGAAGACTGGTGAGTTTAATATTAATTTTTGTAATAGTATTAATCTTAGCTCTAGGTTTCATTGTACTAACCGCGGAAATCTTTTCGAACATTATATATAATATATATATATATATATATATATATATATATATATATATATATATATATAATTTATCTATAATATATAATACTATTATATAATATACATAATTTATATAATATATATTATATATATATATATATATATATATATATATATATAATATATATATATATATTATGTGTGTGTGTGTGTGTGTGTGTGTGTGTGTGTGTGTGTAAATTGGGAAATAGCAGAAATCAATCAATTTTTCTAAACCATCTAAACAACAATAAAAAATAATTATACATATACCTTTAATGTTTCGTCGCCATCTTGTATGAGTTTTTCATTTTTGATCTGCGCCGTAGTAGCCTTTACAGTTTCATCTAATGAACTGGATTCATTATTGATCCTTGGTGTTGTCGGTTCTTTCTTTACTCGTGTCTTTCTCACAGTTGGTTCTTTTTTCACTTGTGGTTTTTTTACAACTCGTTCTTTCTTTACTTGGGGCTTCTTTATTGTGGTTTTTACAATCGGTACCTTTACTGTTGATTGCTTTGTTTTAACTGGTGCCCTTTTCCTAGTATTTTTCTAAAATAAACAAACTTATATGTACAATAATTATATATGTAATTATAGAATATACGGATATTTTAAACTTACACGTTTTCCGAATATATACTGAGATACAATGTGTTTTAATATTGTTATAAAAATAAATCGATGCAACAGAGTATCAAAGTACGAAACAGAAGAATTCTTGTAAAAAAATATACATATTACATTTTCAGACTCTAGAATTTTTCATTGATGAAAAAGAAAAAAAAGCATAAGAATATAAGAAGACATGTTAACCCCAAATTCAATAGTTTTTTTCTAAATATCAAGAATATAAAATGAATTAGACTTCAATGCGAAGGTAGAGACAGGAAGAGATGGAGAAGTAGTAGGCAAACATGAAATAGGAACACGTAATGAGAGAGAAGAGAGGTCAGTTCAGTTTTGCAAGGACAACTCATTATCAAGAACACATGCTAGAAACTACCAGTCCAAAGAAATCGTTGTAAACCAAAGATTCCGTAACGCCATAGTATCGACTAAAGCTTACCCAGATACAGATTTAATAAAAAGTGACCACAACCTTGTTTTAGCAGACATGAAACTCAAACTAAAGAAAATAAAAATAGCCACCAAAACAGCTAGAATTAATCTAAGAAGATTAATAGCAGCTGAGCTGAGCCAACAGATCACAAACAGATTACGAACACACAAAGAAGTGCAGAAAGTAGAAAGACAAGGAAATTTTAACGTAACAGATAAATGGAGAGAGTTAGAGAAGATTCTGAGGAAGATTATACAACAAAAATTAGAGAGCTATACATCCCCTAAAAACAAACAATGGATAACACAATAAATAAAGTCATTAGTCAATACAAAAACTTAGATAAAACAGTCAAACACAAAATCCAAGAAGCGAAGGAATTGTGGCGATTAAAAAAATGTGCAGAAATAGAAAGATTAGAAAAGCAATATGACAGTTTTAGCATATAAAGAAAAATTAAAGAAACAACTGGCATATACAAAAAAGAGGTGTTGGAAAACTAATGGACAAAAATAACAAAATAATAATTGAAACAGCAAAGAAAATAAATAGATGGGTTGAATATATAAAAGAGCTATTTGAAGACGAAGAAAGAATGAAAACAACAGAACCAAGAGGTAGAAATTGACCAAAAATTAATAAAAGGGAAATTGAAAAGAACTAAAACGTATAAAAAATCATAAAGCCGAGGGACCTGATGAAATACCTACAGAAATCTTAAGACTACTAACAGAGAACCACACTGATATACTAGTAGAATTATTCAATGAAATTTTATTGTGAAATTCAGTGTAATATTAATAGATAAGTTTTGCAGTAGTTGCCGTAGTGTGCATAGGAGTATTGTATCATAAACTTTCCTCATGTCCACAAATAATAGATGAGTTGGTCTATCCCTAGCCATTATTTTTTCAATTACTTGGGTTAAAGTGTAGATGCGGACGATGCAAGATCGTCCAACTCGAAATCATGCTTCCTGTTCCAGCTCAAGTGGTTCATATTCGTTTTCGACTAGGGTTTTCATTACTTTTCCGTACAATCTACTGAAAGTGCTGGTAACTAAGATGCGGCAATAGGTTTTGCAGTCTGCCTTATCCCCTCTTTTATGGATCAGTATTATCCATCTTTCTTTCCAGCTTTCATATATATTATCTCCGTTTAGGTGTCTATTAAAAAGTTCTCTCGGCATATTGACAAGCATCGGTGTTGCATTTTCTAAAAGTTCACCAGGTATTCCTTCTGGTCCATAGGCTCTTTTATTTTTCATGGTTTTTATGTTTGGCAGTTAAGTAGCCTCCGATGTTTATTTCTGGTCCATGGATTTTGTATCTTCTGGTTATTTGTTGGAGATATTCAGGTCTGGACTCCTGTAGTTCTTTTGCGTAGTAACTTTTGAATACGTTAATGTTGATGGTTTGTAGGTTTCTTGTATTTTGTTGTTGTTCTTTCATTCATTAACTCCAAAATTTAATGTATTATAGAGTCCTTTTTTTATTTTATTATGGTAAGCGCTTTTTTATTTGGTTTCATAACAGCTACTTTAAAAATTTACTATTGATTTTCCAAGTTCACTATTTTTTATACTTAAACTCACACAAATATAAAAATATAAAAGTTCCATTCAAAACAACAGTTTTGTTGTGACCAATGATGCCAATGGGTCAAAGAAGAAAAAAAAACGGAAGGGGATGAAATTTTGAACAGGTGGAAAGAATACTGAAATAACATACTGACAATATAACATTATGGACATAACATCATCATCATCCAGCTTTCATTTATTACGTCCACTGCTGGACATAGGCCACCCTTAAACCCCTCCATTCTTTGCGATTGTGTGCTCTTTGTTGCCAATTTTTCGTGATACTCCTGATGTCGTCAGCTCAACATGTACGTGGTCTTCCTCTACTACGTTTGTCTGCTCTTGGACATAACATACTGGTAAGCATTATACAGAAACGACTGAAAGAGAGACTGAAGAAAGAGTATACTCTGGTCAATATAGTACATAAAATAGGCAGGGCTTATAAACAATATAACAAAACAGTAGAAATTGAAATAGGTGACCATCACTGGAGTTTCAGCAAATATGTGTCATAATAGACCAAATACTCCAACTGCGTGAGATACAATCAAAAGGCTTTAACTATGAAAAACCTACGGTAGCTATTTTTGTAGATTTCAAGCAAAATTTTGACAGAGAAAAAGAAAACGATTTAGAAAGTGCTAAATAAAATATGCATAGATAATAAACATTCCTAAAAAGTAACGTGGCCTAGTCTTGATTAAATATGGCCCAATGAATAAACCACAAGACATGATCATGGTACGGGAAATGATAGAAGCGCTGAGAAAAATATGTGAAAATGGACAATATGTATGAAGGTCCTAATATTCCAGCAGTCATATAAGAACAATTGGGTTTAGATGGATCTAGAGCTAGAGGATACTGATTGGAGATTCCAAGAAATAATCACATACTTGAGGAGAACGAAACTTTAAACTAGTGGCGAAAAAGATGTGGACAAATGATTTAAAGAATTAAGTATAAGATAGTAAATAGAAAATAATTGGAAAATACTAAACGAAGCTAAGGAACTACAACGTCGCAGAGATACTATATAGATCTTCATTAATATATAGGCATATACACTCTAAATACTTAAAGATATTAAAACACACTTACTACTGGGGTTTCTATATCACTTTCGTCATCTGTGATTTCAATTAGAGAATTGTTATTTTCATTTCTCTTTGGTTTTGATTTAGTAGACGATTCTTTTTTGCCATCAATCTAAAATAAAACAATAATTAACAGATGTTTTTTTTTATTTGCAACCACCAATATTTAACAAAAAATTTTTTATTTGCAACCACCAAGCACACCAATAATTTCATAATTTTTAAATATTTTTTCATAGAAATGCAATATGTTGATATTTATTTATGTACATGTGGCATTAAATTGCAATATTCACTTTCAAATCGCGAAAGAGGTCGATTTTTATTTTCAAACTATGTTATGTTTGATCCAATTCCAGGTAGATGGCGCCGTTCATTCTGATGAGATAGTGGATGATCGCCCGATATCTAGAAGCATAGGTGTATAGTATATACAGAGATCGATTTAACTGTAAGCTTTTCTCAGAAATATAAAGTGCGTATTGTTTTGAACTAAACTGGTAATACATTGAATAAAAACTAAATAAAATAAGTGTTATGAACATTTTAATAAAATAACAGCTTTAAATCGGGAACTAGAAGATAAAGAACTGAGTTCTATTGGGAAAAAGCTGATTTAGTCCAACGACTAAGGAAGCCTAAAGATAGTAAACTCGTTTAAGAGTAAGGTACCGTTCGCGTCATAAAAAACTGGTACAACTCTTATAATCAAAAATCGTGTTTTTTAAGTTGTGTACGTTGATCTTGTCATATGCGTCAGTCTAATTTCTAGGGCACCGTTGCCAGTTCAACGAAAATATTATATTAAACCAGCTAAAACCAGCGTTGTGTGACAGACCGCCAGTTTTGAGTATACTAGTCACGTTTTGAAAAGCGTTTTTTCGTCCCGAATATTTTAGTTTATAATACACGTAATACATATAATAATGTTTTTCACATTTTTTATCGTTCTGGTAATAAATAATAAATTAATCTTGGTAGTTTGCCTATTACAAAACTTATTGACATAAAATACAAGTCGTGTTAGGTAGGTAATTGAAGTATAAAATTACAGTAGATGCATTCCAATGTTCCTTAGGTTTAAAGATCCTTCAAACATTTTGGATATCAACTCAACCCTATCTCTGGTCATTTAATCTATTAGATACGATTTTTTGTTGTTAATGATAAAAATAATACCTATCTAAAATTTTTATACATTTTTAAACGTTATTTTTTTATTTAGATTTAGTGCAATTCCGTTATCTGTGATGGCAACAACGAATTGATTCACGAACCATTGTGTCTAGTCTGAACACAGGTTTACATTGGGAAAAAAAGTGTACCAGTTTTATATGACGGGAAGTGTACCTTTATATTTCACAATATCGAAAATTATTGTTATTATATGCAATTACATATATCCTTCTATTTGAAAACAAAAATTTGCAATGTTTCTCAAATTACCGATATTTAACATCATTTTTATTTACTACAAATATGATAACTCCTTTAGTATTAATTTTACGGAAAAAAGTTATTTATAAAAAGCTATGCATGGTTTAAATCCTAGGATGCGATTATAAGATAATACATTTTTTCAATCTTTACGAGATACATAACAATACGTGAATTTTGAAAACGAAAAAAATTTCAATAGATCACATGCCATAAAAAAAATGGTTCGATAATGATTGCCTGAACTCCATAACATCAAGAAATATGGCTAGAAGGAACATGCTACAAAACCCCTCGCACAACAACAATGAAATATATAGACAAAGAAGAACAGAGACAAGAAAACTAATAAAAAGGAAGAAGAGAGAGTATCAGGAACAAATAATCAGAGATATAGAAGAAAAACGAAAAAACAAACAAGCGAGACAGTTCTTCAAAGCAGTTTCAGATATCAAGACCGGGTACCAAGCAAGAACAGGAAACTTCCTTCAAAACGAGAGTGGACAGCTTATCACGGATGACAAGGAAATCCTAAAAACCTGGAAGGAATACTTCTATCAACTATTGAATGACCAATCTAGCAGAAATACATCAAACATAGAGGTACATACAGCTGAAATAGAAGACCAATACCCGACATACGAAGAAGTAATAGAGGCAATTAAAAAACTTAAAAATTATAAGACACCAGGTAGCGATGGTATACCCGCAGAATGCTTAAAACATGGAGGAGAAGCGTTGTACAGTTCTATATACAAGCTAATTCAAGACATTTGGCGAGAAGAAACAATGCCAGATGAATGGAAAGAAGGGGTGATTGTACCAATACACAAAAAAGGAAACAAAAAGCAATGTATTAACTACAGGGGAATAACACTCCTAAACACCACCTACAAAATCCTTGCAAACATCCTGCTAGAAAGAACCAAAACATATACAGAAGAAATCGTTGGAGATTATAAATGCGGATTTAGACCGGGCCGCTCTACTATTGACCAGATATTCACAATAAAACAAATAATGAAAAATGCTGGGAGTTTGATCGTGAGCTTCATCAGATGTTCATAGATTTTAAACAAGCATTTGATACAGTATGCAGGGACAGACTGTGGACAGCGATGCAGAAACTTGGCTTTCCAAAAAAACTAGTCAGGTTGATACGGATGTGTATGGAACGGTTACGATGTAAGGTGAGAGTTGGACAACAATATTCGGAGACATTTGAAATAAACAATGGACTAAAACAGGGAGATGACCACAACTCTTCAACTTAGCTCTGGAGCACATAATCAGAAGTGAAAGAATCGAAAAACCAATACAGTATTTCATCGAGAAGGACCAAACTTACTACTGGCATTTGCAGACGATATTGATCTAATAGGAAACACACGATTAAGGATGAAGGAGAATTTCGTGAGATTCGAGAAGGAAGCAGAGAAGATGGGGCTCCAAATCAACGAAAACAAGACGAAATATATGTATATGAGCCGCAATAACCAAAGCGGAGACAGAATCGGTCAGAAAATCACCATCAATGACTTTAACTTTGAGCGCGTTAGAGAATTCAAGTATCTTGGAATAA
Organism: Diabrotica balteata; assembly: GCA_918026665.1. Lineage (NCBI taxonomy): Eukaryota > Metazoa > Arthropoda > Insecta > Coleoptera > Chrysomelidae > Diabrotica > Diabrotica balteata. The sequence goes on along the minus strand of OU898276.1, from coordinate 75,592,019 downwards.
CAATAACTGAAGACAATAACGCATCGCAAGAAATAAACAACAGGATTCAGGCCGGCAACAGATGTCTTTTTGCCCTCCAAAACCTTATAAAATCAAAACAACTAACACGAGGTACGAAGATACAGGTATACAAAACAATCATACGCCCGTTGTAATGTATGGAAGCGAAACGTGGACAATAACAAAGGCAAACGAAGAGAGACTATGTGTTTGGGAAAGAAAAATCCTAAGGAAGATCTTTGGTCCTGTGCTGGATGTAGCATCAGGACAGTATAGGATAAAAACTAACAAAGAGCTGGAAGAACTTTACCCAGACGCCAAAATCATAAAAGATATAAAGTCCAGAAGACTCCAATGGGCAGAACACCTCAGAATACATTCTGACGAACGAACAATAAGACTGGTGTGGGAGAAAGTCCCAACTGGAAGGAGACCACGCGGACGCCCTCGTCTCCGGTGGCGAGATAATGTAGCAGGAGACCTAAGCACTATGGGCGTGGAGAATTGGATGGAGGTTGCTCAAGACAGAAAACAGTGGAGGCATGTTGTCGAGTCGGCTAAAACACACGAAGAGTTGTAACGCCACGGAGTAAGTAAGTAAGTAACATGCCATAAGTCAGAAAAATCGGAAGGGCGCTACGTCGTGTATAAATCATAATCTCTAGTTCCTCAGATTCATACATTCATCAATTTGCGGATTTTCAGCCATAGTTTCACAGTGTTTAAAAATTTTTGATATTAGTAGGTTATTTAATCTTGAGTTTGAATATTTTTGGATAATGAATATTTCCATAATTTCCATAAGTTGAAAAAAAAGTTATTTTTTTTTATTTTCTGTCTAATAGTTATCCAAAAAGATAACGCACATTAAATCTTGTTGAAGTTTTATATTTTCCAAGTTTAATATGTCACAAATATAATATGTAAAATTAATAAAAAAATAAATGCTGTCCCACCAGGAATTCAATTGATCAATATAGGTAGATCTACAGATAGGAAAATAATGTTCACAAAGTGTTACTTATTCTATTTTTAAAAGTAAAAAATCATAAAACAGTTATAAATTATTTCATCCATATATGGGAATAATTTAGAAGAAATTCTGTCCTTCAATATTTTATTCTTCTTCTGTTACCTGAGCCCTTTTTTAAATGAAGGTATATTTGAATGTATTTCTTTTTCCTCTAAAATATCTAATACATCAAAACACCGATCCGCTAAATTAAAATCTCCTTCAATCCGAAATTCCGCATTGTACTGTAATCTGAAATACTGCCTCAATAAACATCAGATACATTATTTCACTTTCTTCAGAGCATGCTATTTATATGCTATATATTTTAAAGGCATTGGTTCCATAATGTGTAGAATATGTTGCCTGCTGTATAATAGGGTCATTGCTTCGGTCTATTGAAATTTCAGTACAGTCCAGAATAATTTTGTACTGGTCTTCTGAAGTTGTTGCAATATTCTACAAGTTATTTTTTTAAGCAAGTGTAAAAATGCTTGGTCCACTTAACAAATATGTTTTGGGCAATTCGAATGTCTTACCTCAAAAAATGCTTTAATGTAAAATAAAATAAATTAGGTCTATATTTCATAAGCGTTTTTAAGAGTAAATTTTGTACTATAAATTTTAATGTATGATTTTCCAAACTCTTTAACAAAAAATGTAAAAATTTTTCTTTAAAAACTAGTAAAATGTTTCAATTGTTCTTCTGACAAAAATTCCTAACAAATCAATTGACTTCTATTCAATGTAATCACGGTTTGAGTTGTAATACATGTTTTTGAACTCGCTGATTTATTTTCATTAGCAGATGTCTCTGTTGAACCACACTGTTGTGTATCATTCTTAACTGTTTGTAATAATTATGTTGCTCTTTGCTCTTTTTTTTGGTGGCAATACTGCTGCACAAACTCTTTTTCTATCCTATCACTTCTCCCAGAGTCCTTCACTGGTGTCTCCAACTTTCTTTTTGGTAAGTTTACTGAAGGTACTTCATCTTTTTTAATAATCGTCCATTGTCCTAAAAAAACAAGACAATGACATTCAATAAATTAGGATAAGTATTTTTTAACTTACCCAAACTTGAAACGGTATTATACTAAATTCATTTAACAGAAAAGTAGCGGTCAACAAATGCATGCAGAGAACACGTGAAACCTGATGTTTATATAATCGTACAGGGTTGTATTAAGATTCTAGCAGTCTATAACATCTGAATTTGAAATGAATTAATTTATAATTTTTAGGATTACTGTCTAAATAATAGTAATCAATGATTAATCTTCCAAAGAAATATACTTAAATATAAGTTTTTGTAAACTGTCATTCACACATCATTGGTTAATTGTGGTATTAATCAAAAGGCAAAAATAGAAAGTTGTTTTTATATATTTTACGCTTTAAGACCAATATTTGGAAATAAGTAATATTATCATTAATGATATAAAAAGAGACCTCTTCTTGTGTAAAAGTTAGGGAAAATACTTATACATATATTATTGGGTAGATAGAATTATACATTTAACATTACATTAACATTAATAAACAAAATTTATTTAGTCGACGTTTCGATTTCGATTTAACATTTATTTGTGTCAGCAGAAACGAATGTATATTTAGAAGAAATGTGACGTCACTATTTTTGACTTTGATGTCGAAGATGGTTCGAGATATCAAAATGCCGTTTTCAGATTTTGATTCAGGAGACAAATTTGATTCAGACATCGATAGATCGTCCCCAAGTATTGCATAGGCGACAACGCACAAACGAACATACTTTGCAGATGTAAAACGAAAGGTTTTCTTTGAAAATGATGAAAACACTTTATACTATTACATATAAGTAATATCGAATTACGAAAAAAAGTACTGGAAAACTACATAGGTACAATGAGTAAAATGGGCTACAGTTTTTCATTTTTAAAATATTCCATTTTGTTTATGTAATTTCGAATAATTTCGTATCTTTTATTTATCATTGCTACTCATTTCCACCTCAAAAGCTAGATCCACCTTTAACCGGATGGGAGCCTTCTTCAAGATCCACAACCTCTCTCTTGGTATAAAAGTAAGAATGCTACGATACTACGTCTTCTCTGTTCTTTTTTATGGTGTTGAATCGTACACCTTGAACGAAGATAGGTGCAGAAAATTGGAAGCATTTGAGATGTGGCTATATCGGAGAATACTTAAAATCCCGTGGACTGATCGAGTCACCAATGAGGAGGTCCTCAGAAGAATGAAGAAGAACCGAGACGTACTGACCACCATCAAATCTAGAAAGTTACAGTACTTTGAACACATTATGCGAAATGAATCCAGATATGCCCTTCTACAAGCCATCCTGCTAGGAAAAATATTTGGACAACGGAGTCCTGGTTGAAGAAGGAACGCCCTGTAGGAAGAAGAACGTCCTGGTTGAAGAACCTCAGAACCTGGTTCAACAAAACATCTATGCAGCTTTTCCGCGCTGTGGGAGATAAGGTGAAGATTGCCATGGTGATTGCCAACATTCATCACCGATAGGCACATCAAGAAGAAAAGAACTCATTTCCACACCACCATAGAGGTAGAGTGATAATGGTGCGTTTTTTTAATGTAGTTTCCCCGGTAAGCCTAATCCACAAATACTTAAACTTAGTGCAAAATATTATTCTGAGGAACTAGATGTACTATCATCGCCAGGGTTTATTATAATTGAATCTACTCTGGCTTCTACTAAATTATCTAACTCCTACATTTTTGGTTCCACCTTTTGGGTAACATGCTGTACACAATTTTTTCCATTTTTGCGGAGTTATGGTGGATAGAGCTTCATCAAATAAATTTTTCATGTCGGCAAACTTAAAAGTTGTATTTTTAGCTGCTACATAATTTTTTATATCTGTCCATATCAGCTCTATGGGATTCAACTCACAGTGATATGGTGGCAATCTTAAAACAATTTTATTTTGACTTTTCGCCATTTCGTCGATAATTTATTTATCATACTGTTTTTTATTTTAATTAACAAGTGATAAAAGTTACACTTTGAGAAGTGAGTCGTCAAAGGGGATGCTTTTTAGATGTAGCCATTCTTGGATATCCGCTTTTCTAGAAGATGTGGTGGGGATCTTTTCAGATTTTCTGGAATGATACGACGCATTGTCCATTACAATCACAGAATTTGCTTCCAATTTGGGTAAAGTCTTTTCAAACCAACCTTTTCCATCCATTTACTCATGATAATCTCCACTTTTCTTTGATTCAAAACTCCATAGAGCGTCAGGAACAAATCCGTCTTCGCTGCCTATGTGACAAATAATTAGTCGCTTTTCTTTACCTAAAAAATCAAATATTATTTATCAATTTCAATGTTCAACAAGAAATATTACCTGATGGATTTTTCAGACCTTACGAGAGTCCATCCAAAAATGCTTGTCTTGATGAGGTGACTGACTTATCAATCCATGTTTTTGATTTAATATGACCGGCGTTAATCCAAGTCTCATCTAAATATATCTTATGATTGTCATTTCTATGATGTTTTATCTGCCTTAAAAATTCTCTTCTCCAGATTACAAGGTCATCTCTGTCCGTAAGCATACTGTTCCTGCCACGTTTTTCAAATTTGAATTGAATTTTTTTCAGAGGCTTGTAAAAAGTAGTACGTTTGAAAGTCAGGTAGATTGGGGTCGTCGTTGACCTGTTGTAGAACTCTATCTATCGTGAGAATTTCATTTCTAAAAAAGAATTGATGCACTATTCTTCTTATAAATTTTGACCTTGTCAAAATCATCTACAGATTGTAGTTTGCCTTTACGAGTGGTACATTTTTTTGGTGCAACTAATGCGTGTGTAGTTTTATATTCTCTAATAACTTTAAACACAGAACTATCCGATACTCCAACTTTATCAGCTACTCTTTTCTCAACATCGGACAATATTAACGGCGGATTTTCTTGTAACTCGTGCTTATACACGTTTACAATTATTTCTTTAACGTCTACGCTTAAATGGCCTTTTTTCGATCTCTTTTTGGGAGGAGTTAAAGGTATGTTTACGAGTTCATCGGCAGAATCCGTGTCCGACATATTAATTTGTTTTAGTGACTGTATATACAAACCTGTAAAGTATTATTTACAGGCTAATATTCTAATAAAATAATAGATATATAATAGATAATTGAACAGATATATTAAAAAGGTCAATATTTGCCTCATCCTCAGGCAAAGAAAAGAGTTTGTATGGAAGTATGGAACAAATTCTTTTTTAGCTAAACAGAGCATTTTAAGAAATAATCCTGAAACACGTCGATTTTTGATTTTAATTTACCGTATTTTAAAATAGTATTCTAATATACAGGGTGAATTACTTTCGAATAATGACGTCACCGTCATTTTTTTTTTAATTGGAACACCCCCATTTTGTCTCGATTTTCGGATTACTCTAGCTGAGCTGATTCCAAAAATGTATTACATGTTGATTCAAATTGGTACAGGGTGGACAAAAATACAATAGTTTTGTGTGTGTTCATAAAATAACGCGTTAGTTAAATTAACAATATTATCAAAAATACTTATTGTCTAGCGGACAGAATATGATGAAATACATGACTTTATAAATGTTCGAACTGCAGCCTTTACTGTATTTGATAGTAACCCAAACGTTATACAAATTCTTGAACCTTGTTTATTGTGTCTTGAGAAATATTTTTTATTGCTGTCCGAATTCTCTTTCGCAATTCTTAAATATTTGCTGGTTTCGTTTGATACACAACACTCTTCACATGGCCCAACATAAAATAATCAAAAGGATTGAAATCTGGTGACCTCGCTGGCCATTCAATAGGTCCACGTCTACCAATTCACCTGTTCGGAAAAATTTCATCTGGGTATCTTCTAACATCTACTGCATAATGTGGAGGTGCACCATCCTGTTGCAACCATAAACTTTTATCAAAACCTCCAGGATTACGTCTGCTGGGAAACAAATTACGTAAAGTAGGTACGAGATACCCCTTTAAAAACTCAAGATACGTTGCCCCGTTTAAATTACCTTCGATAAAGTAGGGTCCGATAATTCGATTTCTTACAATTGCAGCCCATACATTTACCTTGTGCGAGTATTGTGTATGATGCTCACGCATCCAGTGGGCGTTTTCTTTTGCCCAGTATCTACAAATCTGACGGTTAAGCTCGCTATTTAACGTGAAAATGGCCTCATCAGAAAAAATAATGTTTTGTACCAAGCGAGGGTCTCGGTGGCAGTTATCCATCATTGCTTCGCAAAACTGCATTCTTCTATCGGGATCATCTTCGTTTAATTCCTACACAAGTTTGATTTTATAAGGATGCCATTTTTCAAGCTTTAATAGTTTGTGTGCCGTTGTTTTGCTAACACTGATATCGCGACTAACTTTACGCACAGAATTGTGCGCATCTTCTTCAAAACTAAGTTAAACATCTATTCTGAAAAATTTGCAAATTTTATAGGTGGGTAGGTTTTAAAAGTTGCACAATACTGAATTGTTTGAGATAATGCTTTTAGATTTTTAATTCAATATAGTTTATAGCCCTCTACCTGCGTTTAAAATGTCAGATTTTTCAAAATTTTTTCTATGATTTTTAAAGGCTATAATATGATTTTTAAAAGCTTATCTATAAAATTTAAACAAGCTGTTTAAAAAGAAACAATATTTATTATTAATAAAATATACATTTTTGACAAATCCATAAACAAAAATAGGTACACTAAATATAAGATTTAAATAAAAAAAAATATAATAAACTGAGAAAAATTGTTAACAATTAAATTCATTTCAAGTGTATCATTTCAATGTAGTCTGTTGCATTGAAATTTAGTTTCGGAACTTTAAATACTCTTACCTTATCACATGATTCCTTTCTTGCTTTTGTGATACGTCTTAGACCTAATTCTTTGACGAAATCTCTGTTGTCTGTAATCATAGCAAGCAAAAGATTTTCCGGATGGGCAAAAATGTATTACGTTGTATTACTGGATCTACATCTGTTTTCACTTTATCTGATAAACATCTGGAGTATCAAATTAATTTAAAAAGATGTTTGGGACCCATTTCACACAAAGGTTGCCCTTTGATGTGGAACCATACGGTAGACTTTCATGATATCATCAACAAATATATGAAGTTCTTCAGATGGGTCAATGATTCCAATGTAAAGGCGTAATATGCGGTTGGCCGTTGTAAACATGTGGCATATTGCCAGGCTGCCTATGCGAGTTCGTCGCTACACACACCCAACCATATAGCTTGACACATTTCGTACATGTATTTTTGATCGGTGCTTAAAGATTTTATCACATCTTCTTTTTGAGAAATAATGGTACCGGAGACAGGATTGAACGCTTTAACACAGAGAAGGTCGCAGGTTTCCAGTGCCTTTTCGATAGGCCCAGTGAATCCCTGAGGTCCGCTGGTTCGCCCATCCAATACACTAAATAAATGTCTTAGAGGCAATTCGTTTGCTTGTAGTAGGCAAATAAACCATCGAAGAGGCCTTTGTCGACGTAACTCGATAAATCAAATTGCTCCAGACTTCCATCCAGTATTCGTATTAGTTCCGTCACATCCTATACATTTCAGAAAATCTAGCTTCACATTAATGGTTGAAAGAAAGCTAAGAAGAGAATCACATATAGCTTTTCCGGTTCCAATGACTGGTGTCGTATGTCCTAAATATTGTGAGTTTGGTTGGCTTATGATAGAAATATGTTCTCTTGATACCAGTTTTCGATAAGAACGACCATTTTTTTTCGAACGTTAAGGTTTTATTTTTTGTCCCATCGAAATAAATACTTTCTAGAGCGCTTTGTAGATGTTGCCTTGCTTTATTTCGTGCTTGACGTACCTTGCTCTTATCTATAACCAAACGGTTCTCTTCGGAGGACAATAGGCCGACATCTTGTAAAACTGCCGTAGCAGTAGCAGCCACGGATCGGTTTAAAACTCCATATCTATCGCAGATTCTTGCGAGGTTTGGGAAACGTACTCTATTATAGGTTTTATTAGACTCCGAAATTAATGTTGAAGGTATAGGTTCCGTATCAACGTCAACAATATCGTTATCAACATGTGCTTCTAAATCATACTTACTCATTTCGGACATCTTTCTTTTCTTGCAAGGACTTCTATCATTAAGTTCGATTTGTTTATGATGTTTCATTTGTCGATCCATTCATATCATTTGTTATCATCATTTTTTCTTTATTCCCTCTGGTCTAATAGGAAAGGACGCTCGATAGTAGGTACTTTATGATTCTTAAGGCATTTGCAAGAATCAAAAGTCATGCATTTACACGATGCGATGTCAAAAAGTCTTGTGATGGAAGTTTCTTGGAAAGCGTCCACTTTTTCTGTGTATGTATCAGACCTTTTTGTTTTTGGATATCGAATTAATTTAATATATTGATCATAATACCTGTTATGAACGTCCTTAATGCTTTTTGAGCTTACAGTTGGAATTAAGGTCAAAGCCCAGATCTTTTCAATGCGTTGACAAACTACAGTGTGAACTTCGGTTATAGGCGGCTGTTTTCCGGAGTTTTGTTCTTGTAAATCATATCGCATGTGCGTATGAACAGTAGGCAAAACACTTAAAGATGGTTCACAAGGTATTCCAAATATAGGACAGCGCACTTTGCTTCGAATTTTTAAAAGTGTTGAACTCACTTTACTAACACACTTATATCTTTTTCAGTTGTTTGTTTGTTTGTTTATTAACGGGATGAACCCTTTTTCCTTACAAAAATTACAATATACACATATAATTAACATATAAACTGTAGTCATAAAGCTCGGTACACATATGCGAGCCGAACGGTATGCATACGGTTCGCGAACACAATATTCGTTAATTTGTACGGCAGACAAAACTGCTCGCGAACTGTTCGTTCGTTGCTCGTCGCGAACCAAATTGTGGCGGTTTATTCCACGACTTCAAAAGAAGCTCGTCGTTCAGTTTGGACGGCGCTACTAAACGCAGCGAACATTTTTATTGTCTCATCAAATCGACATTGTCACCGAACAACCCGAAGGTGCACTCGACTCGGCGGTAATTGTTCGCGCATCTGGTTTGCGCAGGTTAGCGGCCATATTTTAAGTTCACAGTCACGTCGTTGACAGATCATTTTGTGTTTGTTGTTAGGTTAGATCACTATTTGTTTCGCTAATAATTTGATTTTGTGCAATCGTAAACACTGTAATTGTACACTAAAAAAATGGCGCAAGGTCACCGAATTTGTCTGACAGCTACCAATGTAAATTTATCGGAGTGCACCTTCGGGTTGTTCGGTGACATTGTATGAATGACGTGTTCCTTCGTAGAAAGACGTGAAAAAACAGTAAACGGATTATTGTACATATTTTTATTTTTGTTAAACAAGCAAATGATGTCTTGATTTACATTATTGAACGTGACTTATTTATGTGTATAGAGGAAACTTTTGTGGGTTGTAACAAATCTCCCAAATTGTTTTTTTTTTTTGGAGTCGGTTGAAGTTTTTGAAAATTTTTATTTATTCTAGCCTATACTAGGGACTCTATTACATTATACAGTATATATATATATATATATATATATATATATATATTATATATATATATATATTATATATATATATATATATATTATATATATATATATTATATATATATATATATTATATATATATATATATTATATATATATATATATATATATATATATATAATATATATATATATATATATATATATATATATATATATAGATAGATAGATAAGAAACAGAAACACAATAAATCAGTACCCAAATTATAAATAAAATGAATCATTTCGCACATGTGTGTTCGTTGCTGGTTTTCGCTTTCCATGGCTCGCGAGATGTTCGCGAACCGTTCGATGTAGATATATTTTCAACGAGCTGTACGCGTACCGTTCGTATACCGTTTGGCTCGCATATCTGTACGCGCCTTAGTGCGCGTACAGATATGCGAGCCAAACGGTATACGAACGGTACGCGTACAGCTCGTTGAAAATATATCTACATCGAACGGTTCGCGAACATCTCGCGAGCCATGGAAAGCGAAAACCAGCAACGAACACACATGTGCGAAATGATTCATTTTATTTATAATTTGGGTACTGATTTATTGTGTTTCTGTTTCTTATCTATCTATATATATATATATATATATATATATATATATATATATATATATATATATATATATATATATATACTATATAATGTAATAGAGTCCCTAGTATAGGCTAGAATAAATAAAAAATTTCAAAAACTTCAACCGACTCCAAAAAAAAAACAATTTGGGAGATTTGTTACAACTCACAAAAGTTTCCTCTACACACATAAATAAGTCACGTTCAATAATGTAAATCAAGACATCATTTGCTTGTTTAACAAAAATAAAAATATGTACAATAATCCGTTTACTGTTTTTTCACGTCTTTCTAGGAAGGAACACGTCATTCATACAATGTCGATTTGATGAGACAATAAAAATGTTCGCTGCGTTTAGTAGCGCCGTCCAAACTGAACGACGAGCTTCTTTTGAAGTCGTGGAATAAACCGCCACAATTTGGTTCGCGACGAGCAACGAACGAACAGTTCGCGAGCAGTTTTGTCTGCCGTACAAATTAACGAATATTGTGTTCGCGAACCGTATGCATACCGTTCGGCTCGCATATGTGTACCGAGCTATATTACAATTTTAAAAAGTATTAATAACATTAATGTCTCAATTTCTTTAAACTATTCTTGAACGAGGACACGGATAAATTAAACAATTCAACACTATCTTCCAAATTATTGGCAGTTCTCAACATCCTTGTGATTGACTTACTTTTACCATAATTAGTGTGATGAAACTTTAGTCTAAACAGGTCAGGAGAGCGTGTTCTTCTAGAATTTACATTAAAAACAATTAATTCCAGCAGTTCCGGACAATCAACATAACCATTATGAATTTTATGCAAAAAACGCAATTCACACTTAGATTCTCTATTTTCTAAAGTTTTCAAATTAAGTTGACAAAGAATATAGTTATAATCACAGTTAGTTCTATTAAAACCCATTTTATACCTGCAAATTCTTAGGAATTTATTTTGAACTCGTTCCAACTGATCAATATACATATTATAATGGATACCAAATAATATTACAATATTCCAAAATGGACCGAACTAGAGAACAATACAAAATTTTGAAAGTAAATATTGAAAATTCTCGGGAGTTCCTTTGAACAAAGCCGAGCATTCTATAAGCCCGCGATGTAATATTATTAATATGCCTATCAAACAATTAGTCTTTGGTCAAATGTAATTCCAAGGTCTCTAATTTGATTTACTTCTGTAATCGATACTCCCTTAAGTATGTATGTTCTATATAACTGATGTTTAGTATTTCTGGAAAACGTAATTTTATAGCACTTTTTTATATTTAAATATAAGGCATTAATGGCACACCAACGAGATAAATTATTTAAGTCAGACTGAAGAGCATCCCTATCAGAGGTATTTTTAATTGCTTTAAAGATCTTTATGTCATCAGCAAACAATAGAAATTCACTATTATTAATTACTGATGATATATCATTCACAAATAGATTAAATAGAAGTGGGCCTAAGTGAGAACCTTGAGGTACACCCGAAGTAACATTAATCGCTTCAGAAACAAAATCACCATATTTTACTATTTGTGAACGATCTGTTAAATAACCCTGTGATCCAACCCAATAAATTATCTCCAATTCCGTATCCACGAAGTTTAGCAATTAATATTTCGTGATTTACCCTGTCAAATCTTCTTCTTCTTCTTCTACTTTTTGTAGATCTTTCGATCTGTTTAATTCTGAAGCTGCCTCTGGTTAATTTCTTGGGAGGTAGATTGCCAACTATCCCTCCATCTTTTAGGTGGTCTTCCGGGGGGTCTTGAACCAGGCGGATTGTTTTCTAGGGCAATTTTTGGGAGTCTATTCTCATCCATTCGTCTTACATGGTTGTACCACATCCTCTTGCGCTGTCTTCCCCATCTTACAATATCTTGAATTTTGCACTGCTCTCTAATGTTTGTATTTCTCACTCTGTCCCTTCTTGTTTTCCCCATTATTGTTCTTAGGGTTTTCATTTCGGCAACCCTTAGCATCTGTTTCGTTTTGTTGGTATCTTCGCGCACTTCTATGCCATATGTCATGATCGGTCGTATGCAAGTCTTATAGATTCTAATTTTACTATCTGTGCGCATATACGGATTAGACCAGACTATCTCCCGCAGACATCCTGACAGTGCAGATGCTTTGTTGATCTGACTCCTCAGGTCCTTTACTGGGTCATGGGTGCTTGATATATCTATGCCCAGATATCTGAATTGCATCACCTGTTCTATGGGGTTGTCCTCAACCACTAACTTACATCTGAGCGGATCTTTTGCTATTGTCATACATTTAGTTTTGTTGGTAGAGATGTTCATATTTAATAGTCGGCTTGTTTGAAAGAACTGAAAGAGCTGCCTTTGGAGATCATCTTCTGATTCGGCAATAATTGCTGCATCGTCTGCGTAGCACACCATACCAATTCTTTTGTTGCCCATTCTATATCCGAGATTAAGAGATGTTACTTTGTTGATAATTTTGCCCATGAGAAGATTAAACAAGAAGGGGCTTAAACTGTCGCCTTGTCTAATTCCTCCCGGTGTTGGAATATTTTCAGTGAATTCGTCTCCTGCTCTAACTTTGGTTACGTTGTTGTTGTTTAGGTTATGGAGTATCTTTGTTATACTGGTCGGTGTTTCATTTCCTATTAATATATTTAGAATGTCTCCCAGGCGAACTCTGTCAAATGCCTTCGTCAAATCAATGAAGCAAATATACGCTGGCATGCCGAACTCTATAGCTTTTTCTTTTATTTGTTTTATTACAAATACTGCGTCTGTTATAGACCGCCCTTTTGTAAAACCTTGTTGTTCTTCAGCATTAGTGATTTGCTTTTCCAATTTGTCCTTGAGAATACCCGTGAAAAGTTTCATTGTTGTATTTAAGAGGGTTCTTCCTCTATAGTTTTGTGGGCAGGTTTTTTGTCCTTTTTTAAATATGGGGATTGTGATACTATTATGCCATTCCTCTGGTGTTTCTGTTTTGTTTAATATTTCGTTAAATAGTTGTGCCAGTTTACTTGCAAGTTCCGGGCCTCCATATTTTAAAAGTTCATTGGGTATACCATCCGTTCCCGGTGATTTTCTGTTTTTTAGCTTTTTGATCTTTGCTTCTACTTCTTCGTCATTGATTGTAGCACTCACATCTTTTTCGCCTTCGTTTATATTCAGCGTTTCTTCGGCATCATATAGCTCTTTAAAATGTTGTTGCCATGTTTCTATAGGTACTCCGTTGGTCTGCACGAACTCGTTAACTGGTTTTTTCCTGTTGCGGAGCATTTTCCATACTTTCTTTTGGGCACCATATAGGTCGTAGTCCATGTCGCAAGTGAATTTGGCCCAATGTTCTCTTTTGATTGATTTTATTCTGGCGTTTACTTCGTTTCTTATTTGGACATATTCTGCATGAGCTTCTTCCGATTGCGTGCTTTTATATCTCAGGTAGGATTTGCGTTTTGACTCAGAGAGTTCTTTTACCCCCTGTCCAATGCTTTGGCAAAATCAGCATATATAGAGTCAACTTGGTTTCCCGATTCCATAGAATCAACAATGAAGTTTGAATACAAAATAAGATTTGTACAAGTAGATTTCTTTTGATAGAAACCATGTTGTTGACTGTTCAGCAGTCAACAGTGCAAGAGCCGTCCCTGCACGGACCACAGGGCGCATGCATCGAACACTAGTGACAACGACACCACCCGTAGCTGTCAAGCAGAAATAAGACATTCTTTTTTGGTTTTGTTAATTTTAAGTTTTTATAAAATTATTATAATAAAAGTGTTAAAGTCAGAATAAATATTTTTTATACAAGGAATACAGTCCACAATACTTCTGAAGGCTCAGAAATAAAAACTTTATTCATGGTCCTTCGAGCCGGATTTTATCAACAAGCAACAAGTGTTAGTGTATTTTTTTATCGGCAAGTGAAAAAGTTAACATGGCATGGTATGTGGTGAGTACACATTTTTCATTCCTATAATACCTATCCTGGAATAAGAGAGATATTAATTTGTGTCACAAGGTTATTATAATTTCGGTTTGTTAGGATTTATTAATAGCAAGCTTTAAACTTTATTGATATTATACATAGTCGATGCAATGGATCAGTTAACAGTTTTAAAAAGAAAGCGTAATATCTTTAAGGCACAAATTACAAAATTTGATTCATTTATAAGCAGTTTTACTCACGATAAAATAGTAGAATTACAAGTTAGGGTTGACAAATGCAAAGACAATTTACCAACTTCGGATTTAAACTTGGATTTTATAAATATTCCTAAAAACATTATACTTGCAGATGAAACATTTGGGGTTTCAAAACAAATTGATGTATTACTGGGAGCATCAGTTTTTTGGCAATTATTATGTGTGGGTCAGATAAAACTTGGCAAAAATCAACCAATTCTCCAAAAAACTAAGTTGGGATGGGTTATTTCAGGGCCAGTTAGTCAATCAATTAAGGTTAGCAACAATTCAGTGGTATGTAATTTTTCGTCTAATGTTTTGGAAAACCAAATTGAAAAATTTTGGTTAATAGAAGAATTTGGTGCAAAAAAGGTTATGTCCAAGGAGGACATTTATTGTCAAGAGTTGTTTGAAGCTAGCACGATTAAAAATGAAAACGGTCATTTTGTTGTTAAATTACCAACAAGGTCAAACATTTCTGACTTAGGAGATTCTTATAGTAATGCACTAAAAAGATTTCAATTATTGGAAAATAAATTAAATAAAAATTTGGAAATGAAAATTAAATACCATGAGTTTATGCAGGAATATATCCAGTTGGGTCACATGTCAAAGGTTGAAGATAAAACTGACTTCAATTCAGAAACACCCAACTACTATCTTCCACATCATGGAGTTTTAAAGGAAACGTCTTTAACTACAAAATTAAGGGTAGTATTTGATGGGTCAGCTAGAACTGACAGTGGTTTGTCATTAAATGATGTTCTAATGGTCGGACCAAAATTACAAGATGATTTAATGTGCATTCTTCTTCGTTTTCGGAAACATAATGTAGTTATAGCTTCAGACATCGAAAAGATGTATCGACAGGTTTTTGTTTGCAAAACTCAGCAAAAACTACAACAAATATTATGGAGGTTTTCGGATGAGCAACCAGTTGAGACATACAAGCTGAAAACGCTAACATATGGGACCGCTCCAGCAGCATTTTTGGCTATAAGAAGCTTACAACAATTAGCTCATGAGAATCAATTGAACCTGCCTCTAGCTTCCCAGGTGATTTTAAAGGATTTTTATGTTGATGATTTGCTTACAGGAGGGAGTTCAATTGAAGAAGTAAAATCATTAAAGGATGAATTAAATAATATTTTGTGCACAGCAGGATTTTCACTTAGAAAATGGGTATCAAACAAACCTGAAATTTTTGATGAGGATATTCAAATAAAGGGAGACATTGAACATTATCTTGCAGATGATGTTACAACAAAAACATTAGGGCTTTATTGGAACTCAAAGATAGATTCGCTTCAATATAAAATCAATTTTTCTAATTACACAAAGGTTAGCAAAAGAACAGTTCTGTCTTTAGTTTCACAGATATTTGATCCTCTTGGACTAGTAGGGCCAGTTATAATTAAAGCTAAATTAATAATGCAATCACTATGGCAATTAAAATTAAATTGGGATGAGTCTTTACCTTTAGATTTACACACAGCTTGGAACCAGTTTAGGGAATCAATTGCAGATTTGGAGAAAACTCACATTAGCAGGCAAGTTTTGTGTTCTAATCCAATTAATAGACAATTACATTGTTTCAGTGACGCTTCAGAGTCTGCTTATGGCGCAGCACTCTACATTCGGTCACTGGATCAAGGTGGTTCTTGCTTAGTTCATTTATTATGTGCGAAATCAAGGGTAGCACCCTTAAAAACAATATCTTTGCCTAGATTGGAATTGTGTGGTGCTTTATTGGCTGCCAAATTGGCATCGGAGGTTATCGCAACAATAGGTGTTAGCTTTGATGAGGTACATTTTTGGTCTGATTCAATGATAACTCTTTATTGGATTTTGGGTGAACCGTCACAATGGAAAACCTTCGTTGGAAATAGGGTGTCGGAAATACAAAGGCTTTCTAATGGATATAGCTGGCATCATGTTGACTCGCATGATAACCCAGCCGACATAATTACGCGCGGATATGAACCAAAGTTATTAAACACTTCAAAATTGTGGTGGAATGGGCCACCATGGTTAGCTTCTCATAAATTGTCTTGGCCTACTAAGGCTTTGTCAAATTCACACATTTCTATCATACCTGACCAGAAGGTAATTCAAACATTTATATCAACTGTGCAATTTGCTGAAATTTGGAACCGATTTTCCAGCTTAGCTAAATTGCAGCGTGTTTTTGCATATATACTTCGGTTTGTCACCAATTGTAAATCATCTAATAATAAGACAACGGGTCCTTTTACTGTAGATGAAAAAGAAAGAAGTTTTTTCTGTTTGGTATATATGGCACAAAATGAAGTATTTCATCAGGAAATACAAACAATAAAAAAATCAAAACCAATACATAAATCGAGTAAAATCTTATCATTAAATCCTTTTCTTGATGATAAAGGACTATTACGAGTTGGTGGACGTCTTCAAAAGTCAGAATTGTCTTTTGACCAGAAGCATCCAATCATACTCCCAAACGGCCATGTATTAACTAAACTTATAGTGATATCGTATCATCATAAATACTTGCATGCAGGTCCACAAGCTTGCTATCAATAATTCGTTTAAAATTTTGGTTATTATCTGGACGTAGCACGGTTAGGCACATTCTGCATAAATGTGTTACTTGCTTTCGTGTCAAACCTACATTGCTTGTACCTCTTATGGGAGATTTACCTAAATCTAGACTTCTGCCTACAAGGCCATTTTATAATTGTGGTGTAGATTATGGGGGTCCCTTTGAATTGAAAACAAGCTATTTACGGAATTGTAAAGTAGTTAAATGCTATATATGTATTTTTACATGTTTTACAACAAGGGCGACACATATTGAACTTGTATATGATTTAAGTACTAATTCATTCTTAAATTCATTTAAACGTTTCATTGCTAGAAGAGGTCTATGTAAAAATATGTATTCTGATAATGGAACTAACTTCGTTGGGGCAAATAATCATTTGCAGGAGTTATATTCATTTATGAATGATGCAACGGTAAAATCAAATTTTTTAGATTATTTTTCGGAACATAAGATTCATTGGCATTTTATTCCAGCTCACTCACCACATTTTGGTGGCATCTGGGAATCAACTGTAAAATCGGTAAAGTTTCATATACGAAGGGTAATGTGTAATAATAAATTTACATATGACGAAATGTATACTTTGTTGACGCAAATTGAGTCTCTCCTAAATTCCCGTCCTTTATTACCTCTGTCGGAAAGTCCAGAAGACCTTGGTGTACTCACCCCTGGACATTTTCTAATTGGAGCACCACTTGTAGCACTGCCACAAGAAGAGCTAACTGAAATAAATCCGAATAAGTTGAAACGGTATCATCACCTGACTCAGATAATTCAGAGTTTTTGGGTACGCTGGTCACGTGAGTACCTCTCTTCACTTCAGCAGCGAACCAAATGGAGAACAGCAGCTGACAACGTGAAAATTGGATCATTGGTTATTATTCAAGAGGATGGTCTTCCTCCTACTAAATGGGAATTGGGTAGAATATTGCAACTACATGCTGGGACAGATAATGTTGTGCGGGTTGTGACTGTGCGTACTTCTAAAGGTGAATTCAAAAGGCCTTGTGTAAAGTTAGCCGTCCTGCCAATGGATGAACAATAATGGTTATGGTTTACAAGAAGCGTTGTTTGAAAGGCATCACTTAAGCCTTTCAAGGGGGGCGGCATGTTCAGCAGTCAACAGTGCAAGAGCCGTCCTGCACGGGCCACAGGGCGCATGCATCGAACACTAGCGACAACGACACCACGCGTAGCTGTCAAGCAGAAATAAGACATTCTTTTTTGGTTTTGTTAATTTTAAGTTTTTATAAAATTATTATAATAAAAGTGTTAAAGTCAGAATAAATATTTTTTATACAAGGAATACAGTCCACAATACTTCTCAAGGCTCAGAAATAAAAACTTTATTCATTGACCGAGAATTATATTTTTACAATCGTAGGTTAACATATGGTTAACAAAAAAATCAAGCAACTTTGGTAGTTCAGACTGCAAACAAACAGCCCTGTAATTTTCAACATTATTATTTTGACCAGATTTAAAAATGGGTTTTAAAAAACTTACTTTCCAAAAATAAGGAAATGTAGAAAAAGTTAATGACTTATTGAATAATAACTGAATAGGTTTAGCAAGAGTGAATATACATTTTTTTATAAAATACATTGGTATACCATCTGGACCCGCTGTCAGTTTCCACGGATTATTTTGTATCTTATCAATAATATCCTTAACATTAATTAAATAATTATTAGCATTAACATAATTTTCGTACTTAAAATTAGGAATCTGATTTATTTTTCTTTTATTATAGACAGTCGAAAAGAACCCAGCAAATAAATTCACAATATCTGAACCATTTTCACTACTTTCATTACCATAACTCATACTCGATGGTAGAACATGAGATTTGCGTTTATTATTAATATATTTCCAGAAAGAACAAGAATTATGAAAAATGCTAGCCTCAATTTCATTCACATGACGCCTTTGTAAATACTTGCTAAGCTCTTTACATTGTTCCCTGAGATCGGAAAAAAGACAATAGTTCTCATCACCACCAGTCATTTTAAATTTTTTATGTGCTTTTTTCTTCTCATAAAGTAAATGTTTTAACTCTGATGTAAACCATTTGGGATAGGTAGATGTTTTAAATTTTTTTAATGGTATAAACAATTCGATTAAATAAAATAAAATATCATAAAAATCTTTAACTACGTCATTAATGCTTTTGTTAAGAAATAATAAATTCCAGTCAACTTCTGCTAAATAATAATTTAAAGCAACATAATCACCATTTTTAAAGTCAAAATAGTATTCTTCATAATTAAGGACAGATTCTTTTATATCAACAATTACGTCAAAATTGACTGGTGTATGATGAAATCCCTCCTCAAATAACGGATCCAGAGGTACAGAAACAGATATATCAGGAAAGCTAGAAAAAAATTAAATCAAGAAAAACATTTCTCCGGTTGGATATCGTATTGACCTGGTATAGTCACAATTATTAATGATATTACATATAACGTTAGCTGGTGAGTTTTGGTTAGCCTGTACCGTGGTACCATAAAGACTGTTAACCCAAACTACATCAGGTAAATTATAATCCCCACAAATTCTTAGTTTACAACCCGGAATTTATTCTATATTATATTTTTATAAATATATATATATCAATACTATCACAGTGTTCTATATATACATGCCTATCAGATGCAGGAGGTAAATAAACACCACCAAATACGACAGTTTGACTTATGACACTTAAGTGAAACAAACATTTGCTCAACACTATTTTGAGGAACAAAAACCTCACACACTTCCAAATGTTTGGCCACAGCTACTAATACTCCCCCACCACGTTGTTTGACACTAGTATTATAATTTCTATCACTTCTAAAAATGTTGAAGTCTTCTAACCCCAATTCTGCATCATGGAATTCAAAATTTAAGCAAGTTTCGACTAAAACAATCACATTGTAATCGGCGCATGACACTGTCTGGCTTAAATCCTTAAGCTTTGTTCTTAAACCACCCACATTTTGAAAATCAACATTTAGTACAGTTCTACCATTATGATCATTAACGCTACTTTTTGATTGCTATCTTTGATAATTTATCTTCTCTTTGTTTTTATTAATTTGTCGAAGATAGCTAGGACAGTTTGTATCAAATACGTGATGACCTGTATCAACACCATCTATTTCATTACATCCTTCGCATAATTACAATTAGAACAAGAATAATTAGTACTGTTGCATTGATTTTTTTATGCTTACCTGCACATAAAGGACATGTATCTTGTTTGGCTTGACATTTGTCAATAAAATGTCCGAATTTCCAACAACGAAAACATCGCATTACACTTACAAATTCAAAAAATTTGTAACTGTTCCACCCGATATGAACTCTATCTTTCAATAGTTCAATAAACTAATTAGTTATTAAAAGTTATTACGGCAACAATGCAGTACACAATACGAAACAATTCAATTATGCAAAATCCGACAACAAATCATACAAAAAAATAGTGATCTGCCGACCTGTCCAGACAAAACTGTACTGGAAAATTAGCTGAAAGTTCTGTCTAGCAATCTCGCTCGCGCATGCGTGCAACTAGTAACAACAGCTCATTAGTAGCGTAATGCGCATCAATTTTCTTTAGAACCAAAAATTTAGATGAATACAACTTTGTTTTATTTTGTAAAACTAATTCGACAATCAGGGGGGAAATTTCCATTTATGGGAAATTTTAAGTCCCGGTAGAGAGCTAAAACATATATGTGATATATTTTTTATTATTTTTATACTGTTTCTAATAGTCTAATGCAACTTCCGATTCATACCCAGACTTGTTTTGTTCGATTTGAAAAATTCGACCAACCCTATTGCTGATACTTTTTTTAAATACGATAGCGATCAACTATCGTTTCTGTAAAGCTTTATTCAAGGGAAATGTATGAAACTTGACATTGTCAGTTTTATTGGAAACTGAACTGCATTGTGGCACACAACAATTGTAAGTCATACTGTAATTGTAAGTTTTAGTAAAAGTGTCCAAACAATTAAAATGTCCTAAATAACTTATTAAAACTTAAATCACTCATAAAATTTCATAACAACTAGGAAACGAGTACCAAACAATGCAAATAAATGGCAGAATATAATAAGATTATGTTTTAATACCAAACCCTGATGCCAGCGCCACCTACATGTATGTGATCTATTAGAAGTTTTGTTAATACCAATACCAATTTTCAATATTGTGAAATATAAAGGTATATGTAACTGTGGAGCGAAATTCATATTTTTTTTATATACCTCGTATATGATCGATAAAATTTGAGATTTGATAGTTGTATCTTAGGTTTCAGACCATGCAGAACTTTTTATAAAATATAACTTTTATTCGTAATATATATATATATATATATATATATATATATATATATATATATATATATATATATATATATATATATATATATATATATATGATTTCAGTTGTTTTCCGGGTTTGACTCCGCGTTAAGTAATGTTGGTTTTTAGAAAAAACATTGTTTTGACGACGTTTCGGCAAGGTCACACTTGCCATTGTCAAGTCAGATTAGTTCTGCTTCGTCTTGATGTTTCAGGAGAAACAGAGAAATAAAGGTTTGTCACTTTGTTAAAGGTTTGTTATACCTAGAGTCCACCGTTTTTGATATATCCAAGTGTTTTTAAAAATAAGGGATGTTTAAAACATGCCAATAACTCCTAAATTTCCTAAAATTTAAAATTAATTTTTTTATGGAAAATCAAATACTTACTATTCAAAAATATTTTACAGGGTGCTTGCGAATTAGATATTTATTACTGGCACCTTTAAACATTAAAAACTGTTCTATTTTAAATGTGACACGCAGTATATTTTTTAATTTTACGAAAGATATTTCAAATACCTTTCAAAAAATATAAATATTCCCTATACCCATATTCGACAGTTTTGGATATAAAATCAAAGTTCTGTGATAGCTATACTTTATAAAAAAAAAGTAAATTTCTTTAACCAAGATAGCTATGAACTGTCAGTTTACAAACTGTTGTACTATTTTATATTACATACTTACATAGTTTTAGACATTTAGAATTGTATACAAAACGTACTCCTCATAACAAATAATTAGTCAACTAACTGTCAGTTTACACACTAGTGTGCTATTTTATATTACATATTTTTATTTAGTTTATTTTGATATAAAAAAAAATGAAGCAATATTCCATTCAATAACGGGTGGATATGATTCTCACCATAGGTGAATGTAACGAAAACTGTTTTTTAGCGGCAAGGGTTTATGCCCAGAAGTACCCAAATAGGGATCGACCAGATAAGAGAACTCTAGAACGAATTTTAGATCGGTTTCGGACAACAGGTAGTGTTACATATTCAAAACAAACTCCGAATAAACTGTCATTGACAATGAAGAAAACGAATTTAATGTATTAGCTTCAATAGCAGAGGATGCTAACACTAGCGGTAGAAAAATTTCAAATCAAATAGACATACCCAGAACCAGTGTAAGGAGAATTCTCAAGAAACACCGACTCCGCCCATACCATATTGAATTCCATCAACATTTATATGGAACCGATTTTCAACAACGCCTAGATTTTAGTTTATGGGCACTAGAAGAGGTAGGACAAAACATAGATTTTTTCGATTTTGTTTTATTTACAGACGAGTGTACAATCAACAACAATGGCCTAGTAAATCGCCATAACTTCCATTATTACGACACTGAAAATCAGCACCTATTTAGAACTGTTGACCGCCAAAATAGATGGAGCCTTGATGTTTTTGGAGGAATTATTGGGAATAAAGTTATAGGCCCATATTTTTTTAATGGGCATTTAAAAGGCGATCATTTTTTGAGGTTTCTTCGATCAGATGTTTGGTTGCTTCTCGAAAATGTACCATTGAATGTTAGGCAACAAATGTGGCTACTATTAGATGGTGCTCCGGCTCATTTTGCGCGCAATGTGAGAGATTACTTAGACCTTAAATTTCCCAATAAATTGATAGGAAGAGGAGGACCATGTCACTGGCCACCTAGATCACCATGTTTAAATCCACTGGATTTTTTCCTATAGGGTTACATTAAAAATCTTGTGTTCAGCACTCCACCCACCACAGCAGAAGATATGAAGCAAATAATTAAGAATGCTTTTGAAGCAATTACTCCGGATATGTTAAGAAGAGTACAAAGTTCTTTTCAACGGAGAATTACACTGTGTATTCAAACAGATGGTCATCATTTTGAACATTTATTAGACTAAGAACATCTTTGTATTAATATTACTAATCTTTCTTCCTTCTTCAAAACTCAAAAAGTTTTGATATTTTGTTAAATTATTTTATGCACAAAATACATTATACATCTAAGTAAGTGAACACTTGTTTCTGTAAAGTCCATACATTAAAACTTGATGATTTTAATGAACCTACTAATATTCTTAAAGGATCAACTTACTCCAGATATAATTTTATTATTGTTAAGCCAGATGATGGCATAGTCCGAAGATAGCAGCCTACACTTTTTGTTAAGCACCATTAAATTTATGTGGATTGATTTTTTGTTTTTCTTTAATTATAATTTATTTTTTATGAAAATTTGTGAAAATTTAGTTTTAAATAACAATTTTGGTTTTATATCCAAAACTGTCGAATATGGGTATAGGAAATATTTATATTTTTTGAAAGGTATTTGAAATATCTTTCATAAAATTCAAAAAATATACTGGGTGTCACATTTAAAATAAAGCAGTTTTTAATGTTTAAATGTGCCATCAATAAATATCTAATTCGCAAACACCCTGTAAAATATTTTTGAATAGTATTTGATTTTAGAGTACAATTAATTCTTAATCTTCCATAAAAAAATTAATTTTAAATATTAGGAAATTTAGGAGTTATTGGCATGTTTCAAACATCCCTTATTTTTAAAAATACTTGGATATATCAAAAACGGTAGACTCTAAGTATAACAAACCTTTAACAAAGTGACACTTATTTTGTTCTTAGAATTCAAAAATGCAATAAAATACAGGGTGTCCCATTTAAAAAAACATAACTTTGATGTGTAGCACTTTCCTGGACACACCCTGGTTATCTGTGGTCTGTGATGTTGTATTGTTCTTGGTATCTGATTTACTTCTTCATTTGATTTTCATTTGATTTGATTTCATTTGATTTGATTCACTTCTTACTTAAATCAGATACCAAGAACAATACAACATCACAGATAACCAACTTGACTGATATATCTATTAACAACTAACCTACTTTAATAATAATTTTCATTAACAAAAAAAGATAACATTCGCTTGCTTTTCTTAGATACATCTCAATAAGATATTATTACAATAATACATGAACAATATACTAATTAAAAAAAGAATTTCAATTAGAAATTCTAAACTAATATCTCCCCAGACTGGGATCTAACTTCATCGGTTTTACCAATGAACCTTAACGACATTCATATCAAAAGAACTACTTGTAATTGTTTCGGCGCTTGCGTTCTATGAAAACAGAAGCTCACATTCAAACTTTACAACAATTAAAAATTTAGTTATTGCCGACAATTCAAAGAATTACTTCCTTTAAATGTAGTTACATTGGATTTTTCGATTGTCTTTGGGCAAGCCTTTGCGTTTTAAGTTCAAAGCTACCATACATTTCCAACGTTCACAAATAAACTTTTTTGCACATAGTAACAAAAAAACACCACTATGTTGTTACTAGCTAAAGTTTTTTAACATCATAACTCGACATTTCTAAAATTTCACGGTAAGGTAAATGTTTTTTATTAGATAATATATGGTAGCTAATTATAATTTATTCTCTTTCAGCCCTGAAGAAACCAAATTCTCTTTGGCGAAAACGTTAGGTGAAATAATTGATACACATTAGAGTTTTTTTTTTGCAGATTTCCCCAATATTTAAGAGTTTACTATATATATATATATATTAAATGGCCAAAGATATGGCCTAGGAGGACAAATTCGTTAAACTTCCCGTGCTCGAATCGGTATCAATAGAGTGTTATGACTCATTTCAATACTTCATCAGATACTCGTGCCGATACAAATTCAAACTCGGAAACTCCAACGAATGTCTCCTTAAATTTGATCACTACAGTGGTTAGCGTATAGAGGTACCACCTGCTTTGGTGGCCATGAACGAAAACGATTTAATAATATCGTTTTCTGTCCTCTGTGGAATGCGAAATGTGTACATTTGACCATTTAGTTCGACAGAGCGATAGCAGCTTTTGATAAAAGATTTAATCTTACGCATAAGGACGCATGAGGAGTCCAAGAAGAAGATTCCCGAAAACCAATCAGACATAATATCAGCCATTCTTAAAGAAACATTTTCCTGTGATTTTTGGAAAAGTCGTGAATTCGCGGTAGTGGTGCTTCTGTCTTTCTACAAGATTTAACAAAACGCAAAAAAACTTACCACACTATCTACTAAGACAAATGTTTCATCCTTGTCCTCTTTGTCACTAATTTCATCCTCATCTGAAGTTAACTCTAGTGTATAGAATTTTTTGTCATACTTAGCACGACGCTCTCTAGTTATTCTTTTCTGTAAATATAAGATTTTATTATATATTTATTTGTAATACATGAGTACCAAAAATTGTCAACTTGACACATTTATCCAATAACTATAAAATATTAAAGCTTATATATTAAAAAAATAGATAGACCTAAGGTTTTTAAAATAGACTATAGTTATAGTTATTAGCATATGGTACGATTACTATTTATTGTACCAGTAAATATCTGCATAGTAGAATTTAGGAGAATAAGGAAAGAACATATTTAAAAAAGTTTTTGGACGTACTATTGTGACGGAATATTTGCTACTACAAAACTTAAAGAACACATAAAAAAGTCAAATAGAACGTTAAAAAACAGATGTGGCAGTCCAGTGGGACTGCCGGTAGAAGTTATACTTCTATACACGCGTTCGCCGTTAAAAATTTATATGGGAGTCAATCTGCACAATCATTACATATGTAATGCTATAGGTAAGAGAGAGCAGAAAGCGAAAAAGAATTCGTTATATAGGTATATGGTGCATCGTTTGCTGTATATAAACATTTGACCTGTAATAGGAGTGTAGTAAATGAAGGATTGTATCAATATTTTAATAAAAATACATATTTTTATTTTCATATATGTATAAAAGGAGTTGAATGCAAAAAATTTTTTTACACATACTCTGCAGTAAAATTCATTTTTTATTTTGTTATTAATATAAAAATTACAATACAATAAATACATTGCAACATAATTCAATATAATAATATAATATAAATTAAAATGTAATATTCATAAGTATGCAATAAGTATGTATAACTGCCAATATACATAACTTACTTTACGAAGATAAAAATAAAAAACCAACAACTCGGATTATGTTGTAAATTTTCATTTTATTTTAAAATTCAGCATTTTTGCTATATTACATATATTTAATAAGATTAACGTGAGGTTTTTAAATATTTCAAAACTAAAAAAGGAAATTCATAATTGGGATTCGAACTCACAAACACCAGCGTATGAACCAAACACGTAAAGGATTTGCCAATTAGAAATGACACTAACGGATTTCAAAACTGACAGTTCTCGGTCAAACAGTGATTATTTTGAAATACAAAAGCGTAAAATAATTATAAACGTTTAATAAATAATACAAAACATATCACATAAATAATAATATTAATACATATTATATTATATATACAATATTATATATATATATATATATATATATATATATATATATATATATATATACAAAAGGAACATTTTTATTCTCGAGCGAGGAAGAGAGAGAAAATATATCTTCTGTCTCTCTCTTTATCATTATCCAGAAATGGCAAGGGCAGCATTCTTAAAATTCAAACAATTGTTCTGTGACAAAAATCTGAATATTGCGCTGAGACTGAGGTTTGTTGAATGTTACGTCTGGTCGCAATTATTGTACGGGGTAGAAACATGGACACTAAAAGCGCAAATAGTTAAAAAGATTGAAGCCTTTGAACTTTGGATATACCGGAGAATGTTGAGAATCCCATGGACTGCCAGGGTCACCAATGAGGAAGTGCTGAGAAGAATGGGTCGAGTCAAAAAATTGTTGAGAACGATAAAAGTACGCAAGACTGCATACCTTGGACACATACTAAGAAATAATAAATATAGTCTTCTGCAGGTCATCATGCAGGGTAGAGTCGATGGCAAAAAGGGAATAGGTAGAAAAAGGAAGTCATGGCTGCGAAATATTCGAGACTGGACAAACATGACTGTAGACGAATTATTCCACGTTGCTCATTATCTTACATATGTAATGGTTTCACAGATTCACTCCCATGCAAATTTCCAACGCCGACCGTGCATATAAAAGTGTAACTTCAAAAAAAATTGAACTTAAGGAAGAAGAATTGAGTGAATTTAATTTTTTTGATATAAAAGTGGTTTCAGTTAAATTGGCTTAAACTTTGCAGAGAAGTATCTTTGGTTGTACTGATCAAAAGTTCTTATTACACCAACACCCAGAAATCAATTTTTTCTGAGTTAGTTAATTTTTAGACCCTTGAATAATATATATTTTAATAATATGCAGGGTGTTAGTAAATAAGTGCAAAGTGAACTGTTAGGGTGATTCTGCATCATTGCTGTGAAAGCGGTTGAGATATTCAAACAAAATTTCGTGGGTTTTAAAAGCATTTTTTACATCAAATAAGCAATTTTATATTCATCACTGGCGCGCATTGGCGCACATGGCGAGTTGTCAAATTAATGTTTTTTCATTATTAAGCTTTTAATTTGCTATAATATTACTATTAGTAATTAATTAATTTTTCTTTTATAGAACAGAATAAAAAATTATACAAATGCTTAATTGTTAGATATACAGGAAATCTCTTCACTTGGAATGGATATAACAAATACAGAGATGCCAACACTCAGATATGCTGAGAAGGATAATCACTATTACCCAGATGTAGAGGAAAGCCTAGAAGATGATGGCTAGATGAAGTAGAAGAAAAAGTAAGAACAATGAATGTTAAAGACTAGAAAGTTCAGTGCAAGGACAGGAAGAAATGGAAAAGAGTCACGACAACAGGAAAAACACACAACAAGGTATAAATGACATAGAAGAATATTCCACCTCACCCCAGAATAGGATTTTGAATACCATGGCGTTAGCTATAACTTTTTAGCATAATTTCTAACATATATTAAATGTAAGCAACTTCACTTTATTTACAATTCTCTTTTTGCTCCTATTTTTGCTCAATGAATTCTTCATCAAATCGCTTAAATTCCTTTTAACCTTTACTTTTAAATGACTTTTTTACTGATGAAGCTACTTTTAGAAGCATTGTAAACAAAATTTCCATAATAATCACTTATGGTCTGAGACAAATCCACATGGAATCTTCTAAGTTAATTTTTAGCATCAGTTTTCAGAAAATGTATGGCTTGAAATAATTAGTGATCACTTAATAGGTCCATCTTTTCTCCCACAATGACCAACAGATGAATCCTTCGTTCTGTCCTACAGGATGAGTTAATTATTCTTTTTGAAGATTTTTCTCTAGAGCTGAGACAAACTTATGGTTCATGCATGATGATTCACCAGCTTCCTCTAGTACTTAGAAAATTCACCAGCTTCCAAAAATCCTCTAGATTTTTTAATTTGGGCTTTTATTTTCTTTAGTAAAAACAGGACCAAAGAAGGTGTACCCTTACTAATACACCAAAGGTTCCAACATCATTAATAGGTAACTTACCGAGAAAACTAGAGAGGTCAAACTAGAGAGGAGACCGGAGCAAAGCAATAATGAGGCCAAAATAACTGAACTCTCAGATCAGGAGATGGAGGAAAAAATTAAAGCAGCTGAATAATAACAAGAGTCCAAAATAACACAGTAAGTATAACAGCAGATGTATTCAAGGAAGGTTAAAAAAAATAGTTATATTTACATATTAAGATTATTTTAAATAAATTGATGCAAATACAAAAGGATACGAATAAAACTCAAATAAGTACAAATCTTTAGAATGCAATTTGATATTCAATACAATTTAACCTTTTTTTCCCAATATAAAAGATGATTTCCCGACCTGTCTCTAAAAGTGAAAAAAAAATTACCTAATATGTGTTATGTTGAAACATCAAAAAATAAATAAATCATATCTAAAATAGTAAAATAAGATGAACAACATAAACTTACTGGTGGAGAATGTTCCATTACCACAGTTAAATCTTCATCATCGGAAATCATAACACTACTAATGTTAGCATCCACACTAGTATTTACCTAAAAATGTCAAGAATATATCAAAACCTACATAAAAACTTTTATTAAGAACAGTTTCTGCTAAAAGTATATCAATTATTCAGATAAAATATATTTATAATTATGTTGGGGAAATATCTGACTATAACACACAATACATATTGATAATAAATATGAAAATATGAGACTAAATATAAAATTAAGTAATATTAAACAATAGTAAAAGAAAGAAAGAAAATAAACATAAAATATTATATAATGTTGTAAATAATTGTTTAATTATTTTACTTGTATCACTAAGGGCTGAATATGCATAAAAGATCGTGTTAGGTCTATGTGTCGAGAGATTAGATAGCCTTTACAATCTAAGTATATGCAGTATATAAAGGGCAAACAATAAGAGAGCTAACACACCATTCCGACAGATCCAAACACAAGAATGAGTGAGTAACAGTAAACAAAAAGGATATATACATATTCTGAATGTCTGAAAAATATTTCTGTCCTAAAGGAAATCTAATTTGTTAAAAGCCAGTAGTTAATGTAAATTAAATTATCTTCATCCTTTTAACAATAAAAAAAATTACGAGAGTTATAAATCAGAAAAATAAGCCTTTTTAAAGGATTATAACCCATCCAGGAATTTTCTCTATTCTCTATGAATTTTCAAGTACTTTAACTTGTATTAGCCTAAGAAATTAAGAATTACACATTAAAAAATGTTTGCACCTCAGAAAAAATTAACCATTTATATAAAAATTAAACATTAGCTATCTTATAATTTATGAATGAATTCAGGCTTTCTATTTAAAGTTCACCTGGTATTCAGTTAAAAGTAATCTTTTCAAACTTCATACACAAAAACATCAACAGTTTATCTTTCAAATGGCACCACTTAGGTTTCTTAATTGTTGTAAGCAAAAGAACTGCAAGTTTTACAAAAACTAAGTTAGCATCAATTTTGGCATAGGAAAATTAGTTTTATTAAAATGTGTGTATTACATAAAATTTCTTACAATTAATGTAAAATCCTATAAACATCATTTTCTGAATGATTACTTTGAATTTAGTTTTCACATGGTATTCAAGTTAAAAAGTAATCAAACATCACACAAAAACAATCAACAATTTAACTTTTAAATGACACTGATTAGGTTTCTTAATTGTTATAAGCAAAGTAGCTATGTATTTTAAAGAAGCTAAATTTGGGCCAACTTTAATATAGGACATTTTTTTTCAGACAATTGAGAAAATAGATATTCTAGATTGTCATAATGAAAATAACAATGATTTGTGATGTAATTTTGCAAGAATAAAAATCTATACTCTATTTGCTGAACTCAGTCCAAATTGTTCAGTAAATTTAGTCATTTTTAGAAAATGGCTGGCATTTACTATACAACCAAACATAAATACCCTAATATATTATAGCTTATTGCCAATATTAATTTTAACTTAAAATAAAAGTAATTGTAACTTAAAATAAAAAAAATATTATCACTTATCATCTGGATGAGACTGTTATTTTATTTTATATGCCTTAACATATGGTATATGCAACTTATGTATTTAATGCTCCTTAACACTAAAAATAATACTACCGCAGATATAAACTGCCAACTGCCGAAACAGAATTTACACAGCCAACTAATGCTATTTTGGGCTAAATCTTGTCTTAAACCCACAATTATATTAAGAAATACAAAAATAGAACTCTACAAAATAATAATACAACCAGTCCTAATATATGGTTCAGAGACATGGAATCTATTAAAAAGTAATGAAAACATGTTAGAATGTTTTGAAAGAAAAGTACTAAGTACTATGGAGCAGTGAATGACAATGGAGCGTAAAGAAGATGATACAACTTTGAACTTTATATAATATACCAGGAACCAAATATTGGAAGGTGATGGATAGAGAGGACTGGAGAGACATTCTTGAGGAGGCTAGGACCCACGCAAGGTTGTACAGCCAGAATTATGAAGTGTTGTACAATGTGATTTGTTATAAAGAAAGGCTAACTGACCACAAGTGTATTATAGATGCAATATGTAAATTAATAGACCTAATTTTCATTTAGTTTACGATACAATATGATTCTTGTTAATAAACAGCCACACTGGCGATAATAGTACTAAAAGCCTAAGCTCCCCCAAAGAAAAATGTGTGCCATTTTATTTGATATTTACAAACTGAACTAATTTAAGTTAAACAGCTCATAGAATTTATGGAATCATTTATATCTACAAAAGCCCTAAAGACTGAAGATAAACAAATTGAAAACACCATTGAATGTACTAAATCAATTAAAAATATTGGTAAAACGTCTAGCTAGTCAACGCTACTAAAAAATTGGTGAAAC
This sequence comes from Diabrotica balteata, assembly GCA_918026665.1. Taxonomy (NCBI): domain Eukaryota; kingdom Metazoa; phylum Arthropoda; class Insecta; order Coleoptera; family Chrysomelidae; genus Diabrotica; species Diabrotica balteata. The sequence continues at coordinate 75,560,404 of OU898276.1, read as the reverse complement.
AATTATTAATATATTTAAATACTTAGGTTCAGAAGAAATATGAACAAATTTATTTGCCGAAAATTGAGCAACTGTACTCAATTTACAAAAGACTCTTGCATTCTCCCATATAAATAAGAAATAAAAATATACTTACCCTTGGAGATCTTTTCATTTTTATTTTTCTGATGATCCAGATGTGTTTTGTAAATATTTAAAAATGACTATATATTGAGGTTATAATTTTAAAATTTGACGGTTTGGCCCTTTTGTCATTTTGTCAATGCCTTATGTTTTATCAATTTTGTGTTGAAAATTGGTGGTTAGGAATCTCCATATACTGATGGAAATTGCAAATATTGAGGTGTTGTAGTTTTAATTGAATTTTATATTATTTTTATTGACAATTTATTATTGACAAATTTCAGTATTTTGTTATTATGTCTTAATATCAGAGAATATCACAAACGTTTCACTACTATCCATTAGATGTCGCTGTAGGAACACAAGAAATTCCAAAGATTAAATTATTTTTTTCTTATTTCTTTTATATCTACATATCGAAGGCGAAACCAATGAGTGTAATGCAGGTGTAATGTAAGTCACAAACCATACATACTGTATGTATGGTTTGTGATGTAAGTCATTTTTCACCAAAAATTCAGTTACGTATTGAAGATTCCTTCTACAGGTACAATTTTCTACAGACAAAGCGCATAAGGCAATACTTCACAGGAAAACCAACAGATGGGAGTACTTTATTTTTATTTGAGGCGTCCAAAACCAGAGCGGACCATCCTGTTAAAACAATAAAGGTTCCCCCAAACCAATGTGAATTATTCGATGTCTCCAGTCTCCAGCCTGAATAAGGCAATCATACTTGGTGACTTTAACGCCAAGCACATACAATTTGGCGACACGGCTACAAACCGTGTAGGCAATGACTTTTCGGATCTGCTCATTAACCTCCCTATCCATCGTACCTATACGGAACCGTGAGCCGACTTTTGTGAGTTACCAGGGCTTGTCGATAGTCGATCATATTGTATCTACGTACAATGTGATTGATCTACTTGACGACGAATGCTTTCTGGGCGATTCCATCACGTCGGATCATTTACCTTTGCTGGTTAAGGAAAAGATATTTACACCTCCCCTCCTGCACCACCCAGAGTAATAAGAGACTATAAAGACGCTAATTGGGACCGCTACAGAGCCTATTTATCAACTAATATTCCAGAGTTAGGCAACTTAATACACACAAATGATATCGATCAAGGTATCACGGCTGTCACTAATCTGATAAATCAAGCAATTGATATATCAGTCCCTAATAAGGTCATGAACCCTAAAAAGCCACCTCTACCTCAATATATAATCAATAATATCAAACATAAGAGACGACTCCTACGTCAGTTTCAACGTACTCGAAATCCTCTCGTCAAAACAGAATATAACCGCCTCTCCGCGGTGATTAAACTTCAGGTGAACAATCTGCAGGCCAGACAATGGATTGCGGCCACCTCTAGTCTTGATTATCGTGACGGTGGTAAGTTCTGGCACAAATTCAAATGCCTATCCAAACAAAAAACTAACAATCCTTCTCACCTTGTGGTGAACAATCATATTTTAAACACTCACCAACAAAAGGCCGACGCCCTTAAAAACCACCTACAAAACACGTTAATATCACCCAACAATCCTAGATTTGACCCCGCCTTCCGTCATGCGACTGAGAGAGACGTAACCAGACAACTCGGTGCCCCTTTCGATCCTCAGGAGCCGCATGATCACCCCATCATGGCACCTGTTGATCAACAAACTTTTAAAAATTTTTGGCAAATTGGCAAATCGAATGCGCCGGGTCCTGACAATATTGCCAGGAGCTGCGTGAAACAATTTCCTCCGAGTGTCTATCTCTATTTAACAAATATTGTCAATGCCACTCTCAAACTCTTCTACTTCCCATCACAGTGGAAAGTAGCAAATACAATTATGCTCTTAAATAAGGGCAAACCCCGCACAGATCCTAACTCTTAGCGGCCGATTTCACTCACAAATGTCTTAGCTAAAGTCTTTGAGAGAATCCTTAAAGAAAGACTCATTGACTTTACCAACGAACACAACATCATTCCCTCTTTTCAATTCGGCTTTAGAGAAGGGTTCTCTACAAATACGGCATTGACAGAAATCGTCACACATATAACTCAAAGTCTGAACGACAACAAACTATCACTTGGTATTTTTCTCGATGTTCAAAAAGCCTTTGACCAAGTCTGGCATATGGGGCTGGTCAAGAAACTACTGAACATCGGTCTACCACTTCCATTCGTCAGAATAATCCAATCTTACGTCTCTGAACGTCGTGTTAAGGTTAAGGAGCGAGGTTATTTCTCAGACTCTTTTACTCCTACAGCATGAGTACCACAGGGCTCTGTACTGGCTCCTATTTTATACACAATATACAACAGCGACTTTCCTAATCCCATATATACCAATACCTCTACCTTGCTTTACGCGGATGACACCGCTTTAGTAACTATACAGCGAGAGACGTTGATTCTGTTCTTCGGTACGCTCAAACTCACCGTAGACTAGTCGAAAACTGGTGCAGGAGATGGAGAGTGTCGCTGAATCCGAACAAAACTCAAATGACTCTTTTCAGACACCCAAAACACAGCGTACGTGCGGCCTCCTTCAACGAAAGAAACTATCTTACAACACTAATTGTAGCAGACGGTACTTATCGCGTCTCAATATGTGGCCTAGATATTCAAGCTTTCTTTGTTTAATTGTATTCACGATCTCTTTCTCCTTTCCGATTCTTTGGAGTACCTATATGTTGGTGACATGTTCGGTCCAGGATATACGAAGAATGCGTCGATACACCCACATTTCGAATGCTTCTAGTTTCCTCGTTAGCGTCTCTGTCAGCGTCCAGGCCTCCACGCCATACAGCAAGATCGGAAAAATGTAGCATTTAACTAGACGTAGTTTTAGGGGAAGAGACAAATCCCTGCTTATGAGGAGCTTTTTCATATTGCTAAATGCTGCTCTAGCTCGTTCTATTCTCGCCTTAATTTCTATGGTCTGTTCCCATTTTGCATTTACGTTGGTACCAAGGTACACATAAGATTCTACATGATCAATTAGTATGTTACTTATCCGTAATTGTCGAGCAGGTTGTTGCTTTTTGCTTATCAGCATCCACTTTGTCTTCTTGAAGTTGAGGCTCAAGCCGTATTCCTCACTAACTGAATAAAGTATTTAAATTACTTGTTGTAATTCGTCTATGGTACTGGCAAGGATCACCGTGTTGTCGGCATATCTTATATTGTTCGTTAACTCGCCGTTTATTTTTATGCCCTCATTTTCACTTTCCATACATTTGTTAAATATTTCCTCGGAATACATATTGAATAGGAGTGGAGATAATATACACCCCTGACGGACACCTCTTTTGATCTGCACGCTTTCAGTGAGTTCGTTGCCAATTTTTGCTCTTGCTGTTTGACCCTAGTATAGGTTTGCCACAATTCGAATGTCCTTGTCGTCAATACCTGTCTTTCGCAGAATACCTATCAATTGTTCATGATTGACATTGTCAAATGCTTTTCTAAAATCTACAAAGCACAAATATACGTCCTTATCAACGTCTCTACACCGCTGTATAAGCACCTGGAGAGCGAAAATTGCTTCTCTAGTTCCAAGTGCTTTCCGAAAACCAAACTGCAATCTATCAATATTTGACTCACATTTATCATATATTCTTCTATGAATGATCTTAGTGAACGCTTTAGTGACATGATTGATCAAGTTTATAAGCCGGTAGTCATCACAAATCTGGGCATTTGGTTTCTTAGGGATTGTAATAAATGTTGATTGTAGCCAGTTCTCCGGGATTTTACCGCTATTATATATGTTGTTAAAAAGTACAACTAGATCATCAAGGAACTGTTTGTCTGATTTACATAAGATCTTTAATATTTCACAGGGTACATTATACGGACCTGCTGACTTATTGTTTTTTAGTGCTGCAATAGCATCTTCTATCTCCGATTTAAGGATTGAAGGTCCTGTTTCTCCTTCTCCATATACATTTTGGACTAAAGACTTTTGGAATAAAGGACGATTCTGCGTAGAGTAAATGGTAAACGATGCGACTACCCTTTCGCCCTCATTCATCAACTATCTAATATCCAGCCCATAAATGAGAGACTACACTCTCTGAGCAGAAGTTACACTATATGCACAATCCAGGGCCAAAACCTCAGAGCCCGACGCACTCTAAAAACTGTCTGCTCATCCCGCGGCAATGTATTCATCAGACATCCTAAAGCTAAAATCCCACATCTACCTGCCATTTTACTGGAACACGCCAGTAACGAACTCCCTGATGAATACATTGACATTCAGGAGGCAACTCCCCTCTACTATCGTCGCATTTCTAGCTAAATTGTTCACTTCGAGCTTGCCTAGACAGGGGGGATCGGTTTTCTGCGGTTTCCCGATCCCACCTGCAAATGATACCTGTCTATTGTGAGGATACAGCCGCAGCTGCCCCCTCGCGTCGCGTATCACAAGTTAACATATTTACTAATTACATAATAATATATTAATGCATGTATTCATACATATATTAATATCTCATTTCTATATTTACTAATTCTAATAACACTAATATACTAATATTTTAGATAAACAATTCTGAAAAGAATCGACCTAAAGCCTTTCGCCACTGATTGTCCTGGCTCAGCACCACCAGTGGACCAACAGAAAACACAGCCAACACCAGAAAAAAGAAAAACCACATCCTGAAGAGGCAAAAGCCTAAAACAGGATGCCAAACCAACACCAACAACAAGCAACAGAAGAAGAAAAACCAACGCGATAATGGATGCGAATTATTCGTACCTGTTGCGAAAAATCGCACCGCATGCGATTCGCATCAAATTATTTCAACTATGCTAAATTGACTAGTTCAGACTCGCACGAATTTTACTGTTGTAAGAGCAATTTGTCTGCGTAAATATTCGTCCGAAATTTTAGTTCGCCATCGACTGCATTTTTGTCCGGATTCGTAGTGCGGTAATAATTTATTCTGGAGAAATTGATTGAATTAGTTCGACAATATCCCATTTTATATGATCTTTCCCATGAAGATTACAAGAATGTTCGAAAAAAGGATAAAGGATTTTTAGTAAAATAGGAGAAGAAATGGCGAAAATGGTATGTATATTGAATTTTATTACATTTAGTAAAATATAAAAATTTTAATTCATAGTTCTGAATTAAAAAAAGTTGCAAATCTGTCTCGGACCGAGAATGCTAGTTTCGTAGCTCTCCTTGGGTCATTATCAAAATTTAGAAACGCTCTAACTTCTGGTTCTGATGGTTCTAAAAGTTCGATAAATCCATCATCACATTTTTTTGTTCTTAGGAAATTATGTAAGATACATGCAGTTTTCACAATTTTAATAGTAGTGTCAACTTTTGTTTCGATTGGTCTGTAGAATATACGCCATTTTTGCGCTAACATACTGAAAGCATTTTCTACAACTCTTCTCGCTCTACAGAGCCGTACATTATAATTTTCCTTAAAAATATCTGTTTTACTTTGGCTGTATGGAAGGGGCCTCAACAAATATGGTTTTAGAGCAAATGCTTCGTCTCCGATTATGACATGAGGAGAAGGTTCATCTTGTCCAGGAAGATTTTTTGGCTCAGGAACATTCATTGAATTGGTTTCAAATCTTCTTCCCATGTTTGAAACTTCGAAAATTCCACCATCACTATTTTTATTAAAACCACCAATATCAATCATAATAAATTTATAATTGGCACAAACAATAGCCAATAATACTATTGAAAACTTTTTTAAATAACACCAGTAATTCGCTCCAGTTTTGTCTGGACATTTTATAGTAATATGCTTGCCATCGATGCTATCAATACAATTTGGAAATTGATAAATGTTTCTAAAGCCTTCTTCAGATTTTTTTCCATATTTCTGTAGCTGGTTCGGGTAAATATGTTTATTGCAAATTTCTACATAACGCTTCACAAACTTCTACAACTATGGCACTTACCGTCGAGAAACCAACTCTAAAACTATGACCAATTGTATAGAATGAATCTCCTGTTGCCAGATATCTAAAAATAATTTGTTTTTAGGGGATGAGATAAAGAAAAAATGGAGAAAATTTGCGAGATACGTATACCAAGTATATCAGAACCAGCAAAACTAAAACTGGACAGGCGGCAAATTCTACGACAAAAAGGATATGGGCAGATTAGATGGAAGCATTTAAACCATTCTTAAGTTTTGCAAAAACTACATCTAACGTTAGCGATGTCCGAGTACCAGAATATACAGAATTGACAAATGTAGAGTCTTTTGATAATGAAATTGGGAGAGCACAATCATCTAGTTCACAAGACACTCAATCAAACAATTCAGGAACATCGAACACCGATATCATTCAGGTTCAACCCTCAGCAGTCATACCTAGGTTACGTGGGGATCCTAAAGTTACTTCTGAGCGTAAAACTCCCATTGCCACCAAAGAAAACAGAAAACGCCATTCTCAACCATCCACATCTGTGAAATAAATGATAACTTATTTTGAAGCAAAAAAGTCAGTTTTGATGCAACCGATCAACTTTTTTTGGCTCACGCTTGTACGTTAAAAACTTTCTCTCCTAGACGACAAATAGAAACAAAAATGAAAATTGCGCAAGTCATCTTGGAACAGGAGCTTCTCTGCAAGTGCAGATAGCTATCCAAACGTCTCTTCCGTTGAAACAGACTTATATATATATATATATATATATATATATATATATATATATATATATATATATATGTATATGTATATGTATATATATATATATATATATATATATATATATATATATATATATATATATATATATATATATATCGAGTGTTTGCAACTTTAATTTTGTCGCTTCTCGCATCATAAATCGCCATAATTTCTTATCGGCCCAGTCTCCTTCTTGAGGAGCTCTATTTTCCATTTCTATATGAATATTAGATATCCATTTCTTTCTTGGCCTTCCCCTTTTATTTCTCTGTGTAGGTCTCCAGTTCCAAACCTTTCGTGGTATCCTTTCTTCGTTCATCCGTCTCAGGTGTCCATACCATTTTAATTGTTTTTCGGCTATCGTATCCATTATTGTGTTCTTTACTTTGATTCTCTCTCTTATGTTTTCATTTCTTATGTGGTCAAACAAAGTTAACCCGGAACATCTTCTCCAGTACATCATTTTCGTTGAGAGGAGTTTTTGTGACATATTCTTGTTAAAGACCCACACTTCTGACCCATACGTCAGCACCGGCTGAATCATGGCCTGATATATATTTTTTTTGTTTTCTGAAACAAACTTTACCGAGATAAATGAAGAAAATGGTTTTATTAACCTTACCAACAAGGAAGATTATGTTAGCTACCAATCAGTGTCACTGCAGGGTCCATCCTCTGCTTCTACCAATAAGGAAGATTATATTAGCTACCAATCTTCGTCACTGCAGGATCCATCCTCTGCTTCAAACTACTTCCACTCATTTAACCCGTACAACAAATAAATCCATTTTTTCCTAAATACAAGGACTGATGCTATGACTCAATATTTTGATCAGAAACGAATTTTATTATTATATGTTGATTAAATTACATTTACTTAATATTTAAAATAGTTTAATATTTTTCTTGTTCTCACCTCAATGTAATGGCTAATCGCTCTTCAGGATAAATCGCTTCTCGATAATTTGTGTCTGATTTTCGTATATCATTTTCTATAAGATGCAAAAGTGCATCGAAACAATTTATTGGCATTCTAAAATAAATATAGAATCTTTTTTCATGTCTTCGTAATTCTGGCATTAATGCATGAAATTCGCCATATTCTCTTCTTTCAAGGTTGATATCGTAAACCCATTTTCTTCTTTTCCTATAATTACCGTACCTTAAATTTTCATCTTCTAGTACAAACATTGCGAGTGCTTCTTCTTCATCTGATGAAGAATACATAATATTTTTTTAACAATTTAAATTGATAATCGTTATTTGTTTTTTTACTCAACGTTTCCGATACTGGACGTGACTAATACGACGCGAATATATTCGTTTTTGGTATGGGGTCATTCATGATTCCGCTATGAATTCCGGTGCGATTTTTCCGTCATGAATCCCACACGAATTAATTTGCATTGGTTTGGGGGAACCTTAAATGGAGACAAGTGAAAAAAACAAAAACTGGTATTTAAAAGAATTTTTTGTGGCTTACATAAAAGTGTTAAATTTTTTTAGTATGAAACGCTGGCAATACTGCCCTATTAAGAAAGAACTCCGTATCTCCACTATAGCGAGTTTTGAGAAAAACGCGATTAAAGATTATTGTTTAGTCCCTTGTGCTTTTGGTACAATAATAACATAAAATCATCTAGAGTAGAGTGTGTAGCATCGTAGTTAACTTTTTTCAAAAAAAAAAAAAAATTGCAAAATTACCATATGGACATTAGTTATGCGACATACGGGATAACAAAGCAAATAATTATGTCAAGTTTACTTAGCTAAAACCACGTATCCAAATTTGTCTTAAGGCTTATCCTCGAAAATTGTAACGGTAAAATTCAGAGAGATATCTATTTCAAAAATATCTTTCTTTACAAAAACAAAATCCATTCACGAAGAATATTTTAAACGTCATCTTGTACTAGAGGTTAGCTGTATACCTACCTTATACAACCCCCTATTGTGTAAAGTCTTGGGTCTATACAATAAACGAGTGGGCAGCCTTCTATTCAGTGTGGTTTTGAAATAATGTTGTAATAAAAACATTCATGAAATTAAAATGAAAGAATTTACGTCTATTAGTAGAAGTGCGGTTTATAAAATTAGTACTTGAAGCATAAATCGCGGGACGAATATGTGCATCAGTTTTCAAATATTTATTATTTACTATATAATTTCTAAATTAAACCAGTTTCACTTCTTTAGTTAACAATGTATCTGTTTTGACAACTAAATAGGTAATTAGACAAAATAATTATTAATTTCAAAACAGGAGTTTAAAGAATTAGAAAGAGGTAGCCCGGGCCCAGTTAAATGGTCAAGCTTATTCCAGTGGAAGCAATAAGGAAGATTATTTTTCGTTTTGGCACAGCTGACATGCTCTCTCTAGCACTACAACCCATAAAACTGTGGTAAAAAGCATGCTTTATTTATACGGTTGTGAAACACGACGATTAACAGAGACAGATTAATATCGAAGAAAGATATCTCGTCGAACTTAATGCAATAAAGTATGAGAATAGAAGGTACAGTCATAGATGGCATACAACGAAAGCAGCTCAAATGGGTACAGGTCCAATAAATACCTGTATGAACACCTACAGTAATCCAGAAGAGAGGATTACCTTAGAAAACACGGATGGAAGGAATAAGAAACTTAATGAGCTCGAAATAACTTAAAGAACAATGGAACAACCGAATTGAATGAAAAATGAACGTCGGAAGACATTTTATAAGGATTATATCATATTATAGGTACATTTTTTGGACTAAAAATAAATTTGAAGAAAACCAAGTTCATGGTATTTACAAAAGCATAAAGCATCAAAGTTAAGCTAGTACTAGATAATACAGAAATTGAACAAATATCTTTGTACAAATACCTTGGAGCATGGATTACAGAAGATATCAATATATTGCTCCGGATAAGAATGCTTTGATGTTATATTTTCTTTACCCTTTTATATGGGATTCAAGCTTGGTCACTTAAAAAATCCAACATTAAAAACCTAGAAGCATTCGAAATGTGGTGCTACCGACGTGTTTTGAAAATATCATGGATGGATCGCAAAACAACCGAACAAGTTCTCGAACAACTAGGAAAACAATGCGAAGTTTTAAATTCCATAAAAATCAGGAAATAAGAATACTTGGGGCACATCATACATCACACATCAAGACGTAAAATCTAGTGGTTACGCAATATCCGTGAATGGTTTGGATGCAATTCAACTGAACTATTCAGGCGCATATCCAACAAAATGATAATTGCCAGAATGATTTCCAATCTCCGATAGGAGTGGAACTTGAAGAAGAAGAATAAGTACATTATTATTATATCATATTATATATATATATATATATATATATATATATATATATATATATTTATATAATATATGATATACACGATATTGAAAGAGGTTACAACATAGACAATCAACAAAATCTACATCGACAACTACACAGTGAACACCCAACAATAATAGAAGTGTCAAATGCCGTCCTAAAACTCAAAGAGAATAAAGCCACAGGAATCGACTACATCTGTTGGAAAATATATAAAAAAGGTGATGATCAACTTTTTGCAGTAACCCATAAACTAATAGTACTTATATGGCAAAATGAATTTGTACCAGGAGAGTGGCTGAATGAAATAATATACGTTGCATAAAAAGGACGATTAAATGGATTGTAAGAACTATAGAGGCATTATTCTGTTAGCATCTTCACCTTTTAGCACCCTGCTTGGCAGGGTCACATATCAGATCAATTTACTGTTGCAAAAGGCTTGAGACAGGGAGATTCTTTATCCACTACATTATTCATTTTAGTATTAGAAACTGTAATCAGAAAATGCAGCATGAAGATGGAAGAAACGATCACGTTAATGATCGTTTCTTCCATCTTCATGCTGCATTTTCTTTCTTCATGCTGTTGATCACAGAAAGATGAAAAATGAGCACCAATGCTTGGCATTTGCTGATGATCTAACGATCCTAGCAAAAACCGAGTAAGAATTAAGAAGAGTTGTGAAGAAAATCATCGAAGAAGCACAGAAATTTGGATTGGAACTAAATGAAGACAAAACTAAATATATGATCATAGAAGAAACAGAAGGGAAAAAAGAAGACTTTAGTGTGAGGTCAGTAAGTGGTAAAAGCTGTAGTTTTAAAAGGGTGGACAAATTTGAATACCTAGGTGTAGTTTTCGATGAAAATGGAAAAGAGAAATGGGAGCTCGTAGCCAGAATAGCAAAAGGGAATAAAAAATTAGGTGGTTTAAGAGCCCTACTGAACTCAAAATACGTTTCTAGACAAGGTAAACTCAGAATATATAAAACAGTAATTCGACCCATAGTAACATATGCCGGTGAGCCTGGACATTAAATAAGAAGGAAGAGGATACTCTGGAAAGATGGGAAAGGAAAATATTGAGATGCATATTCAGAGGACGGAAGGCAGAAGATGGTTGGGAGAGAAGAACCAACAATGAATTAATGGCTTTATACAAAGAACCTACTATTACCAAGTTCGTCAAGGCACAAAGAATCAGATGGTTGGGACATGTGGAAAGAATGGCAGCAAATAGAATTCCTAAACTAGTAATAACCAGAAAATTAATCGGCCCCAAAAGAAGAGGTAGACCCAGAACGAGGTGGATTAGTAAAGCGGAGGAAGACCTTAAACACGCGAAGGTGAAGGAATGGAAAAAAAGCACAAAATAGAAGCGAATGGAAAAATATTGTACACCAGGTCCTTCAGAGTAGTTAAAAATATTATATATACATATTTAAGTTAAAGTTTTGTTTAAAATAATTGTAATTAAGTAATTAGTTAATATTGGAATTATGTTGTAAAAAAATGCTCTAGGCCTTAACGGCCTGTTGTGCGTAAAAATAAATAAATAAATAATAGAGTGGAAAAATCAAAAGAATCGCGTTTTTTGCATTAATTGTTAATCATTAAAAAAACGGCTCCGAACTTTACCCAGGAAACAGGTAGGTTTTCTTCTTATAGGTCTACAATAACTAAAAAAGTTGTCAGCTACCTGGATTATTGAGTGTCACGAGAAAATCCTTATTAGCCTGGACTAATATGGCTGGACAAGCAAGTGAAGAAACAAACTTCATATATTATGTAAACTTTACCAACAAAAACGTTGAAAATAAATATTCCTATAAATATAAATAATCAAATTCCATATTCAAATACAGCAAAATATTTGGGTATTGTCCAATAAATATAAATAATCAAATTCCGTATTCAAATACTGCAAAATATTTGAGTATTACTCTAAGCTTTTATGTAGAGAAGAAAAGAAAATAATAATTCTGATTGAAATACAAAAAAATGTACTGGCTGATTGACCAAAATTCTACGCTGTTTCTACATAATAAATTATTATTATATAAGCAAATACTGAAACAATAGTATTATTATAAAAACAGTATAAACATTTAGAAGAAAAATGTTACAAATCAACAGAAAATATTTCTATTCATATAAAAATTTAATCAAATTATAGGTATTTATTATGGGTACTGCTTATTTATATAAAATTTCCTCAATCGGAACATAAACGTCTTCGTGAACTACCCATTTTAAAAACAATTAACACACTTTGTCAAAAGTCGAAATAAACCCTAATAATTTTATTCAACATTATTTTATGACCCACCTTCGAGAGGGTATTATACTTCTTACCTACCTAACCAACCTAACCGTGTCGGCGAGAATCCAGAAACTATCGACAAGGACAGCCTGTACTGACCGAGAGAGAAAGTTACATTTAGCAAAATTTGAGATTTTAAAAAAAGTTTATACCAAATAGCTGCTTTGTGTTACACTTTATGTTAAAAATAAAAACAGATTCGGAAAGTGGGTCAAATTCTGTAGTGCCTTATTTAAAAAAAAAAAAAAAAATTACGTTTATTTTAACCAAAAATATTTGAAAAAAAAATATTGTTTAAACAATTTATTAATTTACAACCAAATAGTGCACTAGAACTTTTTAAGACCTTTCATATAAAAAAGAATCATCTCAATATCTGCCATAGTTTTTGCGTTATTTGATATAAACTTTTACATTGGAACTTAGGTATGCCCAGAAACGCAAGGAACGGCCTTAAGCTTGGTTTTAACTATGTAATTAAAGAACGCCATATGATACAACCACGAAAGTACGTTATACAACTAAAAGAGAATGAATTAAGCAGATATGACTAATAAAATATAAAGGCAAAGTTAAAAACTCTCGATTATTTTTAGTTAGTATATATATTTCAGTATAGTGAGAAATATATGATCGTATTTATTCAATAAAATCACAGACTGCTTTAACAGTTTCGGGTGGGGTTTTATTAGCAAGCGGATGTCTTCCACGTTGGTCTGTTGGTGAAATTAGATTCTGTTTTTTCTTCAACGTTCGATCAAGCTTACCATTGCTGACGTTCAGTACGTGCTTAAATAATATTTTGCATATTTTCATGTCGTTGCCTTCATTGTTGGGTAAACAGTATAATGTATTAACCTTATTATTTGAATAGTGACGTGAAAATCCTACTACTTTTACGTGCGAAAAAATAAATGCACTTTGCAAGTCGCAATATCATAAAACTTTTTATTGATCTTCTCTTGACTTTCGGTGCTCAACAACTTATGGCAATTTATTTTGCAGCATGAATTTACTGGAGTATGTATTATGGCCGCAACAATATCTTACCTTTAGTGCTTGTGTACTCGTTTTCACTCGAACGTAACAACTTACTGTTTGTTTTTCTTTCAGTTATTCTCGCAGCGTATGTGTTTCTTTAAATTTGGCTTGTCTTTAAGCTGTTCTGGACTTACATGTTGGGAATTTATTTCAGTATCACTTGCAGACTCCAACTCTGAATGCACATATTCGTTCGAACTATCATTATCTTGGTACCTACTGTAATGGTTCCATGTCAGATTCAGCTTCTAAAAATAATAAAAAAAAATTATATAGAACTTTGAGGCAAATGTGTGAAAAAAAGGTTTTAAATAAATTTATTTCAAAGCATATTTATTGAAACTAGCGATTGTACCTACAGAAAAAATCCTAACAGTATTAAAACCACGTGTTTTACTGATCGTTATTTTCAAAACTTTACTTCACTAAAAAACAAGAAATAATACATACATACCTCAAATTTTATGATGATAAGAAATATTCAGTTTAGACGTAGAAGCCATTTTACACGCTTTTTTCAGCTGTACTGTGTAAAAAACACTTTTAATATCAGCAGATAGTACTATCATGTGTTAATAAGTCACTGATAATTTAAAGGTTAAATTGGTATTCCCAGAAACCAAAGCGGACCATGCCATAAAGTTGAGTCTGGCTCGCAAGTATTGCTGTCTTAAACAAAATAAACCATCCTAATACATGTTGCTATCTGTTGTGGAGTAGAGAAAATACATATGGGCAACCTCTTCAGTTATGAGCTGAAGTCCGTTTGAAGAGGTTTACTCTCCGGCCACTGGAACTCACCTAAGACATGGGTGTATGTTACCTAAAGTTAAATTTAATTTAATATTAAACATCAAATATGTGATTAACAACATTATGTACAATCTTTTGTAACCGTATGTATTTTAAAGGGTTTTTACCCTGATATTTTGGTGGCTCAGGCATGTTAATTTGCATTTTAAACCTGATGATGGAATTATTATTCCGAAAACGTTCGTGTAATTGATGTAGCCCTTTTAAGGGTTTTTTAAATATACCCATTTACAAGGATCTAACCTCTTTTTTGTGATACCTGGTATACAGGCAGCTGCAGGAAAAATTATTTTATTCAAAGTATCGTCTATTCTGGGCAAAGGATAACTCTATCTTTTTTAATTACCGCATTCAGCTGTCGGTAGTCAATACAAAACATGTTGAACCATCTTTCTTCTTTACTAGCACTACTGGTGATGTCCATGGACTGTTTGATGGTTCCATTACCCCTTGTTTAATTATATCTTTGACGATATCTTTAGCTTCATCTCTTTTTGCAAATGGAAGTCGTCTAGGTTGTTGTCTGATTGGCTGAGCGTCTCCGGTATTAATTTTATGCTTTACTATGCTTGTTTGCCATTATCCTTCTTATCAATGGCAAAAACATCTTGAAATTCTATCAGCATAGACTTCATTTTTTTAGTTCGTTCCTTTGGATACTTAGATTTCGATGATTTCTTATTAGTATTGATGAAACAAATCGAAGCCACGGAAACACACTGTCCGATCAAAGTTCTTTTACTTAACTTAATAGAAGTTCTCTTTAAATTTATAACTCTTACAGCAAAGACATTTCGAATTCTCACCAAAGCTTTTGTCGTTAGGAACTCGGCATTGTTTACATCTTAGATTATCCTTAAACTTCCTTCTCGGCAGTAACCATCAGGTCTGGTCATCAAAATTTTCTCACTGTTACCGGATATCGTTACGTTACAAGTAGTTATTAAGCTGATCACATCTTCTTTGTCTTCATGAAACGGCCACTCTTCAACACTGATCTCGATAACTCCATCTTTGACATTCAATACAGCCTCAACTTTCCTTAGTAAATCCATCCCCAATATCAACTCGTCGGAGATCTCTATATTTCACTATGGTCTGGCTAATGAATACTGACATATTAGCCTCGCCATATGTATTAATTATGCTGTTGCAGGCGATAATATAAGATGGCCTCGTACTACTTCTGGCCGTACAATAGTTCTTGTTGCACCTGTATCTACCAAAAACGACCTACATTTATTATTGATACGACCCTCGATATACAAGCTATGAATTTCACTGGAGGACGTAATGTTCACAGTTACTATTGGGGCTGTGTTTCTCGAGGTCGGCAGTTGCCCCCTAATGTCGACCTGTTCTAGTTTTTCGACTATTGTATTAATTTCTTGCAATTACGGAGAATGTGACATACGTCACCACAATTCCAACATCTTGGCTCGCGTTCGTCGCCTTTTCAATGGCTCTTACTCGATGGGTCCGAGAAGTTTGACTAGCTGTTTCATGTTTCAAGGCAATAGAGAGTGCTTCATCTAGAACTTTTGGTCTTGCTAGTCGTAAAGCTTTCTGTAATTCATTTCAAACTCGCCCGGCGCAAATTGAGCACAGCCGACGCACATCCCACGCGCAGCCCACGTATGGTCCAACCAAGTCCAAGTACACGTTTTTCAATACTAACGCATATTGAACACAGCCCACGCCCATGTCAAATATTTGTGTAGAATATGTTCTATCCATAAAATTAGGAAAAACACAATTTACGAGTGTGCTGATTGTGACGAAAAACCTGGACTATGCATAGGAGATTGTTTCCGCAAATACCATTCAACGAAAAGATAGACTTTAGAAAAGATAGACAATTAATATTAGTTTAAATAAAGATTTTATATTCTAGACCTTTTAATTTTTACCTAATATCCCACTATTTGAATAAGCTGGTTTTGCCCATATTGACTTTCTAATTACTAATTAGCATAACAGGCAGATATTGTAACTGGCCACAAAGTCGTTGAATATTCCGACTTTCATTTCGCTTGTTTTGAAAACTCCATCGGATATTAATTTCTTGAAAACTTTTACAATGCTGAGAGTACTAAGTTGGAATCCTCTAACAAAATACTATACAGAGTATTGTTGAAATAAGTGAAATAACGTAATAAACAACAGAAGAGCTAAAAAAATACAAAAATTCCAGGTCATATTTTGTTTTCGAGATAAATTTAAGTTTGAGAATATTTTATTATTTTTCTACTTTCTTCATGTTCTTTTTTAATTTAATTTCAGTGTATAAAAGCCATTATAATATGAGCATCACGAAAAAGTACCACCAAATTTTATTTTGAAGTTTTCATCTTAGGTGTTCATAAACATTTTGCTAGGAAATGAAAACTTGTTTTTTTCCCTTAGTTCTCGATTTGTTATATTTCTCATTGGATTTATAAAAAATTAATTTAAATTAATTTTTTTTGAATAATTATAACAGCGACTTATATCCGAGTCGCTTAGCCCAAATAAAGAAAATAATAGTTTTGTTCTCATGTAATCTTCATTACTAGTATCATACAAGACACTAAAGCTTCGAACAATTTCAATAAACTTTTCTATTTTCACCGAATAACAAAAAATTGGTCACACAAAACAAAATAACTAAGGTTAGGTAGAGACCCACGACCCAAGAAACTGTGTTGCTAGCACAACTCTATCCACGCCAACCAAGTCTGGCAGTAGCCTGGCCGTGGTTTGGGTTTAATATGCGTCGCTCCGTCTAAAACCACGTTTTACAAAATAACCCACGCGTGGGCTGCGCGTGGGATGTGCGTGGGCTGTGCTCAATTTGCGCCGGGCCTTGGTCTGGTAACATTTTTCTTGGCCCTTAGGAATCGACCTTCAGATATCTGCAGCATCACCTTGTAAAGCAGCAGTGAAGGAAACAGCCTTCTCTTGTTCTGTCCAATGATTGGCTCTCGCAATAGCTTCAAATTTTCTAAGGTATATGGACCAAGAGGACTTTCCATCAAATGGTGGCAATGTTAATCTCATATGATGTGCCATTTCGTCTCTAGGTGATTCTTCTTTCACTACCAGATCTAAGACTACTGTATTAACTGGTGGTAGCACTTTTGTGTTAGTTATCATGGTCTCTAATTGTTTGATCTTCTTTTCTAAATCTTCTATCTTGTCGTTTACATTTTGCTGTATCTTATCGAATGTTCTTAAGACTTTTTTCATTATTTTGATTACATACTTCTTTAATTATTTGAGAAGTCTTGTCGAATCTTCTAGCAACATTTTCGAATTTCTCGTTATTTTGTCTAGCTGCTTCTTTAATAATTTTAGACGTTTCATCGAATCTTTTGGAAACGTTCTCGAATTTATCATCATTTTTTTTCGAAGATTCTTTAATGATTTGAGAGAGGTTTTTAAATTTATTATCATTTTTTTTAGAAGATTCTTCAATCATTTGCGACACATTTTCGTTAAAACTGCTCATTCTGCTGAGTGGAACTGGAATCTCTCTGAGTCTTCTCCATTCTTGTTGAGAACAGTCTTCAATCGTTTTTGCAGTATCTTCTTGGATCCGCTGCAGTTTTCGTTCGCGTTTTTCTAGTTGTTCTCGCAAATATTTTACTAAAAGTTCTACTAGCAGTTTTACATCTTTGGTCAGGCACACACGTATTTTTTAAATGTTCTTTCGTACAAAGATTACTACCCAACCACATGAATGTTCACGACGAACAATACTTTTTGAACGTTTAAAAGTCTGTTTCAAAAGTCACCGCTTAATTTATTTTTTAAATAAATAATTATTCTCACACCGGACACCAACTGTAGCGAGCTTAAATAAAACGATTATAAATATATTTATTTATATATGTTTACAGTTTATAATATCTTAACAACTAAAACTCAGCTCATAACATCGTTGCACATATACACCAAAGTTACTATGTTCTAGAACATTCTGAAGTAGCCCACATCTAATTCGCTTACTTGACGGGTTGTTCTCTCTCGCACTCGATATCGCCGGGAACTTCTAGTCGCTTTTAAGATGCAACCGTTACACGGGCCACGTTGAATGCATGTACGTAACAATATATTAATACCTTGCACTGCTTATTTTTTAAAATCATATTTGTCTTAAGATAAAATTTTCTTTAACAATGACGGCGACTTTTTTAATTAAAAACTTATAAAAATCAACACATTCATATTTCAAATTAAATTTTAAGAACAAAATATTTTTTAAGGTTTCAATGCCAAGTTGCAATTTTTCGGCTGTCCATATTTTGTAATCAATGAAAAAACGCGCTTGACGTTTGCAGAAGTAAGTAGCTGGTAAACAAAAGATGAGTTCAATAACTCGTACAAACCGCTTGTACGAACGTGATTCTTTTCGAAGTGTTGGAAGCATTCGACCCAGTGTTGATGTCGTTTTGTGTGATTTTCGTTCCAAGCTGTAATTTTATCACTGGCCACAAATTTATTTACATATCCGAACTCGTCAAATAATTCAACATTGTTTTTTTCTACGCTAATTCAATTATTCTCTGCCATGAATTTATTCGTTACTTTGACTTCATTCTAATTCGGCTCGATAGCAAGTGTAGCGGAAATCATCTAACGGAAAAGAGATTAGCAAGAGGACTAGAACTTCATGCCACTTTTATAGATCTCCGTAAAGCGTTTGACTCCGTACCACTGCAGAGACTATGGACAACATTGGAAAACGCAGGTATAAATGCAGTATATATAAATGCCGTGAAAAAGCTATATCAAGATAACCAAGCTTATATTGAGGTTGGAAACCAAATTTCCAAAGGTTTCACCCAAACAAAGGGTGTCAAACAGGGCTCTTGCCTCTCCAGAACCCTATTTAAAATATATCTTGGTAATGCTTTAAAATATTGGATGAGAAAATGCAGCCCAATGGGCATATGGGTAAATGACACTCCTATATACACAATCCTCTTCGCAGACAACCAGGTAGTTCTTGCCGAGGACCTACAATATATGACGTACATGATAAACAAACTAATAGACGAATTCAAAAAATGGGGATTAGAGGTTAATACCGAAAAGACACAATACATGAATATAGGAGGCATCGGTCAAGACATGGAAACAGAAAGCGGATTAATTAAAAACGTTGATCAGTACGAATATCTCGGAGTTACACTAAGCGAAGACGGGAGAGACGACAAAGATATAACAAGAAAAATAGGAAAAGGAAAAAACATGATAAAAACACTACATCCGATCCTGTGGAATAAAACTTTAACTAAGAAAACAAAGAAAAATATATATCAGGCTATGTTTGAGGTGCTGACGTATGGGTCAGAAGTGTGGGTCTTTAACAAGAATATGTCACAAAAACTCCTCTCAATGGAAATGATGTACTGGAGAAGATGTTCCGGGTTAACTTTGTTTGACCACATAAGAAATGAAAACATAAGAGAGAGAATGAAAGTAAAGAACACAATAATGGATACGATAGCCGAAAAAACAATTAAAATGGTATGGATACCTGAGACGGATGAACGAAGAAAGGATACCACGAAAGGTTTGGAACTGGAGACCTACACAGAGAAATAAAAGGAGAAGGCCAAGAAAGAAATGGATATCCAATATTCATATAGAAATGGAAAATAAAGGCATTCAAGAAGGAGACTGGGCCGATAAGAAATTATGGCGATTGGGATGCGAGAAGCGACAAAATTAAAGTTGCAAACACTCGCTATATATATAACAAGTGTAGCTCATCCAAATGTGAGTACATCTTTAAACTGTGATTTCCATTGCTCGAGATAATTGATGTAAGTTTGATAAAATGCAAGGGCTGTTTGCTACACTGTTTGTTTATTAATACCGAGGTTGGCGTCTGTTTTGTTTACTTCGTTCAATACAGCTGACGACAGAAACTGTGAATCCACTCTTGTTTTCAACGACTGCAGGAAATCGTCCAAAGCCAGTGTCATTTCAATCGCAGCTACTTCTTTACCTTCAATTCTTAAGATTGCCCGATTGAAAATCTTAGCCTATAGAAAAAAAAAACAATTGCAATTCAGGTTAGATTCAAATATTCAAATTATGAAGTGATTAAAAGTAATTTTTGAACAGTTTTCTTGAGATGGTTTTACATTATGCCATATTTATGCTCGGCAAGAGCCAAGCAAGATAGATTATACAACAGCGCATGCCCTCGCGCTATTTTCATGCAAATCCTGTACTGTAGGTAAAGTTAAAACGTGTTCAATTTTTCATACCCTTTTGCTGCAAGTTGCTAGCAGTATATTTATTGCTGGACCGAAATTTCCAGCTGAATTATCTAAATTTAATGTTTTGGTATATTTCTTTTGTTGGCAACAATGAAAGTGGTATCAAAAATTGCACAGAAATAGCTCTAATGTAAACAGGCTAGGCAAGAAATATGCCATGCAGGACAGACTTGCATAGTATGGAACTTGCATTGCCTAGATGTAAAGCTGTTTTTACCTGATTAAGAATAAACAGCAACCAAACGTTCGAACATGGGTCCTTGAAAAAATCCTTCAGTAATTTTGGGCTGTTTGAAGTTTCCAGAAAATACGCCTTTAATCCTTCATAAACTCGTAAGATTTATTGCACGCATGTGAACATTTCCAAAAAGTAAGTTTTCCCATATCCAAGAATTTTCTGGTATTCAATGTTTGAGTTTCACAAAGCTCTTTCAAATGTGTGACACGAACAGTGAAACGATAAAAATATGAATAAATTCTCAACATAATTAATTCCATGTTAAATGGTAACATATTGCAGCCACATTGCAAAGTGTTGTGAATAATGTGAGCCGCACAACCGATTCCCATCAAATTTGGATTCACCTGTGATTTTAGTTTGTAGTAAACATGGTTTTTCCCACCTTGGTTTTTACCACCAAAATTAGTATTAATATCGCCGCAGAATAAAACTATCTTTCTTGAGATGTTGTATTTTTTCAGGAGTGTTCCTTAAGATCTGCACAATAATATCAGATGTTTTCCCATCTTCAGCCGTAAAATTAATATTTTTGTCTTCATGACTTCTAATGGAACGAAATATCTCACCACAACTGGTAACATATTTATGTTTCCATGGTTATATGTATCGGTAATTATACTGACGTAGATTGCGTTGTTCACTGCATCAACCAATTGATTTTTAATGTATGGACTAAAGACATTTTGAACAATTACCTCACATTTAGTACTAGCTGACTAAAATTTGGCCAATCTAAAGCAATTCCGAAATATTTTCAAATCAGCTGAGCAATCAGCTGAGCGAAAGTTTGTATTTTTCTTAATCATATGATACGCGCAAACACGAAGATATGGAGCTAATACCTCTTTGGTGTTTTTCACTTTTGATGTGACTCATTACATCCGCTGTACCACTATGGGTGATCGAAAGTTCGGATTCACAAGTATCACATTTTATGTCATTTTATGTTAATTTTTAAAATTTTTTTTTTTTATTTTCTTGTCGTGGTTACATATTAACAATAGAATGGAATGAAAAATATAAAGTCAACTAAACAATGCTTCGGACCTTCGGTAGATGATCACTAATCTATTTGAGGCTTCAAACTGATTAGTGACATAAAATAAATGTTTACATAAAATCATATTGCAACGCAGCAGATTTGATCTTGGTTCAAAGCACGTAACGGTTTGGAAATGAATCATTTATTCTTCAAGAATATATGTCATCATCACAGTCATTAACATCTTAGTAGATGTGTTGTGGTTCATAATTGGGCTTCAGCAGCTCGGACAGTTTGATTGATATTTCTCCACTGGTCGCGGTCATCAGTTATATGTATTGCCTCAGTATACTGTTTATTGAGAAGCTTTTTAGTAATGTCCGCCCATCGCTGTGGAGATCTTCCGCGTTGGCGTTGAGTCTGAGGCCTTCCTTGGACCACCAACCGCTCCATTTTGTGATCACTTCGATGGATATGGCCAAAGAACTTTAAAATTCTAGAGTAAACGGTACTGGAGAGACGCTGATCCTGTTTAATTTCATCCAGAACCGAGATATTTGTACGGCGAGCCGTCCATGGAATTCGAAGCAGGCGTCTCCATGTCCACATTTTAAAGGCGTCTATACGTCGTCGATCTGATTCTTTGACTGTCCATGTCTCGCATGCATAGTAAAATATGGAAAAGATCAGAGTTGAAACGAGTCTCTTTTTGTTTGTTATAGTAATGTGACGATCACGCCAGACCCCGTTTAGTTCACTCATTGCTGCTCTTGCTAGTTGAATGCGTCTTCTAATTTCGGATTCACAACTGCCTGTGTTGTTAACTAGAGCTCCAAGATATATCATAGATGAGACTACCTCGCATGCCGCAATAGTTTGGGTTTCAGGAAACTGTTGTTGGCGATCAATAACCATGATTTTGGTTTTGTTGTAGTTCACCATGAGTCCAAATTTAGCACTTTCTACCTCGAGTTTTTTTTAATAATTTAGTAATTTCTTCTGGAGTAGAGGCTAGAAGTGTAGTGTCGTATGCGAAACGCAAGTTAGATATCTTAACACCACCTAAGTTTACTCCTCCCTCCCAACCATCCAAAACTCTGCGCATTATGAACTCCGAATAGATGTTAAATAATAAGGGAGATAAAACGCATCCTTGGCGTACTCCTTCTCCAAAGTGCATTTGTCAGACAGATATCCGTCCATTTGAATATATACCAGGTTATCTTGATACAGTTTGCTGTATCAAGAATATATGTAGCGCGAATCAAATCAAGAAGTTTGTTTACCTACTTAGAATGGTTGACAAAACCGAAAAAAAAACATTTATCAGCAATACATCGTTGAATGTGGCACACCTCGGTCGGCATGATTGATATGTATACAATAAATGAATTGTTATCGTTTTTGAATAATCTTTGGAAGAGGATAATGAAAATACAGAAACGAAAAAAGTGCACAGTTTGAGTTTTTTTATAACATAATACCACGATAAAATGCATGCGTTTTGGATGTAGTATTAGTAGTACACTCTAAACATTTTCGACTTTCTTTGGTCCCAACAATTCAATTTGATGAGAATTTTTAGAAGAATAACGTATTTAAAATTTCAAAATAGAATTTTACCAAAAAGTTAAAACCTTTGGATGGCCCGGAAGCCTTGTCCGGGACAGCGGGACACGACTTCGTAATTCGGGCCATGTCCCGGATTTTTCAGGCTAGTTGTTCACACTAGGTATATATGATACTGCATTTTTAAATATTAAATATTAAAAATGCAATGAATACATTAATATTTATTTGACCTTTAATCATATAACAAGGAAAAACAAATTAAGTCAAAAATATATTTACTTCAATTCTTGTCTATACTTTTTGGATGACGTCTGCGGAGTTCAGAATGATTCGTAACATAAAATTGCAATATTACCAACAAATAAGTGGTCGTTATATTTATTATACCCAAAATGGTACCGCGACTGATAACAAAGAAATTTGCCGCTGTCAATTTTGGACTGAGAGTACCAGCGATGTAGGCTAACTTAAAAAATTCTTCTCTGGAAGATGAATCTATGTGAACGTACTCCTGAAGTTTATAACAAATGATTCTAATTTTTCTACTTGCATCAGACGCTGATTCGCAGCATATTGTTATATAACCTGCTTCTGCCTGAAATTTAAAATAATAATCAGCATAATAATATTATACTGATTTATTAAACTGCATATTATTTTTATCACAAATAAAGATATTTGTTCAAAATTTTAATAAATAAGAATAAAAGAAAGCAGTTATTCGATGAGGAGTAGAAATAAGAATTATGAACAGCTTATTTCAGAATTTAGAAAAAATACCTTTTAGAGTCACTTTTTTGTTATTTTTTGTTAAAAGTGGATTCATTCACTATGATGGTAGACACATCCTTTATTGTTGAAAGGGACCCGATTCATTCTATTATAATATAGAAATCGTATGGCGCACTTTTCGTTTACTACAGAAAAGGACTCAATTCAGTGACTGAGGTACTATTCTGCACTAATGTAGCAAGTTGGCAAACTGGCATCTATAGAAAATGTCACACCGAGAGTGCAGTACGGCTAATATAGGAATGCACAATTGCCAGATTTCACGCCTTGTGCTTGGCGATACAAACAGGTCCAAGTGGTAGTCACAGAACCGTACCCAGATCTCTACGCCGGGCTCTGTTATTTATTATAAAATAATATATTGATCAAAATAATTGCCTTCAAGTAGCCAAATAAGAGGCATGAATTTAAATAAAAAGACCTTAAGTTTTTAGCGAGAATTTTATTTTAAAACTGTATACTTTATTAAACTTCTTCTTCTTCTTCAGCCTTCGTTTATCCAATGTTGGACATAGGCCTCCTCCAATTGCTTCCACGCTTCCCTATCTTTTGCAATTCTCATCCACGGCTTTCCAGCTACAGCAGTTATATCGTCTATCCATCTCTTTTTAGGTCTTACCACGCTTCTTTTTGTTTCTCGAGGTCTCCAGAATGTCACTTTATGAGACCATCTGTTGGTATCTTGTCTTGCTACATGTGCTACCCATTGCCATCTCAATGTCGCTATTTTTCCCATGATGTCGGTTACTTTAGTTCTTCGACGTATTTCGGTGTTAGGAATTTTCTCTCTGAGGCTTATATTTAACATGGTCCTCTCCATGGCCCGTTGAGTTACTCTTAATTGTTCTGCCATTTTTCTTGTTATTGCCATAGTTTCCAATCCATAAGTTGCAACTGGTAGTATACAAGTGTCATAGGTTTTTCGTTTTAAGTGAATTGGGATTTTTCTGTCTTTTAAAATGAAGCTCAACTTACCAAAAGCAATCCATGATAATTGTGTCCTTCTTTAATTTCTAGGGTTTGATTTTCCTTTTCGTTTTTAATTGCATGTCCTAGATATATATATATATATATATATATATATATATATATATATATATATATATATATGTATGATAACATAGATACTAATATAAAAGTGACATATATATATATATATATATATATATTGTTCTACCTTTTCTATATTTATGTTATCTATCGTGATGTTTTCTAGGCTGTTGCTTAATATCTTTGTTTTGTCGAGATTCATTTTTAATCCTATTTGCATATCGATTTGTGATTTAAATCTTGTAGCATTGATTTTAGTTCCTGGATATCTGTGCTTATTAGTACTATGTCGTCTGCAAAACGCAAATGGTTAAGATATACTCCATCTATTTTTAATCCATTTTCGGCCCAATTTAGTTGTTTGAAAACATTTTCTAATGCCAAAGTAAATAACTTGGGTGAAATGGTGTCGCCCTGTATCACACCTTTGCCAAGGCCTATTTTGATAGTTTCCAGATCATCATCTATTTTTACGTGAAAAGTAGCATCATCGTATATATTCTTAAGAAGGGCCAGCATATCTTGAATCTACTCTGGCGTCGTCCAATGCTGTTAAGAAAGCCCATTTCTCGATACTGTCGAATGCTTTGTGATAATCGACAAATGCCAGATGTAGTGGTATGTATGTTGTTATTAAACTAACAAATGTATTTTAAATTACATTTCTTGATAGCTATAAATATACCGGGTGGAACCTCCGGTAACTTGATTTCCGTGCACCCAGCCCAATATCCGAAAAGTTCATACTATGATTGGACTGGTAAATACATTTTATTGGTTATACAGTGTAAAATAATCGAGGCTACTCACAGATATTTAATTAATTATACTAAAGTCTTCCTCTACATCCGAGATGTCTCATTCGCTTTCGCTACTCTCCCCTGTGTTCGCGTGTATTATCAATTGGTCTACGTCATCTTGCAGGTTGTCCGCAATCCACATCTCAGTTTCCGTTTTCTCAACAACATGAGTGACATAATTGCGCCAATTTTGCTCTGTGACGCGTGCGAAACCGTCGTCGATTAACTGGCGTACCTCGTCGTTTTTTTAAGTGGTATTATGGGTACCTACATATCGCTTAACTTGGTTCCACACCATTTCTATAGGATTCAATTCGCAGTGATATGGAGGAAGCCTTAAAATATAAACATTATGTTGTGAAGCATACTCATCAAGATGATACTTATCGTATTGATCTTTAAAAGCACGCGCTGCTTCTAATAGCTCCGATTTCAAATAACACTCCTCGAAAAAAAAATGTCTTTTTCCACTAGCCATTCCTTGATTGCAGCTTTATTTCAGGACTTGTTAGTGAATCTCTCTTTACGGGAGTGGTACGATGCATTGTCCATTACAATGACATTCCTGCGACCATTATTTGGTAAATTTGATATTCATGTCTCCTTAAACCACGACTTTGCCATCATTTTTCTGTGCCAGGTAAGAAACCTCCTGAAAAACCTGCATGCAATAAAACATATCGTGGACCTCGTTTAGTAGGTACTTTTAAGCCAGTACTTAAACCTTTGAGAAAAGCATCACGACTGTTTTGTATCGTAGTATCGCACCATTCGTAATTTATAGATTGGCCAACATTAACCCACGATTCGTCCAAATATATGATATTGCAATGGTCTTTTTGCCAACGTCGTATAGTTCTCAAATAATTATGGCGCCAATGAATAATATCCTCTCGCTCCACCATGATGCTTCTTCGGCCACGTTTCTTATAAACAAATCCAATATCTTTCAGAAGTCTGTATAAAGTAGAAAGAGACAACGGCTGTATATTCTCATTACCTTGTATGAAGTTATGTATATGCTTTAAGAGTGGCGGCAAATTTTTCATGAAAAATTCACAATGAACAATTCTCCGTAGAATACTTCTTACACCGTCGTCATATGTGAATATTCTAGAATTTGATTGACACACTCGTTTTCTTACGTTTTTTTTTGGCGATTTCAACGTTCCACTCTGCTCTTTTTTCTTTTTTGAAATTGTAAATGCTTCTTTCGCTAACACAAGTCATCAACGAAGTTCGTCTTACAGCAGCACTTACATTAAGTTGTTCCGTATTTTGTAAAAAACACAAAACATTTAACACTACGAGTTTAGCGCAACCGTTAAATCTCTCTCTGTGCTCTATGCTCTAGACTCTATGCTCTCTGTTGAAACCTGGACTAAATTTTGAAGTGTAGTTTCGTTTTAGAAAAGCACTTTCACCCCCTACCCATCCTATGGATGGGTAGGGGGTGAAATATGGAAAGCTTGGAGTTTATCAAATACTAATTATGACAAACAAGTTTATGGCCATATTTAGGTGATTATGTTAATGATGGTAAATTGTAGCAGAAGTTTTACAAAACAAATGAAGACCTATTTATACAAACAACATAACTGTATTTTTAATATTTTACATACAATAGAAACAATCTAATTTCTATGAAAGAATTGGAAATTTGAATATTATATATAATATCTATAAATAATATTATTTCCAAGTTTCCAAATTCTTACCTAGAAATTATGTAGGTTTTTTCTATTTTATGTAAAACATAAAACTACAGTTATTGTATGTTGTTCTTGTAAAGAGGTATTCAAATGTTACTCGTATGAATATGATTCAATTGTATATCTCACGTTGACATTTTATATGCAAAATTCATAGTTTTCGTTGTCAATAACTCATGAATGCCTTTTTATTCTACTGAATACGTATACATGATATAAAATATTTTACTCGTACTGCCGGCAGATGCATTTTATCCAAGCCGGTCCTGTGAGACAATGAGCAATCAATAGCTGGAGAAAACCGACAACCCTGCGCGTTTATTCTTCATAAGAAAAGCATTGCCGTATCTTACCCGTACTGCACTCTCAGTGTGACATTTTCTATAGTCTACCCCAGCCGATATTATTGTTGCTTGAGGTTATGCTGCAGTGTGGAATAACTATTAGGAAGTTAATTATTGGTAATTAAAAGTGACATTGGTTAATTTGAAAACATTTTAATTTTTTTTTTCAAGAATGAGTGCTAATGACACTGACAGACATTTACGACGCTTGAAACAGAAACGGAGAAAAGGTGATATTAATGTAAAACGATATAAAAGAAATGTGGTAAAACGAGCTTGTGTTTCTGGACAAGAATACATTGATTATAGTGGAAAACCAAGATAAGCTAAAAGGAGCAGATCACCTTGCAGGTAAAATTCTTTACAATGTAATATTCAATATTATCAAAGTTATTACAGCTTGCTTATATGCTGTACATAATTTGACGATGTTAAAAAAGGCAATATTTTTAGTTTATTGTATAGTATAAATACTAAAAATGAACAAGACATTCACTTGCAGAGAATGATTGACTTAACAGAAGTTAAACAGCATCGAGCTCGTCAACAATATGCTACATTGAAGGAACACTCATTCAAATATCATGTCCTTCTGTCAGGTAGGAAGATATGGGTTTGTATGGAAGAATTTTTTGGACTCTACGACGTAAGTAACAAGTGTATCTGTCGCATTAGAAAACTTCGTTCGGCTGGAAAAATGCTACAAGAGTTACGAGGAAAAAACAGAATTGGTAATAAAATATGTATGCTGCTGCTTCAAACTCCTTTAGTAGTTCTATTTTTTTACCATTTATGCTTTTTATGTTTCATGCTCTAGTTTTCTAAATGATATGCTAATTTTTTGCTTATTTAATGCGTCTATGTCTTTTATTCTTTTCATCCTTTAATGATCGAATACATAACACGAATATAAAACACAAAAGTAGATAATACCAAAAACCAAGAGCAAAACAAAAGAAGGAAAGTAGATGATAAAGGAGAACAAGAAGAAATAATAAAAATACTAACGTAAGAAGAGGTAAATAGTTTAATATAAAACTTAACCCTTAACTGGTCGCTGTGGCGTAAAAAATAGGTAGGTACGCCAAACGAGTTCAAATGCGTGACATTTTTAAATAGGCAATTGTTTGACGGTGACCACCTATGTAACCTCCCACCATAGTTTCTTCTACGCACAAGAATAAAAAAAAGTGAGAATCCCCTTAGTTGCTATTTAGTGTTAAGGCAGGGAGTTACTTTGACTAAAGCAGTAAGCAGTGAACAAATAACTAAAAAATGGAATAATGAAGAAAAAGTGGACACAATTCAGATTTAGAACAAGAAGGGAATGATAAATACCGATTAGCATTGCTTGAGGCA
The DNA here is from genome assembly GCA_918026665.1 of Diabrotica balteata. Classification (NCBI taxonomy): domain Eukaryota; kingdom Metazoa; phylum Arthropoda; class Insecta; order Coleoptera; family Chrysomelidae; genus Diabrotica; species Diabrotica balteata. The sequence continues at coordinate 75,530,953 of OU898276.1, read as the reverse complement.
CAACCAACTTTAAGAGGAGAGCCCACTTTGACTAGCTGTGACAAAAAAAATGATGTGGTATGTACAGCCAGTAAGAGGCAAATTTGCTAAAAAGTATTGTAAACATTGTTCTTCAGGGTCTTATAAAAAAAGAGGAACTATCTGCTGAACTCATCACCAGCAAATTTTTAATTTTTTTTGTAAGAGTTGATAAAGGAAATTCTAAATTATACAAATGCTTTCATCCGAAGTACCCAAGAAAATTGTATCAGGAAGAGGAATGCAAAAGAAACAAGCAGAGAAGAGGTATTAGCTTTTTTGAAATTACGTAAAAGCCAGGACTAAAAAAAACTTAGTTTTACAACTTTTAAAGAAATATGGACGACCAGCATCACTAGAATGACCATTTTTCAGGCCAGCATTGACTATAAAAGATTTTTAGTTATCTTTAGTTATTGAGATTTGACAACAAAGATGATCGTTCGCAAAAAAAGCTAGAGGCCACACTGGCCCCTATTAGCCAAATTTTGTACGAATTTGTGAAAACCTGTTTAAAAACTTATTTACCAGGGGATTGCATGACGAGACCCTGATTCCTTTTCGTGGCCGTCGCAGTTTTATTTAGCACATTTCGAATAAACCAGCAAAGTACAAAAGTACAAAATACAGATTTTTTACTCTCTGCGATTACAAAATGTCTTATAGTGTCCAATTTTAAAGTCTACTGTGGCAAGCAACTTGCAGAACGATACGAATTGTCAAATTCTCCAACAGTTAGTATTCTTCGATTGGTTTTATTGGTACACCAGCTATTAGCTAGCTCACACCCTACTTTAAAAAACATTGCTCTTATGTGCACACTAAAAAAATCGCCCCTCAACCCTTTCATTTATTAAATATTAATAGTAGAACCATAAACTTGTCTGTGTTTGCATTTACCAAAGAGACAACGTTAGTATCTTATTTTGCAAAAAACAAGGCCGTCATTCTACTTTCCACTAAGAATTCTGACAATAAAGTAAATTTATAAACCAAAATCCAAAAGTGGGTAGTGGGTAGGAACTCATTGGAATTCTTTGGATAGTCCTATCAGGGAAAATGAATCACTCCCTGCCCCCCACAGATTACAGGTGTTTTCTGACCCGGGAAACTAGTACCCGATTAGGGTCCCTTGTCCAGGGTTACGAAAGACCACAACGGCAGTCACGGTGGAGACTGAGACCTTCGGTACGGCGAGGATGGCGGAAGGGCGACCCCGGATTTTAGGGTTTGTATAGAATCAAGCAGCGTCTGATCCAGAGTGGGCGCCTGCAAACAGCGTCGGATCCAGAATGGGCAACTGAAAGTACAGGTCCTCCAAAGTGGGAGTTTTGGCGTCAGGCTTTAGCATCCTGGCACATGAAAAAACAACAAAGGGGGAAAGTACAAGAAGCAGGATGAAAAATAAAAATATAGTTCCCCGGGTGGTAATCCACACCTCCATCGGATACCCGGGGCAATTCTGCTTTTGGTAAGAGAAGCCCAGTCTTAAATTTCAGCCAACGTCGTGTAGCACCTGGAACATCCAAGGATGCCGAACCAAGGACAAAGAGATGATAAAGGGATTTAAGAGGATGAACCTTGATATTCTGGTAACAACTGAGATCCAGAAAAAAGGAAATGGTACACAATTTGTAGATAATATCTTCTACTGTTGGAGCAAGAAAAAGAAGAAAGAAAGAGCAGCTGCCGGAGTGGGGATACTAGTCAAGACAAAATGGGTAAAAACAATAAAAACATGGGAACCCATAAATGAATGAATAGTAAAACTTATCATGGAAATCTATGGCTAGCAAATTATGATACTGGGAGTATACGGCCCTACGGATAACAGTCTGGAAGCAAAAAAGGATCAGTTAATGGATACCATACAAGAAGAGATCGGAAAAGTGAGACAAACACAAGAAATAATAATAGCAGGGGACCTAAATGGAAAAACAGGGAAACGACAATAATGATAGCACGATACGCCGTTTTGGAGAAGATGTGACAAACGATAATGGAGAAAGACTAATTGACCTGTGCGAACTGAACAATCTGAAAATTACTAAAGGCTTCTTCAGACATAAGGATATACATAAATACTCGTATGTACAAACAACGAGAAACATCAGATCCATTATCAATTACATAATTGTCAGCAAAAGTAGTACTATCAAAATTAAAGATACCCGAGTAAAGCGAGGAGCCGAATGTGGCACTGACCACTGATTAATAATTTCACAAATGTGGTTTCCCTACACGTTGAACACCCAAACTAGAAGGAAGAAAGAACACAAACAAAACCAAGTAGAAAATGAACACAAAGAAGAAGAAATGAAGTTCAACATAAATTTACCTCAAAAAGAATCCATAAGGGACCTATACCCGAGAAGACTGGACCAGAAGTTCCAGGATTTCGGTTTCAGAAACGTCAAAGAAACGTACGAGCACGTCAAACACAGCATAAAAAAGACGGCATTAGAAGCTTTAGGGAAACTTGAGAAAACAAATACCCAACACAAACTAAAAATAAACAAAGAAACCAAAAAATATGTTGAGGAGAAGAAAATTCTATATATGAAAAGTATGAGCACCCAATTACCAGAAGACATACAGAAGTACAAAGAGAAAAACAGAGAAGAAAAACGAAGAAGGGCAAAAGAAAATAATGAAGAATGGGAAGAAACATGCGCACAAATTGAACAATACATAGGAGGAACAAGGAATTCGAAATCCTGGAAAATACTGTAATCTTTAAGGAATCGCAAATGAACTAATTAAGTACGGAACGGACAAACTACACATACACGAAATGTTTAGTAACGCTATAAACTTTAACGAAATACCAGATGAATGGTCCAAAGCATATATAACCTCGATACATAAAAAGGGAGATAAGAAGAAATGCGAGAACTACAGAGGCATCAGTGTAATAGCATGTATGGGCAGGTTATATGGAAAAATACTGAAAGAAAAACTGGAAAAATCTATCTCAAATAAAATCGGAGAAGATCAAGCGGGGTTTACGGCAGGAAGATCTTGCATAGACCACATATATACACTCCAACAATTAATTGAAAAAAAAAATGGCAAAAAATAGACCAGTACACATGGCATTCATAGATTTAAAAAAAGCATATGACACGGTTCCCAGAAAACAACTATGGAACACGATGAATGAAATCGGAATAACTCAGAGGTTAATAGAAGCCGTAAAAAACTTTTATAACAACAATAAGGTAAGAATTAAAACCGGCAATAAATACTCCAACGAATTTAAGACGACAAAACGCTTATTGGAGGTATGCTCTATATCTCCGACACTGTTCAAGATATTCCTTGAACAAATATTAAAACCATGGAAAAGGAAATGTGAAGAGATGGAATACCAATCCGGGACAACTTCTTGTACACATTAAGCTTTGCAGATGACCAAGTGGTAACGACCCGAGATGAAGAAGATCTGTGCTATATGCTTCGAAAATTAGAAAAGGAATACACAAAAAATGGACTAGAAATAAACCTAGAAAAGACCGAATATTTAACAACAGAGCAAGAACCAGTGAGAAACTTGGAAATGGACGATGACAGGAAAATTAACGGCACTGAAAAATTCAAATATTTGGGATTCATACTCTCAAAAAATGGAACCACCGAGCAAGAGTTAACCAGCATATTAGCACAGATAAGAACATGTATTAAACAAATGAACGGGGTACTGTGGGATAGACAGATTACCAGAAATACAAAAAAGAGAATTTATAACACTTTGGTACGCAGTATAATGACCTATGGAGTAGAGAATTATGTAATAAATAAACGAAACAGGTCCAAAATCACAGCAACTGAAATGGAGTTCATGAGAAGAAGCTGTAGAATGACAAAATAGATCGCATCAGAAATGAGGAGATAAAACAAGACATACTCAGCTACATTGAAGAAAATGTTTAATTTGGTATAGACATGTGAGAAGAACAGATCATACAAGGTGGATAGCAAAGATTTCGGATTGGAGCCTAATAGGAAGGAGGAAAAGAGGTATATCCCGAAGATAATGGAGGGATGAAGTGGACGAGGCCATGGAAAGACGAGACCTTAGAGATGGAGAATGGCAGAACTGAAAGGATTGGAGACGTTGGCTGAAAGAAGGAAGGCGGCGACAGCTGTAAAAATCCTTAAATAGATATAAAATCCAAAAATCGTGCTATTTTATAACTTCACTAAGGCAGGAGTCGATACTGTTGGCCAGATATGCCGTAACTACTTGGTACAAAAACGTATCAAACGTTGGCTGTTGGTAATTTTTTACCAATTGCTAAATATTGCTGGCATAAATTTAAATGTGATTAATAATGCAACCCACCCAGATGGTGAGAATCAAAGAATTTTCCTTAAAAATTTTTGGACATAAAACAGTTTCTTCGACCATATTGCCCCGATGGAGAGTCAATTATAATAAAACAAAAGGAAGATGTATTTAATGCACAAAAAAGAAAAATAGAATAATCTCAATTATCTGTCAAAGTTGCAATCAACCAGCATGTAAGGAACATGACATGTAGTGACGACAGATATCTATTTACAGTGCAATCAGCCCAATGAGGCAGTCCGTAAGCTGTGCTTAGTGTAGTAGCAATATTTATGTTTAATTATTTTTTTTAGTTCAAGTAAAAAGGATTTTGGAATATACAGTTAATTTGTTCACAATAAGTGTAAATTTTTTTAATTTTTGTTATAAATAATAATTGTTTGGAAAAGTATTTAATATTTATTTTCATATGTTACATTTGTTTACTGTCTTTTACTGTAGTATAATATGATCTAATTGAATGAATTTATTGGTGTCCACTTGACTCTCTTACCCTACGGACCACCTAGAAATATGGCCAGAGAGTTTCTGGCTATTTTATATGAAGAAATACACACTTCCTACCGAGACAGAGTACAGTAAGCATAGTTTATCGGGACATCCCTTTTTATGCCTCGGAGTATATTTCAAGTGGTAAGTCTTGTTATTTGTACAGATAATAGTAATAAGTTAAAGCCAGTTAATTTTTTAGTAATCTATTCACATTTTGAAAAATACCAAGGACAATTTTATGGAAAAGAAATAAATAACCTAAAAATTGGATACAGGGGAAAATATGCTCAAAGACAAGAAGAGTGCCAGAATTAGATGCCTGTAGCAGTGTTATACGTATTTATTTGGAGTTATAAGAACTAGAAAGTTATACATTTACTAATTTTAGGTTGAATTTAAAAGGAATTTTCTTTAATTTAATCTGCAGCCACCTTTAATTATTTTCCGTTGTTGCTTTCTTAGTTTGATATAATGATTATTCCCATTCTTACTATACCGTACATAATGCCAGAAATAAAAAACAGGTCATCACCAATGTGGCAGTGTAGAATATGTTAAATAAAAAAAGCAAACTATTGATACAACTACTTACCATGCAAAAGACAGCTGAATTTAGGAAAAGTAATCCGTTTTCAAATGTCAGATATGATCCTTGCACTAAATATAATGCTAAATTTGTCATCCTAAGTACTTGGACAATTGTATGTATGAGTATAAAAAGTACGCTCCAACCAAAAATTTTGTTGCAGTTTTCGCCAATTTCAAACAAATGGCGACACGTTTTACTTATTTCTCGTATCTTTTTTTCAAGGACCGCATCGCATGTTTCATTTTTGGTGTATTTCTTTAAAATATCTGTTGAAGATTTAAATCCACATTTAACGATTGTAATGTAATGAGTAATTATCAAAGTTGAGATGAAAAAATAGTAATGTTGAAATGTTTCCAGTAATAAGTCAATTACATAAGCTTGTTGTCTATAATAACGAGTTACTCTTGATATAAATAAAAACGCATGCCCTAATAATAACCATGATACTTCTACTTTTTTATCAAACGGACTCAGTTCTATATTTTTGGCCAGTTGGAATAGATTTTTCCACTGTTTTCGTTTAATAAAGTTTGAGAAGATCACCACCTAAAACAAAAATATAAATGCAAGATACAATCCATTTAATTTAGTAATTAAAATATGTTGGTCAAAAACTTAAAGAAACTATTTGATAAACTATTCGTAATCATAAAATAATACAGAAGGTTGGGAAAAAGTATGGAAGCAAATTTATATCTTTGAAACGAAAAGACGATATTCATGAAACTTTGTATGCAAGTACAATCACACATAACGCAACTCGTGCCATTTTTTTACAGACTCGATACCTTGTATAATTTTACAGATTTAAAAAAATTGTTATTCCTAATTTGGATATATAATACCAAGTTCGGTAAAAGAAATTGTTAAAACGAGACACAGATTTCTACACAGTTAAAAAATAGGTATTATCCGTTGCATGAGAATTCGAGTGGAATTCTCCAGATTAAGAGACTGGGACGATATTAAGCACAAAATGACTTTACTCTCTTAATGTTGTAATGAATAGTAACCCTTAGTCTTTCGTTACTTCTTCTTCTTTGGGTGCCATCTTCAATGAAGGTTGGCGATAACCTTAGCAAAATCATTTCTGTCCCTGGCTTTTCTTATTAAAGTTTGAGAATCCAAACCAGTCCACTCACGAATGTTCTTCAACCAGGACGCCTGCCGTCTACCAGGACCACGTTTTCCTTCTACCTTCCCCTCTATAAGAAGCTGCAGTAGCTGGTATTTCTCATTTCTGTATATGTGTCCCAAATATGAGGTTTTCCGTGTTTTCATTATTTTTAAGAGTTCTCTGTCGGTACCCATCTTGTGTAGGACCTGCTCGTTGCTCATATGCGCTGTCCAGGGGACTTTCAGCATCCTTCGAAATAACCACATTTCAAAACTTTCCAAACGCCTTAGTGAGTTGATTTTGAAGGTCCAGGCCTCCATTCCATATAATAAGGTGCTGTAAACGTAACATTTCAGCATTCGGTATCGGATTTTGAGATTGAGTGTTTGGGACGTAAACATTTGTTTCATTTTTAAAAAGACATTTCTTGCTTGTTCAATTCGCGATTTTATTTCTATGTCTGGATCTATATCTTTCGTTATCCAGCACCCTAGATATCGAAATTTCTCGACATTTTCGATAATGTTACCATTCACGTTTAAAGCCATGGGTGGATGGATGGATGTTTTGGAGACAATCATTGTTTTTGTTTTCTTGACGTTAATGCTGAGGCCGTATTGTTCTCCAGTCGATCTGACGCGATCTAAGAGTGTCTGGAGATCCTGTGCGCTCTCTGCAATTAGGACCGTGTCGTCGGCGTATCGTACATTATTTAGAACTCTGCCGTTAATTTTAACACCTTCTCTTGATTGCTCTAGTGCTCGTGCAAAGATTTCTTCCGAATATATATTAAAAAGTAGTGGTGACAATACACACCCCTGTCGTACACCTCGCTTGATATTGAATATTTCTGTGTCACCGGCTTCTGTTCTAACTGCTGCAGTTTGGTTAAAATACAGCGTTTGGATAATTTTAAAATCGTTCTCGTCTAGTCCCTTTTTGTGAAGGCAATCCATCAGCTTATCATGTTTTACTTTGTCGAAGGCCTTTTGATAGTCAATAAAACATAAAAAGAGATCTTTTTTTTGGTCTAGACATTTTTGCAGCAGTATAATAAAACTGGTTAATGCTTCCCGTGTCCCAAATCCATTTCGGAAGCCAAATTGTTCATCACTGATATCCTGTTCACATTTCTTATAAATGCGTTGGTGAATAACTTTCAAGAATAACTTTAACATATGCGACATTAAACTAATAAGTCTGAAATCACCACACTTCTTTGCTCCCTTAGTTTTTGGAAGGGGAATAAAGACTGATTTTAACCAGTCTTGTGGAATTTCACCGCTTGTATATATTTGATTAAATTAATCTTTCGTTACATTAGGTTTAATTTTAAATTCTATTCAAAGTTTAAAGGTACTTTACTAAATGATACAAAATAGGTATCGTATAGTAGGTAGGTACGTATTTCTCTTTTGATGTTCATGTATAACAGAAGTCAGTGTAATAACTAATAATATGAGTGATATAGATATGAATAGTGACGATGTCCTGTACATTCCTGCCAGTATTTCAGGAAGTGAAGACGAGTCTGAACCTAAAAAACGTTCTGGTTATATTCATCAGCTAATCTAAGAGCATGGTATAGACACGCCTTAATACAGCTATTCCAGATAGCAACCAACATAGTTATCATAGCCAAAATGATCGCCAACGTTCGGAACGGACAGGCAGTTAAAGAAGAAGAAGAAAAAGAAGAAAGTTTCGTTGTTTTTCTAATCGTGAAAAATATAACATCTGCATATCATTTACAGTTTGTTGTATTTATAAGTATAGATTCTTCTTCTATTTAGCATGCAGGCGTTCATACTGGTTGGAATATGTGTAAGGATTCTTCTTCTGCTCTTCTTATTTGTGTACTTATCATGTATATCACACCAGTTTCTTATATCTCTAAACCAAGAGTGTTATTTGCATCCTGGTCCTCTAATACTTCTAATTTTGTCCATTAAAATGATTTTCAAATTGACACTTTCACTATTTAACGATGTTTAGAAGGTCCCTTTGGGTATAAGCTCTTCTTAAAACCTCTTCATTTGTAATATGGTCGACCTAATCAACTTCCTAAGACACCATATTTCGAACGCTTTCATACGGTTTACCGATCTTACTTTAAGTGACCAGGCCTCGTTACAGTACATTATTACATGCTACATAAATGGGGAAAGAATTCGTCTCCTTAATGTGACTGTGGGAAGAACCAAATGATTGCCCACATTATTGAAGAGTGTCCCTCAAGATCCTACAATGGTAGCCCTGAAGACTTCCTGTTTACAACTTCAGAGTCAATTGATTATGTTAATACTTTTTCTTCTTAACGTGCCTCATCAAGTCCCCTTGACGTTGGCGATTAACATGGCGAAACTGTCTCTGTCTCGAGCTATTCTAAAGAGTTGCTCAGCTTTCTTTATTCCTGTCCACTCTCTGATATTCTTCAACCAAGAGGCCTGCTTTCTACCAATTCCTCTGCGTCCTTCGATTTTACCTATCATAATAAGTTAAAGAATATTATATCGGTCTCCCCTTACTACGTGTCCAAAATAGGCCATCTTTTTACATTTGATGTTATCAAGCAGCTCGCGAGCAGCATTTGCTCTCTCAAGGACTACCACATTTGTCAGCATAGCCGTTCATGGAATTTTTAGTATACGTCTGTGCAGCCACATTTCAAAGGCGTCCAGACGATTAATGGTGGATATTTTTAATGTCCATGCTTCGACACCGTATAAGAGGACTGACCAAATGTAGCATTTAACCATATGCTTTCGAAGTTGAAGTTTCAAGTTATCATTACAGAAGAATGACCTCATTTTTAAAAATGTCGTGCGGGCTATCTCGATTCTACATTTTATCTCTTAATCTGGATCTAGTTGTTCAGTAATATGGAAACCAAGATATTTAAAACTGGACACTCTTTAATTATATGACCATCAACATATAATCGTGCATCTTGATGTGCTAAACGGCTAAACACCATGTGTTTTGTTTTTGAACAGTTTATATTTAGGCCAAAATTTCTTCCCACTGTATCAATGGCATTTAAAAGGCATTGTAATCCATTCATGTCATGACTTAAAATAACTGTATCTTCTGCATATCTGATTGTATTCATCAGAATTCCATTAACTTTCACGACCCATTCCAAATTATGCAGCGCTTCTTTAAATATTCTATTTGAATATAAATTAAATAACAGTGGGAATAGTATACAATCCTGTCTGACACCTCTTTGTATTTTACATATTTCTGTTGATTTTCCGTTTATGCAAGCTGTCGATGTTTGACGCCAGTATAACTTTTCTATGAATCGTATGTCTTTACTATCAACTCCTTTATCTTTTAATATTGTAATTAATTTGTGATGCTGTACTCGATCAAAGGCCTTTTCATAGTCAATAAATACAGCAAAGACATCTTTCCTTTGATCTCGACATTTCTGCAGTAATACATTTACTGCAAAGAGGGCGTCCCGAGTTTCCAGTCCATTTCTGAAGCCAAATTGTGTTTCATCCTGATCTTCTTCACATTTATCTCTGATTCTACTGTGGATGATGCGTAGAAATATTTTCAAAGTGTGGCTCATTCTATAAGCGCTACAGTTTTTCGACCAGCTACTTCTCTAACTTTTTTAAACATATTAAACGTATCATGTTTTTCATTAAACTTTTCTAATTCCTTGCATTTATCCTCCATCCATTTTTCTTTAACCACCTTTATTTTTTGTTTAATTATTTTCTGTTTTTCCTTATATTCTGTCTTGTTACCTTTCAGTTTCCTTCTCTGCTTTATTAATTCCAGGATTTCATCAGTCATCCATTGTTGTTTTTTGTGAATGTGTATCGTTGTTGAATATTTCTCTATTACTTTCAAGGTAAGATCTTTAAATGTGTTTTCTATTAACGTTTTGTTGGATATTGAGATATTTAATTTTGTTGTTTTGGTACTTTCTTGAACTTTTTTGAGCTTCACTTTGATGTCAGTTATTACAGGGTTATGGTCTGAACCGATATCTGCACCAGGATATGTCGTTACTCTGGTGACGCCATTCTTAAATCTCTTGTTTACCAGAAGATAGTCTATCTGATTTCTAATCATATATAGTGAATTATCTCCTGGTTCACTCCATGTGTATAACCTTCTTTTGTGTAATTTGAACCATGTATTTGCGATTATCATGTCATGTTTTTGACAGAACTGGTATAATCTATCGCCTCTTTCATTGCTCTCCCCTAGTTCATATTCACCTACCAGGTCAGATCTTCGGCCTTGGAAAAATTTTTGCGTGAAAATCTCCAATAATATATGTGACTTCGTTACTTTTTAGATTTTTAAGTGTCTGTTTTAATTGGCTATAGAATGATTCGACATCATTATCATATTTCTTTTCTGCAGTAGGGGCATATATCTGGATAACATTGACATTAAATGGTTTGCTATTTAATTGGAGTATTGCTAGTCTGTCGTTCACTGGTATAAAATTTTTCACATATTTCTTAAATTTAGACGTTATAAATAAGCCAACTCCATTCCTATGATGTGTGTCATCTTCTACACTTCCAGAATAGTATAGTGTGCCTTCATCTTGTTCACATATTGCTGTTCCAGGCCACCGGAGCTCACTGATAACTATTATTAATACACTTGATGTTTGTTTGTAACTATTTAAAGTTTGTCATATACCTATATTACTAGTGTTTGTAATTGTATACGGAGACCCAAAATGGACTACTTTCCTAATTATTGGATAAATATAAAGTTAACAACTATAATAAATATAATATAAAGATAAATATAATATTTTTATATATCAAAGAAAAGAAGCATACCTGAATTATAAAGGTCGCAGCAATGATTTGAGTGCACGTTGTAAGAATTCCATCAAAATAATTAAAAAAGTACATAATATATGCGGTCTTCATAAAACTAGTGTAGATAATATATATCGGTAGCAATAAGGATATTAAAGAAATTATCTTATTCAGCACAGGCATATAAAATTCAGAACTGTTTTCGTTGTACCAAGGAATAATGCAAAGAATTTGCCCCATATAAATAATATAATTTTTGAAGTAGTTTAAAATGCACAACATGGCTTAAATACAACGTCAATTTTTGCTATATTATTATATCTAATGAACTTAAAAATAGTAAAGCTCTTTAATTTTGTAATGGACCTCAGACGCTTTTAATTGGATTATACCAATGTTTGCTTGCTCTAATCGTCTGTTTTGATGGATTGGTTTATTAATATATTAAAAGTGTATTAAAGATGAACGATGTTTATGATATAGCGAACAAGTTTTTCGAGTCATTTATTCGAGTGTTGTTCAATAAAATTTAATCAAAACAAAACATTTCAAATGAATGGAATTTATCACACACGTCTACTTATATTAAAAAAAAGGCCACAAGAGATCGACTAATAACTATAGAGATATAACTTTAATTGCACGAATGTTTTCCGCAGTAATAAAGGATAAAATATAATAACATATGGATAACTACAGTAGATAAAGAATAATCTGGATTCCGGAAGCCAGATCATGCCTCGACAATATATTTATCATGAGAAAAGCCATCGAGGAAAATAGGAGCAAAACATCTAAACATACACGACCTTATAAATTTGGAAAAAGCGTATGACAATATACCCACAAAACAACTGTGGAACGGAATAGGAAAGATGAACATTAAGAAGGCGGTATAGAAAATGCAGAACGATGAGCATACCAATACACGGAAATATATTTTCTCACTCACTTCTTTTCGCAGATGGTCAGGTCATTTTCGCACAAAAAAAAACAGACAATATATGTTTTTCTGAAGTTATTTTTTTCTGTCTTCTTTATGCACTTACTATTTTTATTGAGAATAAGCCGCAATTTCAGTTTAAAATAAGTTTATTTTTGACGTTTCAATGTTCAATTCGGAAATCTTTCTGAAAATTCAAAACTTTAATAAATTAAACAAATTTTGTTGTTTGTTATTTGGTGAAAAATCCTTTTAATATTTTAATTTTATCTGTCTCATTCATATTGACAATTCAAACACATATTATACAGTGAAAAAGACAGCAAATATTTGATTTCACGCAAACAGCGCCTTTGTATCTGTTGATACGTATTTCGACCTAATAGGTCTCATCAGAACAGTTATTCAAAGGTGTTCTCAACGTGAAAGATCAATATTTTCTGTCTTTTAAGAAGCAACACTAAAATGGCTTCGATACGGACGTAATAGCGACATCTGATAATAAAACCGTAAAATAGTTTCGAAACACAATTGTGTTTCAAAACTATTTTACGGTTTTACATACTATACATTTTAAAGCAGACGACTTTAAAATGATATTGCCAACATTGCTAAGTTGCGTTCCTTAGACGAATTTCAGAATATCCGTCAGAAAAACCATAGCATGTGATTTATCTTATCTTTCACCCTTTGACTAGCAGGCTAAATTTTAACAGGTTACGTTTTCGCCAAAATTTTTTGTCATGGAAATCGACATTTTTTTATAATTAAGAAACGTATGGAAGGTCAGTTAAATTAATTTTTGCAAATAAGTATCAGTTTAAGATTAAATTTTTTGTGCGAAAAAATAATGCACACTTCGTAGACTTGAACAAAATGGTTTGTGCGCTTATCTGCCGCATATATTTATGAATGGGAAAACGTACTAAACTTCACACACACAGTATAAAGACAGGTACTTAGACTGATACTTCTACTCCGCATTCTCAACAATTATCAAATATAGATGAGAACTTATTTATTGACGAACATAATATAACAAGGAAAAAGTGTTCTAGCAGAAATCTAAAAAAAATTGTTTTTGATAAAACTCACGGAATCACTCCAGAAGTTATTGTTAATTTAACAACAAAAGCTGAACTATTTTTCCTCAAAACTGCCTTTTAAAAAAGTTTAAGATGTTCTTAATTGAGTATTTAAAAATAAACAAAATTTAAAATACAAATTTATTACAATTCATGAATGTTACACCGAAAAAACAATACAAAATTTTAAAAATTCGAAAATTTGCTAAGAAAATTTTTTTTTATATATAATATTTAATATAAACATTTTTTATGGAAAACGATATATAGTAGAGTGTATTATCTCCACGAGCGGTAATTACGGCTCTCATTCCATCAGGCATACTTCGGATTAAGGCAGCAAAGTCTGCTTGGGGGATTTGCTCCCATTCGTCACGAACTGCTTGCTCCAAGACACTTATCGGTCTTATGGTTATAGTTACTCACTATGGTAACGTCAAATACGTCGACCCAGAATATCCCATGCATGTGCTATTGGATTTAAGTCTGCTCTCCTTAGGAACCATGGTAATAAACGAGTCCCAACTTCATCAAAGTAATACCGTGTTTTTCTTGCGATGTGCGGACGAGCATTATCTTGCATCAGACGAAAGTTTTCTCAAATAAATAGGGCAAATAGCATTACATGATCTTCCATACATTGCTGAAGATACTGTTGAACGTCCTGGTTGCCGACTTAAATTGTAACAAATTCTGTATGACCCTCTAGAGAAATACCTGCACACACATTTGTACCACCTCCACCAAATTAAACTCTGGGAGTAAAACACATTACTGATAACGTTCACCAGCTCTTCTCCATTTCCTAGGCCGGCCATCTGATGAGTATCTGTTAAATCTTGATTCATCCGTGAAAAGCACAGCACTCCAATCATTAACACCCCAATTAAGATTTTCGCGTGCGAAGTGTAAACGTTGCCTCCGATGATCTGCTCTTAATAGAGGTCACGTGACAGGTATTTTGGACCTTAATCCATATTCATTTAACTTCTTCGAACAATATAAATGGAAACTGTGTTTCTGTAGACATCATTTAATCGTTGAACAAGTACTGGTGCTGATAATGTACGATCGCGTAACGCTTGTAACCTAAAAAAGCGATATTCAACTTGACTTTTGGTTCCTTGTCTACCTTAACCTGGCCTCGTCATGTATTGTTCTGTTTCTTAAAATCTTATTATTGCATCAAACACTGTACTTTGAGAAATTCTTTAAGCATTTACGATGTAACAAATGCTACGCTATCCTCCTGTAAAGCAACCGCTTGTGCTACTTCTTCTGGTGTCATAATTTTTTAATTCAAGTTTTAAACAGGAGAAAATACAAAACCTACAGCCGAACTTATAATCAGGTACAGTAGCACAATAAACCTAAATTAATACTAAGCCACTATTTCACATTAATAACAAAACGTATGTGTAACAGTGTTGTTGTTCTCACAAAACATCTTAATCAGGTTCAAACAAGAAAACAACGTTATCGCTAATAAGACATAAAATACAGGTCAAACAAATCAAACAAGTTTTGATCTCACCAACAAAAAACAAAAAAATCTGACTGTCCAGTTAATTTTGCCCCCCAGTGTATTTATTAGTTATTTATTTACTTAATTTTAATTTTACTGTTTAAGTTTTAGTTTGTTTATTTAATCAATTCTAAAGTCATATTTAATAATCATACATATAATATTGGTATAATAGCTTTATATTCTGTACCAGACAGTATCCTAATACAGGTTTTTATATTTTCAGCATTTAGTTTACCATGTACTGTTGACCTGAAGATGCATAACAAATTATAGTATGTGAAACTGGTCGGTGGTGGTAGAAAAAGATTGATTGTGAGTAAGTCATATTCTTATTTATTTTTACCTATTTAAAAATTTAATGCTACACCGGGCACATCAAGTAAAATATATCGAGATAACTCTTTCCAGAAATTGGAATGATGTCGAGACTGCGGTGAAAATGTCTGTACTATGTATAATTTTGTTTAACGATAAACAGCATCAATTCAGATTTGCGCACTGCCCCAAGTGGACAAAATTGTATTATTTTTAATATGAACAATAGCAGCAGGGTTATAATAAACCGATGTGGAGGTCATAGTTTTTATTATAGTTAATTCTTTTGTTAATTATGCAAATAAAGTTTATTAATATTTAAAATTTTTGTTGACGATCATTTGGAAGGGTTATCATATCATATTACTGTGATAGACTGTTCTTCTTAGCAAAAAATAAAATGAATAAAATATTTTGATTTTTCACATGCTTGGAATAAAACAGACCTGTTTTACCACAAAGGCATGAAAGCACGAAACATTAGTTTGTTTTAAATAAATATTTTAATATATATCACTTTTCTTAATCGGAGAGTGCAGTTTTCAAAAAACGTCTTTCGCGTGACATATTCAATTTATTGTTAAAGTCAATGGTAAATGTTTGAGTGGTTTTTCCACTAAACGCCTATTACTTTGTTTTCTTACAACCCTCTAATTACCTAAATATGCATAGAACGACTACAAAAGAGCATGCGATCAGATATAAGAATATTTTTTCCATATATCAGCATGAATTTATATTTGGATATCTTATTGAACATTATCGTTAAAACTTATTTTGTAGATAGTCGATGTCTGCTGGTTTTTACTGACGAGGATAATAATTTTGACTATAATGGAGACGTTCCTATGATTAATATTAAGGTCAGCAAAGATTCCATAAATCCAAATTTATTTCTTCATTATTTTGGTTGTAAGGCAATACTGATCAAAACTAATAATCCCATTACGGTTTTTGAACAATTTGAAAACGAAATAAGAATTAGTCTCGAACGATTTAATGAAAGAAAGTTCCTCATTGCTCCAGGTAATTAGTTTATTATCTCTATATATAATATTGAGTGATTGAGATAGTGTTAGTCGCCATACTCCTCCAAAACGACTGGGCCGATTTTTATAAAAAAATTATGTGTATTTGGTAAGACTGCGATTTAGTCGTACTCTATTTTTCATCAACTCGACGTGGTAAGTGTGGTCCACCACATTTATTTTTTAAAATTTTTTGAATCATATTTTTTTTTGTTTTATTATGTGACATTAAAAAACTACATACTACTCTTAATTTACACCCTTTTATCATTAACCATTACCCAGCTTGCGTGGAGGAGGAGTTCTGAGTTAAGTAGGGACAATAAAACAGATAATGGAAAAATGCTGGGAGTTTGATCGTGAGCTTCGTCAAATGTTCATAGATTTTAAACAAGCATTTGATACACTATGTAGGGACAGGACTGTGGACAGCGATGCAGGAATTTGGCTTTCCAAAAAAATTAGTCAGGTTGATACGGATGTGTATGGAACGGTTACAATGTAAGGTGAGAGTTGGACAACAATACTCAGAGACATTTGAAATAAACAATGGACTAAAACAGGGAGAATCACTTTTACCACAACTCTTCAACTTAGTTCTGGAGCACATAATCAGAAGTGCAAGAGTCGAAAAATCTAATACAGTATTTCATCGAGAAGGACCAAACTTACTACTGGCATTTGCAGACGATATCGGTCTAATAGTGTAACGAAAATATTTTGCCTACCACATGGGGCATTAATACGGGAGATAGAAAATTGGGGGAAAGAACTATTGGGGGTGGAGATAGGGCAAGCAAAATAATCGCTACTGATGCGAACGGCACTCAGGGTTTCGTAGGAGAGCTGGGGTCGTGGATAAGTAAAAGATAAGGGCATTGGAATGGGGGAACTACGAAAAAATGAAATAAAGGGCTCTTGGGATAAACACAATAAAAATAAACAAGAAACACCTCAAGGAATTTAATATAGGGCGCCACTTGAGGTGCCTAATTGTGCCTATTACAACCACTAGTTGTAACTAGGGAAATAATTAGAAAACAAAATCAAAACATAAAAAACATATCTTTTTCAAATAAACTCAAAAAGGGTTAGCTCAAAAAAAAATAAATAAAATGTTAAGACAACAAAATTTAACATTTATTTATGTGTCACCACAAACAGTTACATGGAGAAATACAAAATTCAAAAACTTACATGTGTCATCCATTAACAAACTCCATTGCTACAAAACTTACAAAATTGCATGGAGGTTAACCTTTAAAAAAAAAACAAAACAAATCAACATCAAAAATACTTAAACGAGCTGTCATAAATCCGTACCTCGGAGGTAAAGGACACTATGTCCATTAACTTACTTTTTAAGGAGAGCAGTTTTAACCTTTTTTAAATTTGTAATCAGTAAATACTCAAATGTTTCTGATATTTAACCAAAATTAATATATTATATTAACTTTGGTTAAATATCAGAAACATTTAAGTATTTACTGAATACAAATTTAAAACATGTTAAAACTGCTCTCCTTAAAAAGTAAGAAAATGGACATAGTGTCCTTTACCTCCGAGGTACGGAAATTAACATTAAATTTAAAAAAAAAACTAAACACAAATTGACAGCTTTACTCAAAACCTAAAATTTACAATTTTAAATGTCAACGAAAGCAATTATTATTTTATAAAAAAAATGTCTGTCTTTAGTTTAAAATTTGAACAAAATGTTACCTTAATTCACATGATCACACTTAAGTTTCTGAAACCCTAACTGGAACTGAGTGCTCCACTCTCTCTGCATCACGAAAACCTCCATCTCCAAACTGCCAAAAGCCTTGGATAAAAGCAGGAACAAAAAAAACGAGGATCTCCTCCAATCCTCACTCAAAACATTAATAATTGAAGCATTTACTGCCACAAAACCAATAACAAACTGCTACATATTCTTCATAACAAAAGACGAAAACAGAATACTTTACAAATTCGACGTGAATTTGGACATAACCCTGAGCCGCTCTTGAAAGCTGCTACAACGAGAGTGAAGAAATTCTATTAAAATTGAACGCATACATACAAACGCTGACATAACAAGACACCACGAAACGACGTACATATCCTTTTGCGACGCATTAAAATTGCGGCTTTTAATAAAACAAGAATTTGCCGAGGAAGTTAAAATAAATAAACAACTCTAAAATGGTTTATTTCAACTTGGCCGACCTAAGAAAGAAATGAAAAGATATTTGGGTTTAAATACGTACGAAATATTTTTAGATCTATTAAAAATGTATAAGATGATTTTAATATTTCGTATACGAGGGGACTTCAATATACTTCAAAGAATCAATGAAATTGAAAATGCTACAATACCCCCACGTAAGAGCGAAAACTGGACTAACGGGAAAAGTTTTCGTTTAGGGCGAACAACAATCAGGTTGGAACAACAGTAGCATTTTCCAACTACTGCAACAACACATAATGACTTCAATAATTCAAACAGAACAAAAAACAACAAACAAAAATCATAACCAAAACTACTCATCATAACTGTTTATGGTTCTAACATAATAACATACAAAATAAAACTGGATGCTCGATTTGACGAATCGGCACCAGGTACAGTTCGTTGGTTCTTAAGCACAACGACACAATGGTAGATTTCTACTAAAATGGCTCTAGCCTAACCAAAACGTGGAACAGACCAGTGTTGAAGTTTCTGGAAGCGAAAAGAAAGGTGTTTCCACCTCAACAACGGTGGGTGGCCAACAACACAGCTTAGATAAGCTTCGCTACGGTTATCCACATAATAGATAACCAAAACAATATCAAAGAATAACAAACTTGACTATAACAGTCAAGCAATGAATTTTCAACCACTGGTTGAAAATTAAACACAAACAGAAGAAAACAGGATGGCCAATAGTTCCATAGAAATATCCTTTGGGATCGACACAGCGAAAAATTTCCAAGTCAGGAAACTCCCAAAAGGACAAAAGAAGAAAATATATCCAAAATGCTAATACACAATCTTGGAAAAGAAAAAGAAAAGGGGCACATGGCATACAAGCCATAACTGATACACAATCAGTTCAGTCTCAAACTAAATACTTCCAAAAGAAACAAAAAAAAAACTCGTAACAGTCTTCCAAAGGAAACTAAAAAATTACGACAACACTCCAAAAGAAACACAAACCTCATTACAGATCTCCAAGGGAACATAAGAAACACTATAATCTTCCAAAAGAACAAAAAAATCATTACAGTCCGTCATCAACAATAAAACTTCCAACTGGGTACACAAATCTCAAAAGCAGGACAAGAAGGGTAAAGAAGAAGAAGAGTATATATTATATACACAAGGCAAAAACTAATGACTTATCTTCCTTAAAAGCTCAACAGGTCACCTGGCGGACGAATCCAAAACTCATCGACCTAGCCGTTCCTCTTATGACAACTAATAAGGTCAAAGACACAGTTTGGGAAGGGAATAAAGGGGGAACATCAACAAATAAACTTCATCATTTCACGGATACTAATCGAATACAACATCTTCATCATACAAATCAAAAAGAAACGTTCACTATTCTTCAACTAAACTCGAACAGGGTCACAACAATATAAGTCTGGCGAATTCTAAGTGGGTCATTCAACGGTAGTACTAGAACTACTTCAGATGTTTCACTAACGTGGTCTCACAATCGACATAAACACTGGTACTTTCACCTCAGCAAATAAAAACGTCACAATGGACAATGCAAGTATTTGTACCTCCGCTTTTACCAAATCATAAACACTTCATCACAAACACTACAACAAGAAGGAATGTTATTGAGACTCAAATCAATAGTCTTACTTCAACACTTAGAAAGGCTTATCCTTTCTAATAATTCACGGAAAGGGGATGCTGCTACGCAGTCTTACACAACAACAGAAATATCCAAGGAAATACAAATCCAGGTCACATGCCTGTACGTCCTATATGATATTTCAAAAACACAATACTAAAATCACAAACTAATACATTTTAGACCATCAACATATCTCCACTACATCTGACCACACAAAGACACGGAAAGACACTAAACTAACAGACAGAAAAAACATCACAATACTTTCGCTATGTATTCTCAACAACTCGGCCTTAGCCAGGAATACAAGAAGTCGTATTATCACTCTCTTCTACGTGTACACAAAAAAGAACTAGGGAGAAACACAAGACTAACAGACAAAAGAAAAATAACAATACTCCGCTTTGTCACTAACAAATCGGCCTTAGCCAAGGACAAACGGAATCGTATCATCATTTCCTCCTACTTATAACACAGAATAGGAACAAAGAAAACACGGGGAAACACGGAAATAACAAAGAAGGCAAATAACAATACTCCGCTTTGTCACTAACAAATCGGCCTTAGCCATGGACAAGCGAAATTGCATTATTACTTCCTCCTAATGATAACACAAAAGACAACAAGGGATAAACATAAATGGACTGTAAAATCAGAAACATTTTCTTTTTCGGGGCTAAAAAAATTTCACACATTGCCTGGACTATTAAACTATAAAGATACGAAAAAATTTGACCTATATTTTTCGTACAACAGCTGATTTCTGAAACGCAATAAATTGCTCAATAAGAAGACGAAATAAATAACTTATAAACACTTAAAGAAGGACAGCGTCTACATACGAAATAAATTATTTCGTTAACGTAAACAAAATTCTTTTCTCAGACATGGGATACTTAAGACGAACAAGAATAATCAAACTTGATATCGTTCACATTTTAAATACCGGCAAATAAGGAATGACATCATTCCAAATACGTATTTTTTAATTCACAAGGAAATAGACGAAAATTATTTCTACATAATTTTACGAAAACTGGACATAACAGAAAATGGAAATCGTAGCAGTTAACTTGGGATACGAATAGACTTGATTTAACGAAAAACTGGATAAAGCAAATCACAATATAACTGAAAATACCGTTCGAAGCAAACTCAGACGAACTTCACATACAGGGTGGGACAAAAATACTAAAACAATGTTTGGGTGAAAGCAAATACACAATGTATACAAAACAACATACTCGATAAACTTCACATACAGGGTGATACAAAAATACTAATAATATTGATAACTTGACTTTTGAGTGAGCTACACAAAATAACACAACATAAAAAACCTTGCTCTTGTTCTGAAAACTAAATGAGACTGCTCCTAGGCAAAACTAAACAGCACCTCCGATCACGAGTATAACACTTGTCATCATTCAAATACAAGACAGGCAACACAAAAGGGGACTTAGGGGAACACAATCTCCTATTAACCCGTGGCATTTCATACGCCGTCAAAGCTGGTTAAGTAGGGAACAACAGGGGGACACAGGGGACTACACATTCACAATCTCCTACTAGCCCGTGGCATAACACAAACGCCGTCAGAGAGGGCCTAGAGGAAACAATGAAATGGCTTAGGACAAAAGACAAAACACAACTCTTCTCATCAGCTCAAAGAAAAGTCACTCAAACAATAAACACATTTACTCAAAATGACCAGACAAAACAAAATTACAAAAACCGATTTTTCTGTAAGAAATGTCAAATCAATCAAAAATAAATGGCACAATAACGGTACACTTATTTGTTACTGTAAATAACTTAAAATTAAATATTCAATCTCAAAATATTTGCTTTCATTTACCAATACACATAAAATACATATAGAAATATATATACAGTACACAAAATAAAAGAAACAACATTACATATGTCAATATACAACAAATACATCTGTTGATATACAATAATACATACGTTAATACAAGAACAATACATAGAAAAAACAACAATACATATGTTGATACCATTACATAAACAAACTGTTTGTGGGACACCGGGGCACTACTCGAAAGACAGGGTTTCATATAAATGGCTGAAAAGTAGGGAAGAACTGAAAAAGATATGTGGCTTCGGGAAAAGGGACCAAAATCTAAAAAACGCCGGAACATTCAAAGCCCTGAAAAATGCCCCACGCCAAGGGCGCCATTTTTGTAACGACAGTACAAATGGCGCAAATCTAATACACGCCACACACGTTGGGCGACATTTTTGTAACGAAAATATTTTGCCTACCACATGGGGCATTAATACGGGAGATAAAAATTGGGGGAAAGAACTATTGGGGGTGGAGATAGGGCAAGCAAAATAATCGCTACTGATGCGAACGGCACTCAGGGTTTCGTAGGAGAGCTGGGGTCGTGGATAAGTAAAAGATAAGGGCATTGGAATGGGGGAACTACGAAAAAAATGAAATAAAGGGCTCTTGGGATAAACACAATAAAAATAAACAAGAAACACCTCAAGGAATTTAATATAGGGCGCCACTTGAGGTGCCTAATTGTGCCTATTACAACCACTAGTTGTAACTAGGGAAATAATTAGAAAACAAAATCAAAACATAAAAAAACATATCTTTTTCAAATAAACTCAAAAAGGGTTAGCTCAAAAAAATAAATAAAATGTTAAGACAACAAAATTTAACATTTATTTATGTGTCACCACAAACAGTTACATGGAGAAATACAAAATTCAAAAACTTACATGTGTCATCCATTAACAAACTCCATTGCTACAAAACTTATAAAATTGCATGGAGGTTAACCTTTAAAAAAAAAAACAAAGCAAATCAACATCAAAAATACTTAAACGAGCTGTCATAAATTAACATTAAATTTAAAAAAAAACTAAACACAAATTGACAGCTTTACTCAAAACCTAAAATTTACAATTTTAAATGTCAACGAAAGCAATTATTATTTTATAAAAAAAATGTCTGTCTTTAGTTTAAAATTTGAACAAAATGTTACCTTAATTCACATGATCACACTTAAGTTTCTGAAACCACTAACTGGAACTGAGTGCTCCACTCTCTCTGCATCACGAAAACCTCCATCTCCAAACTGCCAAAAGCCTTGGATAGAAAGCAGGAACAAAAAAAAACGAGGATTTCCTCCAATTCTCACTCAAAACATTAATAATTGAAGCATTTACTGCTACAAAACCAATAACAAACTGCTACATATTCTTCATAACAAAAGACGAAAACAGAATGCTTTACAAATTCGACGTGAATTTGAACATAACCCTGAGCCGCTCTTGAAAGCTGCTACAACGAGAGTGAAGAAATTCTATTAAAATTGAACGCATACAAACAAACGCTGACCTAACAAGACACCACGAAACGACGTACATATCCTTTTGCGACGCATTAAAATTGCGGCTTTTAATAAAACAAGAATTTGCCGAGGAAGTTAAAATAAATAAACAACTCTAAAATGGTTTATTTCAACTTGGCCGACCTAAGAAAGAAATGAAAAGATATTTGGGTTTAAATACGTACGAAATATTTTTAGATCTATCAAAAATGTATAAGGTGATTTTAATATTTCGTATACGAGGGGACTTCAATATACTTCAAAGAATCAATGAAATTGAAAATGCTACAATACACCCACGTAAGAGCGAAAACTGGACTAACGGGAAAAGTTTTCGTTTAGGGCGAACAACAATCAGGTTGGAACAACAGTAGCATTTTCCAACTACTGCAACAACACATAATGACTTCAATAATTCAAACAGAACAAAAAAACAACAAACAAAAATCATAACCAAAACTACTCATCATAACTGTTTATGGTTCTAACATAATAACATACAAAATAAAACTGGATGCTCGATTTGACGAATCGGCACCAGGTACAGTTCGTTGGTTCTTAAGCACAACGACACAATGGTAGATTTCTACTAAAATGGCTCTAGCCTAACCAAAACGTGGAACAGACCAGTGTTGAAGTTTCTGGAAGCGAAAAGAAAGGTGTTTCCACCTCAACAAAGGTGGGTGGCCAACAACACAGCTTAGATAAGCTTCGCTACGGTTATCCACATAATAGATAACCAAAACAATATCAAAGAATAACAAACTTGACTATAACAGTCAAGCAATGAATTTTCAACCACTGGTTGAAAATTAAACACAAACAGAAGAAAACAGGATGGCCAATAGTTCCATAGAAATATCCTTTGGGATCGACACAGCGAAAAATTTCCAAGTCAGGAAACTCCCAAAAGGACCAAAGAAGAACATATATCCAAAATGCTAATACACAATCTTGGAAAAGAAAAAGAAAAGGGCACATGGCATACAAGCCATAACTGATACACAATCAGTTCAGTCTCAAACTAAATACTTCCAAAAGAAACAAAAAAAAAACTCGTAACAGTCTTCCAAAGGAAACAAAAAAGTTACGACAACACTCCAAAAGAAACACAAACCTCATTACAGATCTCCAAGGGAACATAAGAAACACTATAATCTTCCAAAAGAACAAAAAAATCATTACAGTCCGTCATCAACAATAAAACTTCCAACTGGGTACACAAATCTCAAAAGCAGGACAAGAAGGGTAAAGAAGAAGAAGAGTATATATATATACACAAGGCAAAAACTAATGACTTATCTTCCTTAAAAGCTCAACAGGTCACCTGGCGGACGAATCCAAAACTCATCGACCTAGCCGTTCCTCTTATGACAACTAATAAGGTCAAAGACACAGTTTGGGAAGCTAATAAAGGGGCAACATCAACAAATAAACTTCATCATTTCACGGATACTAATCGAATACAACATCTTCATCATACAAATCAAAAAGAAACGTTCACTATTCTTCAACTAAACTCGAACAGGGTCACAACAATATAAGTCTGGCGAATTCTAAGTGGGTCATTCAACGGTAGTACTAGAAATACTTCAGATGTTTCACTAACGTGGTCTCACAATCGACATACAACACTCGGTACTTTCACCTCAGCAAATCAAAACGTCACAATGGACAATGCAAGTATTTGTACCTCCGCTTTTACCAAATCATAAACACTTCATCACAAACACTACAACAAGAAGGAATGTTATTGAGACTCAAATCAATAGTCTTACTTCAACACTTAGAAAGGCTTATCCTTTCTAATAATTCACGGAAAGGGATGCTGCTACGCAGTCTTACACAACAACAGAAATATCCAAGGAAACACAAATCCAGGTCACATGCCTGTACGTCCTATATGATATTTCAAAAACACAATACTAAAATCACAAACTAATACATTTTCGACCATCAACATATCTCCACTACATCTGACCACACAAAGACACGGAAAGACACTAAACTAACAGACAGAAAAAACATCACAATACTTTCGCTATGTATTCTCAACAACTCGGCCTTAGCCAGGAATACACGAAGTCGTATTATCACTCTCTTCTACGTGTACACAAAAAAGAACTAGGGAGAAACATAAGACTAACAGACAAAAGAAAAATAACAATACTCCGCTTTGTCACTAACAAATCGGCCTTAGCCAAGGACAAACGGAATCGTATCATCATTTCCTCCTACTTATAACACAGAATAGGAACAAACAAAACACGGAGAAACACGGAAATAACAAACATAAGGCAAATAACAATACTTCGCTTTGTCACTAACAAATCGGCCTTAGCCATGGACAAACGAAATCGCATTATTACTTCCTCCTACTTATAACACAGAATAGGAACAAAGAAATCACGGGGAAACACGGAAATAACAAAGAAGGCAAATAACAATACTCCGCTTTGTCACTAACAAATCGGCCTTAGCCATGGACAAGCGAAATTGCATTATTACTTCCTCCTAATGATAACACAAAAGACAACAAGGGATAAACATGAAACTGGACTGTAAATCAGAAAACATTTTCTTTTCCGGGCTAAAAAAATTTCACACATTGCCTGGACTATTAAACTATAAAGATACGAAAAAATTTGACCTATATTTTTCGTACAACAGCTGATTTCTGAAACGCAATAAATTGCTCAATAAGAAGACGAAATAGATAACTTATAAACACTTAAAGAAAGGACAGCGTCTACATACGAAATAAATTATTTCGTTAACGTAAACAAAATTCTTTTCTCAGATATGGGATACTTAAGACGAACAAGAATAAACAAACTTGATATCGTTCACATTTTAAATACCGGCAAATAAGGAATGACATCATTCCAAATACGTATTTTTTAATTCACAAGGAAATAGACGAAAATTATTTCTACATAATTTTACGAAAACTGGACATAACAGAAAATGGAAATCGTAGCAGTTAACTTGGGATACGAATAGACTTGATTTAACGAAAACTGGATAAAAGCAAATCACAATATAACTGAAAATACAGTTCGAAGCAAACTCAGACGAACTTCACATACAGGGTGGGACAAAAATACTAAAACAACGTTTGGGTGAAAGCAAATACACAATGTATACAAAACAACATACTCGATAAACTTCACATACAGGGTGATACAAAAATACTAATAATATTGATAACTTGACTTTTGAGTGAGATACACAAAATAACACAACATAAAAAACCTTGCTCTTGTTCTGAAAACTAAATGAGACTGCTCCTAGGCAAAACTAAACAGCACCTCCGATCACGAGTATAACACTTGTCATCATTCAAATACAAGACAGGAAACACAAAAGGGGACTTAGGGGAACACAATCTCCTATTAACCCGTGGCATTTCATACGCCGTCAAAGCTGGTTAATTAGGGAACAACAGGGGACACAGGGGACTACTCTTCACATTCACAATCTCCTACTAGCCCGTGGCATAACACAAACGCCGTCAGAGAGGGCCTAGAGGAAACAATGAAATGGCTTAGGACAAAAGACAAAACACAACTCTTCTCATCAGCTCAAAGAAAAGTCTCTCAAACAATAAACACATTTACTCAAAATGACCAGACAAAACAAAATTACAAAAACCGATTTTTCTGTAAGAAATGTCAAATCAATCAAAAATAAATGGCACAATAACGGTACACTTAATTTGTTACTGTAAATAACTTAAAATTCAATATTCAATCTCAAAATATTTGCTTTCATTTGTGTCACCACAAACAGTTACATGGAGAAATACAAAATTCAAAAACTTACATGTGTCATCCATTAACAAACTCCATTGCTACAAAACTTATAAAATTGCATGGAGGTTAACCTTTAAAAAAAAAACAAAGCAAATCAACATCAAAAATACTTAAACGAGCTGTCATAAATTAACATTAAATTTAAAAAAAAACTAAACACAAATTGACAGCTTTACTCAAAACCTAAAATTTACAATTTTAAATGTCAACGAAAGCAATTATTATTTTATAAAAAAAATGTCTGTCTTTAGTTTAAAATTTGAACAAAATGTTACCTTAATTCACATGATCACACTTAAGTTTCTGAAACCCTAACTGGAACTGAGTGCTCCACTCTCTCTGCATCACGATAAACACAATAAAAATAAACAAGAAACACCTCAAGGAATTTAATATAGGGCGCCACTTGAGGTGCCTAATTGTGCCTATTACAACCACTAGTTTTAACTAGGGAAATAATTAGAAAACAAAATCAAAACATCAAAAACATATCTTTTTCAAATAAACTCAAAAAGGGTTAGCTCAAAAAAAATAAATAAAATGCTCTTCTCTTCTTCTTCAGATGCAAATCCACTAATGGATGTTAGCGATCACATTTTCCATTAACTCTCTATTTCTTGCAATATGTATCAGAGATTGTATGTCGTTAATCCGTGTCCATTGCCTTATGTTTCGGAGCCAGGACATTTTCTTGCGTCCCATTCCTCTCTTGCCTTCAATTTTACCCTCGATTATAAGTTGGAGGAACTGGTATTTTTCATTTCGCATGATGTGACCTAGATACGCCGTTTTCCTTTTCTTGATGGTTTCGAAAAGTTGGCGTTCTTGGTTTATTCTTTTAAGGACATCTATATTTGTGATTTTCGCTGTCCATGGTATTTTTAGGATACGGCGATAAAGCCACATTTCGAATAAAATGTTAAGACAACAAAATTTAACATTTATTTATGTGTCACCACAAACAGTTACATGGAGAAATACAAAATTCAAAAACTTACATGTGTCATCCATTAACAAACTCCATTGCTACAAAACTTACAAAATTGCATGGAGGTTAACCTTTAAAAAAAAAACAAAACAAATCAACATCAAAAATACTTAAACGAGCTGTCATAAATTAACATTAAATTTAAAAAAAAACTAAACACAAATTGACAGCTTTACTCAAAACCTAAAATTTACAATTTTAAATGTCAACGAAAGCAATTATAATTTTATAAAAAAAATGTCTGTCTTTAGTTTAAAATTTGAACAAAATGTTACCTTAATTCACATGATCACACTTAAGTTTCTGAAACCCTAACTGGAACTGAGTGCTCCACTCTCTCTGCATCACGAAAACCTCCATCTCCAAACTGCCAAAAGCCTTGGATAAAAGCAGGAACAAAAAAAAACGAGGATGTCCTCCAATCCTCACTCAAAACATTAATAATTGAAGCATTTACTGCCACAAAACCAATAACAAACTGCTACATATTCTTCATAACAAAAGACGAAAACAGAATACTTTACAAATTCGACGTGAATTTGGACATAACCCTGAGCCGCTCTTGAAAGCTGCTACAACGAGAGTGAAGAAATTCTATTAAAATTGAACGCATACATACAAACGCTGACATAACAAGACACCACGAAACGACGTACATATCCTTTTGCGACGCATTAAAATTGCGGCTTTAATTAAAACAAGAATTTGCCGAGGAAGTTAAAATAAATAAACAACTCTAAAATGGTTTATTTCAACTTGGCCGACCTAAGAAAGAAATGAAAAGATATTTGGGTTTAAATACGTACGAAATATTTTTAGGTCTATCAAAAATGTATAAGATGATTTTAATATTTCGTATACGAGGGGACTTCAATATACTTCAAAGAATCAATGAAATTGAAAATGCTACAATAGGAAACACACGATTCAGGATGAAAGAGACTTTCGTGAGGTTCGAGAAGGAAGCAGAGAAGATGGTGCTCCAAATCAACGAAAACAAGACGAAATATATATAT
The DNA here is from genome assembly GCA_918026665.1 of Diabrotica balteata. Lineage (NCBI taxonomy): Eukaryota > Metazoa > Arthropoda > Insecta > Coleoptera > Chrysomelidae > Diabrotica > Diabrotica balteata. The sequence goes on along the minus strand of OU898276.1, from coordinate 75,501,647 downwards.
ATATATATATATAAATATATATATATATAAATAAATATATATTTATAATATATATATATATATATAAATATATATATATATATATATATATATATATATATATATATTATATATATATATATATATATATATATATATATATATGAGCCGCAATAACCAAAGCAGAGACAGAATCGGTCAGAACATCACCATCGATGACTAACTTTGAGCGCGTTAGAGAATTCAAGTATCTTGGAACAAGAATAACTGAAGACAATAAAGGATCACAAGAAATAAACAACAGGATTCAGGCCGGCAACAGATGTCTTTTTGCCCTCCAAAACCTTATAAAATCAAAACAACTTACACGACGTACTAAGATACAGGTCTATAAAACAATCATACGACCCGTTGTGATGTATGGAAGCAAAAAGTGGACAATAACAAAGACGAACGAAGAGAGACTATGTGTTTGGGAAAGAAAAATTCTAAGGAAGATATTTGGTCCTGTGCTGGATGAAGCATCAGGAGAATATAGAATAAGAACTAACAAAGAGCTCGAAGAACTTTATCCAGACGCCAACATATCATAAAAGAAATAAAGTTCAGGAGACTCCAATGGACAGGACACCTCAGAAGACATTCTGACGAACGAACAGTAAGATTGGTGTGGGAGGAAGTCACAACTGGAAGGAGACCACGCGGACGCCCTCGTCTCCGGTGGCGAGATAATGTAGCAGAAGACCTAACCACTATGGCCGTGGAGAATTGGATGGAGGCTACTCAAGACTAAAACCCACGAAGGGTTGTAACGCCATGAAATAAGTAAGTAAGTAAGTAAGTCTTCTGTACTTCGCGAAAGACGGACCGGCGGGGGAGTCCTCAACCCCGACATGGCGCGTACCACTGGCTGATAAGGAAATGTAGGATAGGTGTGAATAAGCACCTATAACATTACTTCATTAAGGCTATAGCGGAGTGATTTCTACTGTTGGCTTGATGACAGATACTCACAGGCAGATATCACATACTGATTTATCCAGCCGTGATACTGCGATCAGGCAGGCAAGGAGAAACCACCTGATTATATTTCCGTGACTACACGATCATGAATATATCGAATCAGTTAGATATGCTTAGCAACCCGATTAGCGATCGGCGCTCAGTTGGTTCCGGGTCAACTAGTATCAAATGGGCTACCGGGCATGTGTTTGTGAGCAACCAGGCAACACATGCGAAATTAGCGCCTGGAAGAAAATAAGATTTTAAGTTAAGAAAAGCAATGGGAATAGCAGCCTGAAATGTTTGAGGATTATTGCAACCAGGCAAACTGCATATACTACAAAGAGAAGTCGAAAGAGAGGATATAGAAATATGTGTACTTTCGGAGACCCATTGGAAAGGACAATGACACTTCCGAATCGCAGATTATGTTGTATACATATCGGGAGCAAATAATACAGGAAGAAATGGTATTGCAATTATGGTGACTAAAAAGTTTCACAATACATGATTACCAACCGATAAATGATAGACTTATAAAAATAACCTTACTAACATCACCAAACAAAATGCACATTCTTCAGGTCTATACGCCAACCTCAAACGCGTTAGACAATGAAGTGAAAGACGTATACTCCGTTATTGAAGACACAATAAGAAATATTTCATCTAATGAACCACTCATAATCATGGGCGATTTTAATGCTAAGGTGGGAGAAACAAGAAATGATAACATCCAAAATGTAGGAAACTCTGGTTAGGTATTAGGTATACGGTAACAGCCGAGGCGAACGTTTATTAGATTTTGCAACCGAAAACAGTTTGGCCATTGTAAACACAATGTTTAAACATCATGCCCATCGTTTATCGACGTGGACCAGCCCAAATGGAGAATACAAGAATCAAATCGACTACATATTGATGAGAAACAGATGGAAGATATATTTTACAAACTTAAAAAGTAGACCAAGAGCTGAATGTGGATCCGATCATAAACTGTTATGGGCGTGCTTTAAGATGAAGCTAAAAAGAACAATGCCACACCAAAATCAAAACAGGCTAGAGATTTCAAATCCGAAAACATTTAGAGGTACAATAAAGGAATCTAATATGTTGAACGCACAAGACAACCCAGAAGAAATGTAGAAAGGTTTCAGCAATGCCATAGACACCTCTGTAGAAGGAACCAGAATCAAAAAAAGATCACCAAAAGAAAACACTGGATGACAGACAGAACACTGCAACTTCTCGAAGAGCAAAGGAGAATCAAATCTCTAATATATCAAAACGAAAGCAACAAAAACGAATTAGCAAGGTTAAATAGAGAAATTAAAAAACATGTAGAGATAATAAAAATAAACATATAGGTAAATAAAGAATGCGAAGAACTACAGAGACATGCAAACCGGTATGAATCCCATAAGCTATATAACAAAGTCCGATATCTATCCAGGGAATTTAAACCAATCACACAAACAGTAATGGATCAAAACCAATATATTATAAATGACGAGGAAGGGATTGCGGAGGTATGGAGAAAATATTGTCAAAGTCTATATGCAGATGATACCCAGAATGCAAATCACAATGAGTTCACCGTAGAGAGAGAATCAAACATTCTAAAGTTAGAGGTAGAAAAAGCAATCAAAAAGTCGAAAAATAGAAAATCTGCTGGCACAGACCAGATCACCACAGAAGTTCTGTGGCCCACATCCACTTTCATCCCTATATTCAAAAAAGGAACTCCGCTAGATTGCAGCAACTACAGAACGGTAACCCTAATATCCCATGCAAGCAAGTTTCTACTTCATGTAATACATGAAAGACTAAAAGCTTTCGCAGACAGCCAATCAAAAAAACTCATGAATTCATTACTCCTATGCTTATGTGATTTTTTGGATTACACAAAGGCCTTCGATAAAGTCAAATGGCAGTAGCTATAGTTCATACTAGTGGAAATGGGAACACCCCACCACCTAATTCAACTAATTAGAAGTCTATATGAAAATAATAAGTGCACAGTAAAAATAAACAACACCCATTTCGATCATTTCAGAAGGCAGGTGTTGGGCAGGGATGCATATTCTCGCCAACTCTGTTTAATATCTACAGCGAACACATTATGCGAAAGGTAGTAGACGGATGGAAGGGCGGAATATCAGTAGGAGATGAAAAATCAATAATTTGAGATATGCTGACGACACTTTAATAATCGCGGCAAATCAAGAAGAAATGCAAGATATAATGAGATGTCTGAAGGAAAAATGCAAAATATATGGACTAAAGCTAAATAGGAGTAAGACAAAGATCATGATAGTGGACAGAGCTCGAGATATTCTTTAACACATTAAAGAAATCGGAGGCTTTGAAGTAGTAAATAGTTTTATATGCCTGAGGTCCCTAATAACAAATGACGGAGGGTGTGACAGAGAGATACGAAGAAGATTGTCTATTGCTAGAACAGCTATGATAAAACTGGTAGCAATTTGGAAAAATTCTAGCATAAGAATATACACAAAACTAAGGCTGGTAAGGGCGCTCATTTTTCTTATAGCCGCATATGCATCCGAAACGTGGATCTTAAAGAAAGCGAATAAAAATAAACTGGACGCTTTTGAAATGTGGGTATACCGCCGCATGTTGAGAATATCCTGGATTGATCATCGCACTAACGTATCGATATTAGAACAACTTACAACTCAAAGTAAAGGCTATATTGCTTAAACAAATACAACAGATATTTGCAGTATTTTGGACACATTGCTAGAAGAACAGGTACGATGGAAACACTGATAGTCGGGGGTAGAGTTGAAGGAAAGAGACCTAGGGGAAGATCTCCAAGCCGTTGGGTAGATCAAACAAAAATATTGGTTAACCAAGGGCTACATGAAGCTGAACAACTAGCCCAGGACAGATAAGGATGGAGGGAAATCGTGAAAAAATTGTAAAGACCTGATGGTGTCACCACATCCCAAAATTGAGTAGGACTGAGAAGGAGGATCAATCAGGTCTATTTTTTAATAGCCATATTACTGTCACAGAGTTAAGTGCCATACTCCTCCGAAACGGCTTCACCGATTTTTATAAAATTTTATATGTATATTCGAAGGTGGTTCACACGAAACATTTTTTTTAATTTTTTTTTTGTAAACTACTTTTACAACACTATTCTTATAACTCTTAATTGTTTCCCTTTTATCATCAACCCCTATTTTTTATTAGTCATATAAGTAATTTACTCATTTTAACCCTGGTCGATAATTTATTGATTAATTATTGGTCACGTCAAAGTAGTGACGTTTACAATTATTTTTTTATCTTTTCAGTGTGATTCTAAAGTAAATTTATTATTATTTTGCTGGATCGTGCTTATTCAGTGTGATTTTCTGGATATAGCTCACGTATTCGGTGGAATAAGAATCCGTCATAATATATTTTCCATACCCCTATGTAATAAGGGTTGTCCACCCAAACATTTTTTAAAATTATTTTCACAAAATTATTTATTTTTATTTTTTTTATGTGACATTGAGAGAACCATGAGGTGGTTAAGCATATTATTGGGATCAACCTCAGTCTAGTCTTCTATAGCCTATTCCATTCTCTAGCCTTTTATAAACCCTTTATAGTTCAGTTTTTGGTATATTCGTTAACATGGTTTAACCACAGAATCCCTAAGTTAAAGACAGTTTTACGAAACTGTAGAAATTGATTCGGACTTCCGATAGAAAACTCATTTACTGGTTTTTCCAATTTGTTGACAATCAGGTTTGCTTGAGCCTGATTTAGTTGTATTTGGATGGTGTCTATGTACTGTAGTCATTTTGAATACTCCTGTTACATTGTTATATGATCTCTGCTCTATTACTGACAGTTTGCTCTGGATGACCATCTGTTATTTAGAGCTTCTAGATTCTTAGAGATCTTTGTTGTATGATGGTTATGGAATTCTCTCGAGTTCTCTTTTGATACTAGAATTTTACCAGGTTTGTCGCTTTGGTTTTGTATGGTTTCTCTTTGGTCCATATTATAACAGATATTTCTTTTTCCTTTCCGGTCCTCCGCGATCACAGATGCCCTTTTAATCGTTTTCATTAGATTTTTGTTTTTAAACTTAGAAAGGTCACCTAAATCCGATCCTTCTTTTTTCTTGCTTATCATCTCGTTGTCTTTAATATTTAAGTTGTCTTTAGGATATAATACCCCAGTGTTCGCCAGCTCTCGAAAGCATCATTTAAAACAACACTTTTGGCTCTGTACCATGCATCCCCTGAACACGATGGTGTTACACCTTGGTATTATGGAGTTCGGTAGTCGAAGAACATCTGATCGTATGATGACCCAGTTGTGGTGCGACTGTTTGTTGTTTGCTAACTGAGCCTAGTGTGAGTAAGTGTTCGCGTGTGTTCTCGTTTAATCCTCGGAAATATTTCGAGTATTATTGTTTGTTCAATCTGGACTCCTCCAATTCGTTACACTTCCTTTAACCATAAATTGTGGGTCGTTAAGATTTATTGTATATGCTATATATTTTCTTAGGAGAATATACTTAAGTAGTTTGCATTGCCGTCTAAACAGTTAAAAGATAGTTTTCAGATATTCTACCTCGTCTAGTAGAGTTGGATCAAATGCTGTTTGTAGCCCGTTTTTTAAGAATAGGTATCAGCGTATTTGTTTTGGTTTTCCGTCATAATATCATTTCATGTTTATTTAGTATTTTTTATTGGGAATTAAATATAATTTCAGTTTAAAATAGGTTTCTTGCAGTACTGGCCCTTTTTAGTTGTGCAGTGGAAGTCGAACCGTGTCGATATCAAGTTTCTATGCAATACCGGCACGTTTGAATTGTGCCACTATAGCAGACAATTTTAGATATTTTCAAACTGTACTAGTGAGAATTTTGGAGTTGTGTCACATTAAATAAAAGAAATAAATTTATTGTTTTAAAAATATCAGATCCAAAGGGTTATCAGAAAAGAAGTGAATTAATCCTATCTCGAGCAAGAATAACGTTAGTAATAATATCAATATTATTTTAATGTATAATTCCAAATAATCGATTTGGTAGAAAACTTTAGACTATTTTTTGGTTACGTTTACCGGTTTGAACAAAAAATAAACCCATTTTAGTTTATAATAACCGGTTCACAAGGAGGGTATATTTTAGAGCATTTTAGCTGATTGAATACGTGATGATTAATAAACCTAAAAGTATGAAAAGAAAGGCTTGTCCGGACCAATGGAAAAGAAATGTCAGAAAGTTTCTTAGAAATTCAGGCTAAAAATACACCAATGTTAACGGTAATCTTGTACAGGCTCGCAGTTAAGGTCCATCTTGCAATTCATGTAGACTTAATTGTGATGAAAAACTCAGGTTACAAGAAAGAACTTAGTTCTTTAAAAAATATTGGTCAATGAAAATATAAATAAATAACGAAGGTATATTCTGAGATCAATTAAACCAACATATTGATATGCAGATAAAGGTAACACATCAAGTCGTGCTTATAATCATACATTTTATTTGGTATACCGTGATCAGAAAAAAATAAGAGTGTGCAAAAGATTTTTTATATCCACCATTAGAGTTACCAATAGATGTATTCGAACTGTTATTGGAAAGACGGAAAGAGGTAAAGCTGATTGCCAAAGAGACAATGATGAATTTGTAAAAATTGGTTTTTATTGTAAACTTTTTAATTATGAATTTAACTATGCATTCTTTTCTCCCAAAAAATCAATGACAGTAAATTATGTAGTAAAGTATTACTACATGTTTTTTATATTTAGTTAATAATTTTAATACTTCATTTTTAGGTCTACATATGAATGAAAATATAACAAACATATTCTTATCAGGTTGTATTCGATATGTAGTTGACTTAGTTGCAATAACTTTAGCAGACTATTATTGGAACAACACTACTTTCATTTCAAAATATACTGAAAGTTATAATCTTTGGACCCACAGGTATGTAGGATTGGACAATAATTCTCAGAAAAAACTTCTGGATATATGGTATTCTAGCAATAAATCATTTGTTCATAACAGTAACTTGTACGAGTATAAACTTAAAAATCAAATGGGAAGAACTTTAAGAATGGCAACATTTCAATATGAACCGTACTCCATTCCAGGTATAAGATTTGTTTACATATCACTTTATTTTAATGCAACAAGTAGATAAATACACATACAAAAATAAACAGTTGCATAGCATATACAAGGTGTTTCAAAAAAAGGTAACCCCGGCTCTAGGGTAGGTAAAAAACTGAAAAATAATTGGGGTTCGCTTGGTAAAAAATTTTTGTAACGCCATCCGTTTTCAAGATACAGGGCGTTGAAGAAAAAAAATTACGCATTTTTTACGATTTTGCCGAAACTACTGGCAACATTGTAATGAAATGTTATACAAGATGTTTTGGAAGCTGATACATCCCATGAATTTGTTTTTATATCTGATTCTCATAGAGGGCGCTAGTTACACGGGTCGTACTAAGTATTAGTCAATAATATAACTTTTTTAAGAGTATAATTATTATTTAAAATTTCAAGTAAACTTAAACATCATTCAATTTTAGACAAAAAAAGTACTCATGGTAAAACTCGATACTGTGTACCGTTTTCGGAATATTTTGATTAGAAAATTATGAAGTAATAAGTCATGCTGGTAGTAATGATAAAGTTCTAATAGGTATTTTATTTTATTTTCTATCAATTGATCTATTTTCTCCAAGTGTGCCGTGGAAATCTGACATTCATTGATTGTTATGACGATAAATCAACAATAATTCGAGTTTTGAAACCTTGTTATTTGTAAAATCAAATCAAAATGTACTCAAATGTTGAATACACTGACATATTATTAACCAGCTGTGACACGTTATGCAGAAAAGTTTCCTAGAAGAAATTTACCAGGTAAAAAAACATTTAGAGCCGTTGAACGACGTTGTCGAGAAACTGGGAATGTGAGACTATATAAAATAAATTCTGGTAGACCAAGAACAACAAGAACAATTAATAAAGAAAATAATATTTTAAATTTATTTGATCAAGATCCAACAGCGTAAGGAATATAGCGAGACAAACAAATACTTCTTCTTCAAGTACTTTGCGGATACTGAAAGAACACCAATTACATCGTTATCATTACAGACAAGCCCAAGAGCTCTTGAAAGATAATCTACCGGTTAGAGTGGATTTTTGTGAAACATTGCAACAAAGGACAGCCCACAATCCAAATTTTTTAAAATGCATTCTTTTTACGGATGAGGCCACCTTTACGCGACAAGGTATGTTTAACTCTCATAATGCACACTACTGGTGTGATGAGAATCCACGAGTCAAAAGGGTATCACGTTACTAACACTCATTTAAAGTTAATGTCTGGGCAGCAACTTTAGGTAACAAATTAATAGGTTATCATATTCTACCTGGAAATTTAAATGGTGATTTATTTTTTGGTATTTTGATTTTTTTAACAATTTCTTATTCGAGATATTAGAAGATTTAACGCTAAACAGGCGAAGATCTTTTTTTTTGCACGATGGAGCTCCACAACACTTTGATAGAAGGTGTCGTAATTGGTTGAGTAATCATTTTCCGAATCGATGCATTGGTAGAGGTGCAGAAGCTCCAATTCATTGGCCTCCTCGGTCATGCGATTTTAACCCTTTGGACTACGCAGTTTGGTCGTATATTAAGGAAAAAGTCTATGCTACAGAGATAAATTCACCCCTAGAATTAGAAGAAATAATTCAACGTCAATTTAATGACATCATAGCTGATCCCCCACCGTTTAGAAGGTTAATGGAATCTTTGGAAAAAAGAATAGACTTGTGTATTCGCGAAAACGGAGGACATTTTGAACACTTACTGTAATTGAATTTTATTTTATGTTCTTAGTCATTAATTGAATATTCTTCTTGTGAGTTTTGTTTAATTACTAACTATTTAATACCAGCATCAATTATTACTTTATAATTTTCAATTCAAAATATTCCGAAAACGGTACACAGTATTGTGTTTTACCAAGAGTACCTTTATCGTGTAAAATTGAATGATGTTTAAGTTGTACTTGACATTTTGATTAATAATTATACTCTTAAAAAAGTTATATTGACTGATACTTAGTACGATCCGTGTAGCTAGCGCCCTCTATGAGAATCAGATATAAAAACAAATTCATGGGATGTATCAGCTTCCAAAACATATTAGTGTAAAATTTCATTACAATGTTGCCAGTAGTTTCGGCAAAATCGTAAAAAATGCGTCAATTTTTTTTCTTCAACGCTCTGTATCTTGAAAACGGATGGCGTTACAAAAATTTTTTACTAAGCAAACCCCAATTATTTTTCAGTTTTTTACCTACCCTAGAGACGGGGTTACCTTTTTTGAAACACCCTGTACATATTGTTAAACTTAATTTATAAAGGGTTCCTTCCTAATATGTTTGTATTACGGAATAGTAGTTTGTCAGAAATGGTGTCGGAGACACTTGGAGAGTAGGATACATTACAGCTAAGTACTAATCTTATATCTATATAGGTTTGAGATTAAATACCAAAGAGTTCCAATGCAGCTTTCTTTGGTTTTGACAAAAAATATAGGAACAGATTTAAAGGAGAGAATGGAATATGAATGTAAAAAAAACATGGTTTAACTTAGTAAGTCAAAAGTTCGATTTCTCTATTCAATTTTTAATTTCGATTAATTAATATTACGTGCAGACCGATCTGTGTTGTGTATGCATCTTTAAACAAAATCGTTCCAATGAAACTGGAAAAAAATTTCTATAAAGGTGCGTATACATACGCACCGCTCGACGCGTGTGCCGCGCGTTTGTAGCATGTTCTTAGATTAATATGTGTTTTAAAGTCGCGCACAAACGGGGCCCATACAGCGCACCACCATACACCTTTTGTCGATTTTTTTCGGTCATTGTTGCTGACCGTAGGAAATCCCAATTGTGGTATTCTCAACATAAAGAACCATCAAGTCTATCAGAAGATCGGAATCGTTTCTTGTTTTAAATAGGTTAGTGTGCTGTAACAAAATGTGTAATAGTAATTTAACAAAAGTATTTTGGGCTAATGTACAACAGAGCGCCAATGTAACAAAAACCAAATTAATTTAAGGCTGGCTAGCGGAATGTGCCGGAGAGTGACTACTTGACAGATAATCCAAAAGAGGATTCGGTTAATTTGCATGCGCTACAGAGGCCGTAAAATGAGAAAATGAGTGACAAGGTAATAAAAAAATACATAAATAATGTGAATGAAAGTGATAGACTTAAGAAGTTGCTCTAAGATGTGATTTGGCGCCAGGTAAGTATTAACATAATGCCTTTCAAGGGTATCTTGTTAAGCTGTATACCCTTTTTGCTGAAATGAAAAGGAAAACAGGTATTAATAATTAAAATATTTAGTCTTCACAACAAATTTAATACCTAGAAAAATATATATAGTCTAATTCTTTGCTACCCACCACCATTTATTACAGTTAACCTAGTTACTTATGTCTTAAAAAAAATTTCCTGGTTATACACAATTGATCCTTGATTATCTGAATTTACAAATAATAAAATATTAGAAACAAATTAAAGACTCTAGCTTTTCAGCTCCAGCTCCAGCTCCAGCTTTTCATTAAATATTCTAATAAAATAATAAGGACACTATCCTTACGGTATAGATGCCCAAGGTTTAAATATATTATAACAAAATACCAATAACGAACTCTCTGATTAAATATGTCCACATAAAACCGTACAATAGAGTTAACAGGGAGGATTTAAAACCTCAGCCTGTACTTGACAATTAGTCCTTAAATGCTATTAAGTAATATATAAAAAAATAACGGGTCTTTATTATTAGATGAAATAGTACGATTTAAAGTTAAAAAAATATTATAAAAAAGATTATTAAAATTGATGAATAAAACTTAATACACATTAACAGTGTCCACACTCTAAATAAGGAAGATCCTTTCGAAGTTGTCAGGGAATAGTACGGCAGAGATCTGGACCTCTAAATGAACAGCCAAGGATGACGAGAGTCAACCTGGGGATCAGGTGAACAATCCAACCAGGAACAACTTAATCCTTTTTCTTTGAACAAATTCCAAAACAAAACATAGGGAATTCTTCCCTTGATTCTTGCTCAACTCCTCGAGTAGGCTAAAAAGAACATTTGTGTTAGAGTTCCTTCTTACTATTGATAAAAAGTAGGGAAAAACATAAGGTTATTAACCTTAAAAAGTAGAAAAGTAGTACAAAAAGTTACTGAGAACCTTGTATGAAAGCAAAAAGCCTTAATGGTTTTATAAATAAGGTGACCTTCGAATGTTTTGACAATATTTTATGAAAAAAGGATTGATTAAATAGATAATTTAAATGAAAAGTATCCTCTGGATATATTTTAAAGTATAAAAGAACGTCATGAGACAGAATATTTTTATAAATAGTCTTAGTAGATAGTAGATAGTTTTAAAGATAAATAATTATTTGTTTATAAGGCCGGGAAGTAAAATAGAAAATTGATATGTGATTTTATATTATTAGCATATTTAAATCTAGAACATTTAAAAATCCACTGGGAAACTAAGTTCCTGTATCTGGCTGTATACCATATATCACAAAAAATTTATTTCAAATTCTTTATAAAAGGTATATAATAAAATGCCCAAACGGGCTATTACAATTACATTACAAAACGATTTCGGATTGTTAAATCCATCATCATTGTAAACCTGAAAGTAAATAACCACTTTAATTAAAAAGAACGTTGAATTTAAAATGTTGACTTAGGTTAAAGCAAAATGTGGTTAATACTTACGAGGTATACATGCTATGAGCCACCAAAATATATGGGTCAAAACCCTTTAAATGTTATAAATTTGCAGTTGTTTTACATTATATCATATCATATCATATCATATATATTGTCATATTTAAATTTCAGCTCAACAACAGATCTGAACACACTTTTTGCTACATCACTCCTCATTAATAAATCCTATAGGACCAATCTTCCTACATGTGCCTTTTTTACCATTTTCTAGGTACCAAATGTTACACAACATACAGGGCCTTTTGATAAAATCTTCAGCTTAGAATAAATAAATCCATACGCATGTATAGTTGGTTGCCTATTGATCCTACAAAATTTCATAAACTTTAGTTTACCCACATTAATTAAAAAAAAAACAATTTTTTCAATGTTTCCGATATAGCTATATGATTAATTCACATTACAGACTACAACATTGATGGTTGATACTGTTACATTATTAAAATTTTGTTTTTTTCAATTTTAAATAATGCTAGCATCTGTTATTTTTGGACAACTACCGTAAGTTACACTGAATGCTCTGACACAACATCCGTTCTAACATGTCAACAATGTCATTTTGATCAGTTGTTATCAACAGGTCCTCGAAAACACTTCGTCTCAGGACCATTTTACCTATGTAGGGTCATACGTCGCCATGTTACCAATTCCAACGGTAACTTAAACATCTAATCTGTAACAATAAATAATGTAAAACAACTGTACATTTATAACATTTAAAGGGTTTTGAACCATATATTTTGGTGGCTCATAGCATGTATACCTCGTAAGTATTAATCACATTTTGCTTTAACCTTAGTCAACATTTTAAATTCAACGTTCTTTTTAATTAAAGTGGTTATTTACTTTCAGTTTTACACTGATGATGGATTTAACAATCTGAAAACGTTTTGTAATGTAATTGTGATAGTCCGTTTGGGCATTTTATTATATACCTTTTATAAATGATTTGAAATAAATTTTTTCTAGAACATTTGTTCATGAAATGATATAAAAGATGAATGACAGATACATATATCAACCATCACAGGAAAATGACAATTTTTTAGAAATCAAAATGGCTGACTTTTATACTTTTTTATTGATAACTGGATCCATTTACCGGCTTAGAGTGGCTATAAATCAAACGTTACATATAACAAAACAAACTAAAACCTTTCCCCAACTTCCTCTTCTTCCCCAAAAAAATTAATATTCTTCCAACAAATTTAACACTTCTTGAGCCGCCTACTTTTTTATTAACCCAACTTCTCTTCCCCGAAGTCAAAACAAGAGTGACCGCTAATTGCTAGTCGAATAAGCATATCTGCCAAAACTGCCGCTTGGAGTCGCTGTTTAATACCAACTTAGAAATTACAAATTACTAAGAGATCTTCTTCTTAGCCTTCTATCGTCCATATTTGGACATAGGCTTCTCCCAACTCCTTCCATCGGTCTCTATCCTGAGCAATATATTTCCAATTTGTCAATTCTTTTAATGTCATCAACCGATCTCATCTGTCGTCTTCCTCCTGGCCGTTTACTTTCGTAAGGTCTCCAATGTTGTATTGTAGTATTCCAACGTTGGTCTTTTTGTCTAGCAGTGTGGCCCGCGAAGCTCCATTTAAGATTGGCAAATTTTGTTGTTATGTCCTCGACTTTTGTTTTTGATCTTACCCAGTCGTTCTTATTTTTATCTAATAGTCGTATACCTAACATTGCTCTTTCCATTGTTCTTTCTGTTGTGGCTAATTTATTCATGTTTGCCTTGGTTATGGTCCAGGTTTGACATCCATATGTCATGATAGGAAGGATGAATTGGTTGAACATTTTGCTCCTCAAGTATTGGGGTATTCTGCGGTTCTTAAGTATCCAACTAAGTTTTCTAAATCCTCCCCATGCTAGTCTTGCTCTTCTAGTAATTTCCGCACTTTGGTTCTCTTTATCAAAATTCAGGATTTAGCCTAGGTAGATATATTCCTGGACTTTTTCTATTACTAGAGATATTATAATTACTATGAGATATTGACTGAATATTTATTTATAGATTTTATTTAAAGTGATACGTCGCAGCTTTTTTTCTTTTAGTACCAACTTGTTCTTACCAAAAAAGCACCACTCATCAAAGAAATTGTGCATCTTATCGCGCAATAAAGACATGGTTATCTACAATTACTAAACGTTCGTTTAGTAATTGTTTTTTTTTTGTCAAAATGAAAAATTTCAAAACGAACAATGAACGCGTCACGAACGCGCGGCACACACACGGTGCGAAGTACGCAGCGCGCACCCCAAGATAACCGCTAGACATTCCATGATGCAAGGCAATTTGTTAACAAGTTAAAATAAAAAAGACTAACAAACAATGACTGCATTGTGAATTATGCTAAACCAAAATATGCTAAACCTCTATTTAAAACCAAAGTGCATAGATAGTTACAAAAATGAGAAACAAACACAATTACGTTATGTGGTCGCTGTACATTTCTGTCAGAATTATTTTTTTTTTCAAAAGAAAGAAAAATAGTGAGAGAAATTAAATAATACTAATTTGTTAGCAACTAGATGTTCTGTTACTTGCTGTAACCTGAAATAACTTGACATAATTTGTTACATCTTACAAACAAGTGTCCATGTCAAATTATTACTTGTTTACATGTTTATCTAATGTTAAATATTAATTTCTCTAAATGACCTGGTAAAAATATTTGTATTAAGATAATCTCAATTAAAAACTGTTTAAAAAAAAGTAACATTAAAATGTAAATTTGTATTCAAGATAATATTAAAAAAAGTAACATTATTATTTATACTTCTTCATTTTCATATCATGATATACAGTACTTACAGAATTTACGCTTCTCATAACCTACATACAAATTTTATGTTATACATAAAAAACAATACTTATTCAAAAATACTGAAAAAATATTAGGGACATATCCTACAAAAATAAAGAAGCACTGCACTGTACTAAATACATATGAAAAAAATTAAAAATAAAACTAGTACATTTCCTTGATTCATCATCAGAAAATATTCAGCATTGTTTGAATCTGCTTTGGCAAGTTACAATTAGGTTAAAAACTTACCAGGAATCCTGATGTTACCACCATTAAAGATTTAACAAGTAGGTACTGCTTTAACTACTTCTTATTTCGATTTTGTTTTACTGTTACATAAATCACAATAAAACAGACTATTTTATTGCATATTTACATATCTGTTACTATCAAAACGCTGATAACATGGTTCCCAGCGTGTACTGGCAAAGTACAAATGCCGCGATCTACGAACCTTTCTTCCTCTGTTCCCAAACCAAAAAGTGACCTTCCTCTCGGCTGCCCAAAAGAAAAGTGACGCCGATCTCTAATCCCTTTTACAATGCAATTTCAGATTGAGACAGTAAAAAATCTCGTTGAAGGCGGCACTCAACAATTATAAACAGACTCTTTAATTCTGTTTAATCTAACATTTTAAAACATCGAAAGATAGGAACTATTTTTGATTTTTATAATTTACAGTGTGAAAAAAAAGTACTATGCAGGTATTTATAACAAATCTTAGCGTAAGTTGTAACACGTTACAAGTTGCCCCCGAATTTTAAGAACGTTGAATTTTTATGTATTTATTTTTTGCTACTACCTATTTGATAAACAAGCAATGGGATTACATGCTCGCAATTGTGTACCATATTCTACGAATACTTACACACTCTTAGTCGGCAATGCAATTTTGCATGACACCGCGGAAACAATACACTATAATTATTAAGAAGTGTAAAGGAAATTTAGACACCTGAAAAGGAAGAGTTTAAGAATAAAACAGTAGAAGATGTCAAAAACCAGCTATGAAAATGTATTTCCAAATAATTAGTGATTATTTCCATTTGGAATTCCGGTGGAAAATTTTCAAAATGTTTAAGTAAAATGGAAAAAGGATTTGTAAAAAGTTGAATATTTGTTTCCTCCTGGAAATTCTGAAACCTCGCAATAAATGAGCTTTCAAGACTAAAAATAATTTTTTTAAATATAAACGTTAATTTTTTTTAAACGTATATTTGAAATATTATTTAATTTGATGCCTTATTCTTTTATAAATTTGAAATAAGTAAGTTTTTTTTCTCAAAATATGAATAAAAAAAAAGACAGTGTATTTTTGATTAGGTTGGAAAAATTAATTTTTGTCCCTTTAATCTTTTGGTATGCTCAAATGTCTTATTATGTCCATAAGCAAAGTTCTTTGGACAGCCATCTAACACTGCAATAAAGTAGTAATTCGCCTCCTATCTACGTTTTTTCCTGAAAAAGTTCTCGGAATCGTCGTAGATGGGTAGCTTTAGTGTATATTTTTTTGATCCAACCTGATACAGGCTTAACTTTCTAATATTATATTATTGCTCTATGAGGTTAACGGCTCAGGATGTATTAAATTTCTTGTCGCATCGATTCGTGGTGGATTATACAATGGTATTTAAAACAGGACAAATGTTGCCGATCATTATGACAATCTTTATCTTATTTGCAGCAGCGTGGAAAATAATGATGTCAAGAAAAAGTTTGTGGCTCTTGAACCAAGCCCCCATTCGATTGAAGGTGGATCGAGCTTTTTCGATGAACGTTCTTATCTTCTGGTTGTTCATTCCATTCAAGTCCAATCCTTGTTCAAGTCCATTCTTTAATTATTAGTTGCCGAGGTGCGTCATTCTTTCTACTGCGGTTTGCTGAGTTGATCCTCTGTTATCTTTTTCTTGGCTGTAATGGTTCTCCAGTTTAATTGTTTTTAGTACTTTGGTACCACACAAATTCTACAGATCAAACAGCAAAGCATAGAAATGTTTAAAAACGTCGATATTTTATTCATATATTTACAATTTAAAGTTGTATATCACTCTTGATTATTTCGGAAACATACATTTAAAAAGAAATTAATTTTAAAACTCTTATATCACACACGACCAAATTGAAAATAGAGTTGAAGAACCTCCCACAAAAATTGAAAAATCACTGAGACACCCGATCATTAATATTGCACAATTCATCGTAATAGATGACAATGACATTGATAAAACGAAGACTATTATGTGTGGGTAATATTCATCGAGTTAGAATCTATGGAGAGGGCATCACGTGACTAAAATCGACCTAACTTCGACCATATTGGTATTATTGTTTTGAAACTTTTGAGAGATCGTATATGTTTGGTTATATTTGTTGTTTTTCGAATATTTTCAGTTTTATAATAATTTTATAGAAACTGTAATATATTGTGATAGTGCATAATAATGGTTTCTTGTTCTCAACGTAGTTGCAGTAGCAGAAGTAATGTTAATAAAAAATCTTCAGGAATATCGTTTCACAGGTTAGTATACAAATATGTAAACACAGTAATGGCCTGTACTTCAGAGAATAAATTAATACTATTTGACTGTATTAATTTATCTTTATATAACTACCTATATCGTGTTTTTAGTGTTTACCGCAGGATAAATAAATCATAGTTTATTAAAAATGTATTGCACTTTTTTAGATTATGATTAAATCTTCTGAATAACTAGTCATATTTGTATAGTAGTTTTATTATTATTGAGTCTGGCCCTGATGTCACCGCCATATTGGTATTATAGTTAGCCACTCCTACCTATGCCGTTTTTAATACATACGTTAATATGCTCATAGCTTCTCCATAGATTCTAACTCGATGGTAATATTGTAGCTACTGCTTGACAGAGCGAAATTATCGAATAAACGCGACATTTCGGCCTCCGTGCCAAAAGCCAAACTTACGTTTTTAAACGAATTTATTTTAAAATTTGTAGTTTATTCCAGAAAGCATATTTATATTAATTAGTGAATGAACAAAAAGGAAAATGATGCAGATGTTCATATAGAAAATAAATATTTTAATTCTGGCAAAAGTGACAATATCATTACTTTATTATATTTCTTTAAATTTTAAAAAATATGCTGGTTGTGATGTAAGAAATATCTTAACTATTGTTTTTATACATTTACTGAATGAGTACAATTTCTACCTATTTTTTTTTTAATAAATCTTTTTTTGTTTAGGAGAGACCGTCAATGATCATAAAGGGTCTGAACTATGTTCAATGATTATTTTCGCTAAGTATATAAATGCTACACCAGAACTTGTTATTAATCCCGAAGATTATTGGGGGTATATTTTCGATAATTGGACCGGTAATGGTTTAGTGGGTAATTTAGGTAACGATAAAGCTGATATAGGCTTCGGTAAGTTATGTCTATTTTATAAATATTATATATATATATATATATATATATATATATATATATATATATATATATATATATATATATATATATATATATATATATTGAAAAGAGTACGACCGTCTAAATTTAAATACACAATGTGAGTGAGATTAAAATCTCACTGTAAATGAGTATATCGGTCAAGGAGAAATAAAAAATGAAAATACTATTTTATTCTTTTAATAAAAAACGTTTCGTGCAGTATTTCTGCACTTCTTCAGTGTTAATGATTGTGAAGTCATATATAGATGTCAAACAATGGCAAATGCATATGTTGAGATGTTACAAAATTACATTAAACAGTCACAAAAATGTCACAATATGTTACAAGAACAGTATAATACAAAACTTCTATCGCTGATGTACAATATATCGAAACATGAAGCCAGGAGAAAAAGTAACTTGTTTTAATTAGAGCTTAGTGAACAATTTGAAAAAAAAAAATATTTTTATTGAAAAAAGCATGGTAAGTTAACTTTATTGCTAGAGACCCCCAAGTAATTAAAAAAAGCAACTATTTTTGACAGATAGGGATCTACTACTCCAAGGAGTAAAACAAAAATAATATGGCTTTGGAAATCAGGTTTTGTACGAAAAATCAATTAGATGACAAAAATACTTGTTTACAGGTTAGAGTAGAGAAGTCAATTTTTAAATATCTAATTATAAGAAGGTTGGAAATAAAAGGTACCGATGACCATTGTAGGGGAAACTAGAAATAGTGAATATAAATGAAATATATTTTGATACCTATTTTAGTAGATAGGGGTTTAAGCAAATTAGTAAGTTTCTCTGTAACCTATGGGAAATTGGGTAATGAGCAATATCTAGGAGAAGACTCAGATGTGGATACCTCATCAAGGTGGAGTACATTGTTGTTAAGTATGTTATTATGCAAATCTTCCACATTGGTATAAGTCGGGTCAAGAAAGAACCTTGCAGTAGAAAAAAGATATATATTAATAAAAAAAGTTGGATAAGAATTCTTAACCAATATAGTTTTGAATAACTGGGTGGCTTTCCTTAACTAACATATTGTGAAATTTTTGTGACTTATTATTGTTTGTATAAATTTAAAAAAACTTTGAATGTATTTTTTACTGTAACTTTTATTGTATTTATTAATTGTATTTTATAACATCTCAACATATGCATTTGCCATTGTTTGACATCTATATATGACTTCACAATCATTAGAAGTGAAGAAGTGCAGAAATACTGCACAAAACGTTTTTTATTAACAGATTGATATAGTTTTTTCATTTTTTATTTCTCCTTGACCGATATCCTCATTTACAGTGAGTAATCTCACTCACATTTTGTATTTATATATATATATATATATATATATATATATATATATATATATATATATATATATGAGATATATCCCGGTATGAGATATATCTACTTCAGGTATGCAACCCTTCTCATTCGAGCCATGGCTATCGCCCAACTCGTACCGGGTTGAATGAACACCTTTTTCCAATTACCACCTCGAAGACTCTACACCTGGAAATCTGCAGCTGACTGTCAAAAAAAAAAAAAAATTATCAGAAACCATATTGACTACACCATCATAATCAAATGATTTCGGGATTCTGTAAAATTCGCAAAAACATATCCAGGAGCAGATGTTCCATCAGACCATAATCTTTTACTAGAACTTTTCAAACTCCACATAATAAAAAAACCATAAAAGAAAAGCACAAAAACTTCCGGACATCCAGAAGTTGAAAGATAAAACCACAAGAGCCGAAGTCAAAGAGGAGATCAATATCTCATCTTATATATAATCTCATATATTAATCAAGAAAACATAAGTGTGGATGATATGTGGAATCAAATTATATATATGCTAAATATATATATACTAAATATATATATATATATATATATATATATATATATATATATATATATATGTATGTATGTATACAGTGCTAGTCAATTTAATTATTTTATTACGACTGAATGGGTATTTTCAATACCTTTCAAACGAGGTATCACTTGCCATAAGGTCCCGTTTAAAATTATCTGTCACAGTGGCGCTGTAACGTCAGCTGTCACGATTACGTCACTTGTTATGACTAGTTGAGAAGCCTACGTCTGTTTATTACCTACCTCCAAATTTCACTATTATAACAATAACCGTTCAAAAGATACGAGGGGTGGAACGGAATTTTGACTAGCACTCTATATATATACATATAAACATATATGTATATATATATATATATATATATATATATATATATATATATATATATATATATATATATATATGTATGTATCTTCTTCTATCGATGTATCTTCAATCATTTAATATAACGTCCTAAACACGTTCCGACAAGACAACCCAACTGTCGGGATCAACAACGTGTTGCTCCTTTGACGCTATAACGATTCTGACGAAGTTCTTTGAACTCTGATAAAGTATTAGTGTTTAATTTTTGTTTTGTTTTTGTCTTCTTATTTTAGCCGCCTTGTACACTTGGGAAGCTGATTATCATTTTTTGGACTTGTCAACACCTTTAATTAGAACAGGTATAACATGTTTGGTGCCAGCTCCTAAGTAAGTATATGTTTACTTTTAAAAGGTATCTTAAATATATATATATATATATATATATATATATATATATATATATATATATACATAATTACCATAATATAGGTATCATTGCACGTAAACTTCACCATTGAGTAGAAGTTGCCAGTTTATTCTAAATCTATTACGTTCAAAATTGTTTGTCTTTTTCTTTGGTGCGTTTCATGATTGAATCGCTCAAGTCAATGTTGGTGACAATGAACGAAAAGTTTCATATAGTTAACTAGAAGACATACTTAGAGATAGTCTATCAGAGTAGAAAGTCATAATAGAAGGTGATTTTAATCCACATGTGGGGCAATTAGAGAGAGGATATGAAGGAATGCATGACGAACTCTGCAAAAAGCGATGGATAAACTACTTTGATAGTTTGTTAAATGAAAAAATGTGTACACAGAACACATGTGTTTGAACATCAATTGACCTAACGGAGACAGCAACGGTCACCAAAATAATAAACGATGAAATTGCTCAAGAAGTTCCACAAATAAAGAAAGATAAAACAGTCGGACCAGATGATATCCCTGGTGAAGTATGGACAGCTTTAGGAGAGACCGAAACAAGTTGCTAATAGGTTTTCTTCTTCTTCTTCAGCCTTCATTTATCCAATGTTGGACATAGGCCTCCTCCAATTGTTTCCACGCTTCCCTATCTTTTGCAATTCTCATCCACTGCTTTCCAGCTACAGCAGTTTTATCGTCTATCCATCTTTTTTTAGGTCTTCTCACGCTTCTTTTTGTTTCTCGATGTCTCCAGAATGTCACTTTATGAGACCATCTGTTGGTGTCTTGTCTTGCTACATGTGCTACCCATTGCCATCTCAATGTCGCTATTTTTCCCATGATGTTGGTTACTTTAGTTTTTCGACGTATTTCGGTGTTAGGAATTTTGTCTCTGAGGCTTATATTTATCATGGCCCTCTCCATGGCCCGTTGAGTTACTCTTAATTGTTCTGCCATTTTTCTTGTTATTGCCATAGTTTCCAATCCATAAGTTGCAACTGGTAGTATACAAGTGTCATAGGTTTTTCGTTTTAAGTGAATTGCGATTTTGTTGTCTTTTAAAATGAAGCTCAACTTCTTTTAATTTCTAGGGTTTGATTTTTCTTTTCGTTTTTAATTGCATGTCCTATATATATATTTATATATATATATATATATATATATATATATATATATATATATATATATATATATATATATATATATTGTTCTACCTTTTCTATATTGATGTTATCTATCGTAATGTTTTCTAGGCTGTTGCTTAATATCTTTGTTTTGTCGAGATTCATTTTTAATCCTATTTGATTCGATTTGTGATTTAAATCTTGTAGCATTGATTTTAGTTCATGGATATCTGTGCTTATTAGTACTATGTCGTCTGCAAAACGCAAATGGTTAAGATATTTTCCATCTATTTTTAATCCATTTTCGGCCCAATTTAGTTGTTTGAAAACATTTTCTAATGCCAAAGTAAATAACTTGGGTGAGATGGTGTCGCCCTGTCTCACACCTTTGCCAAGGTCTATTTTCATAGTTTCCAGATCATCATCTATTTTTACGTGAAAAGTAGCATCATAGTATATATTCTTAAGGAGGGCAGCATATCTTGAATCTACTCTGGCGTCGTCCAATGCTGTTAAGAAAGCCCATTTCTCGATACTGTCGAATGCTTTGTGATAATCGACAAATGCCAGATGTAGTGGTATGTTGTACTCTATTGTTTTTTCAATAATGGTCCGAATTGTTTGCAAGTGATCGATAGTGCTAAAACCCTTACGAAAGTCTGCTTGCTCCACTAGTTGGTATGAACCTAGTTTAGCTGTCAATCTATTTGTTATTATTCGGGTTAGTAGTTAGTAAAGGTGTGACAATAAGCTTATTGGTCGGTAGTTTTCTATATTTGCGGCGTCCCCTTTTTTATGGAGTAGAATGACTTCCGCATTTTTCCATGTTTTCGGTATTTGTCCTTCCAATAGGCATTTATTAAGTAATGCTCTTATTGCCTCTTCCAATGCAGTGCCTCCCATTTTTAGCATATCTGAAGTAATTTTATCTTCTCCTGGTGTTTTCCCATTTTTCATTTGTTTTAGGGCGGCTCTTATTTCTGATGTTATTATTTCAGGGAAGTCCTCTGAGCCCACATTTAAGATATGTTTTGTTGGTATACCAAGGTTCGGAATAGTAGAAGTATACAGCTTCTCATAAAATTTTCGGATTTCTCTAACGATCTCTGCCTTATGCGAGCACAATGTTCCACGGTCGTCTTTTATCTTTATGATTTTATTCCTGCCAGTGGATTTACATGTTTTTAGTACTTTCATGTTCTTATTGTTTTCTACGGTTTCAAGAATCTGGTTTGTTCTATAAACTCTGAGGTCTTTTCGAATATTTTTCTTAACGCTTCTGTTGAGCGCTTTATAGTCCGGGTTATCTCTGTTCGTTCTTCTTCTTTTCTCTATCTGTTCTAGAGTTTCGGGTTTTAGTTTAGCTTCTTTTTGTTTTTTTTTATTTTGCAATAAAGTTTCTTAGTGACTGTTTGTATGTCTTTAGTTATTTCCTCAGCTAATCCATCTATATTCTTGTGCTCAAAGGTATTTGCTACTAGTTTTCGTGCTAATTCCTCTTGGTATTTCTCTTTATTACTGGGTAGGATGTCTGCTGTCGGTAAAGGGTTTGTTGTTAATAGTTTTCGTCTTTCTCTCTTTACGTTAATACGTATATCAGCACGAACTAGTCTGTGGTCACTGCCGGTGTTAAATTTGTTCAATACCTCGATGTTTTTACAAATTGATCTATCACTGGAAAGGATAAAATCTATTTTATTCTTAACCTGACCGTCAGGGCTACGCCATGTCCACTTTCTTTGTATTTGTTTTTTATAGAACGTGTTCAGGCAAAACATTTTTTCGGTGCTTACGTAATTTGCTAATATCTCTCCTCTGATGTTTCTGTTGCCTAGACCGAAATTTCCTATGTAGTCTTAGTCACCTGGTATTCGTCGCCCTATTTTTGCATTAAAATCTCCAGTGATGATAACATAGTGTGTTTTTTCTAGGTCTTTAGCTCGCGTTATATCTTCGTAGAGTTGTGCAATTGACTCGTCATCTGCAGTGGAAGTTGGAGCATAGCAGTGTATTATCTGTAAACTATATCGTTTATTCAGTTGTATTACAAGATATATCACTCTTTCCGACACTGCTGAGTATTTCACAATCTGGTGTTCTATTCTTCGGTTGACCATGAAAGCCGCTCCTCCTTGGCCGTGGTTCTCCTCTGAATTATATTGGTATAGAGTGTGCCCAGATGTTAGGGTGGTCTTTGGTGATTTAGGGTGGTAAAGGTTTTCATGTTGAAGGAAATCAAGCGTCGTCAGCTTTTTAATTAAAACAATTAGGGCGCTTTTAGATCTCAATGGCTTCTCTAAAAATTTTTTATTTATAGAAACATATGGAGACCAATTCGATAAGAGACAAAAGTTTTTGATGATATACAAATATTGGCTTAATTCACTTTGATTCGGGAATTTTGTCGAATTTATCAGGTGACACGTTTGATACAAGGAAGAAAAGCTTGAAAATATTTGAAAAGGGGTAACTATAGCCATTATTCTTTTTGATTGATGCTTTCGTATTGATATTCGTATATTTAAAGTCTTAATATTTAGTCTGAGTTTGAATAGGAATTATATGCCAATGTCTCTTCAATATCTATGGATATTTCTATTGATATAATTTTCGCTGTAACCATTTTAAACGAGGACCTGTTTTAAAGAATAATGTTATGCGGGTCTACTTGCAGCGTAGCAGAGGCGTGTTGATCTAAAAACAAAAATTAAAAACAATTGGCATTGATCTAGTTGGCTAAACGTTAGTTAAAAATATTAACTTTCAACGAAGTTTATACATATCGGCCTAAGATAGTTAATAAATTAGAGGCAGCTATCTTATTGTCATTATTATTTATTCACTCGTCTAATTTATCGTATTCTGCGCAGTTTTAGTCGATTTAAGTTGAAAAAAAAAGACATAATAATGAAAATTCGCCAAAGACAAAACAAAAAATTGTAAAATAATTAAAAGTTCCTTAATACTTTATACATATATACTATTCTTAATTTTTATTGGTAAAATCTGTAACATTTCGATAACTGTCAGTTTTACAAAGAGCACATATGTTGTAGGTTAGCTGCTGGATGGTTAACGCCATTATTTTCATACTCTTATCCAATGTGGTGTTCTGTGGCAGCTATATTTATTGTGTCTATATTAGTCCACGCTTTGATGTTTCTTGTACAAACTACACCGTATAGGTAAATAAAATATATAAAATATTGAGTAATAATATCAACTACTTAGAAAAATTGCCAGAACCCTTAAATTTTTTGTTATTAAATTAAACTATATCATCGTCGTGAAGTTTTGTATTTACAGTTCGATATACAAGCTAATTCAAGACATTTGGCAAGAAGAAACAATGCCAGATGAATGGAAAGAAGGGGTTATTGTACCAATACACAAAAAAGGAAACAAAAAGCAATGTATTAACTACAGGGGAATAACACTCCTAAACACCACCTACAAAATTCTTGCAAACATCCTGCTAGAAAGAACCAAAACATACACAGAAGAAATCGTTGGAGATTATCAATGCGGATTTAGACCGGGCCGCTCTACAATTGACCAGATATTCACAATAAAACAGATAATGGAAAAATGCTGGGAGTTTGATCGTGAGCTTCATCAGATGTTCATAGATTTTAAACAAGCATTTGATAGAGTATGTAGGGACAGACTGTGGACAGCGATGCAGGAACTTGGCTTTCCAAAAAAACTAGTCCGGTTGATACGGATGTGTATGGAACGGTTACGATGTAAGGTGAGAGTTGAACAACAATACTCGGAGACATTTGAAATAAACAATGGACTAAAACAGGGAGATGCACTTTCACCACAACTCTTTAACTTAGCTCTGGAGCACATAATCAGAAGTGCAAGAATCGAAAAATTGAATACAGTATTTCATCGAGAAGGACCAAACTTACTACTGGCATTTGCAGACGATATAGATCTAATCGGAAACACGCGATTAAGGATGAAGGAGACTTTCGTAAGGTTTGAGAAGGAAGCAGAGAAGATGGGGCTACAAATCAACGAAAACAAGACGAAATATATGTATATGAGCCGCAATAACCAAAGCAGAGACAAAATCGGTCAGAACCTTACCATCGATGACTTTAACTTTGAGCGCGTTAGAGAATTCAAGTATCTTGGAACAACAATAACTGAAGACAATAACGGATCACAAGAAATAAACAACAGGATTCAGGCCGGCAACAGATGTATTTTTGCCCTCCAAAACCTTATAAAATCAAAACAACTAACACGACGTACGAAGATACAGGTCTATAAAACAATCATACGACCCGTTGTGATGTATGGAAGCGAAACGTGGACGATAACAAAGGCAAATGAAGAGAGACTACGTGTTTGGGAAAGAAAAATCCCAAGGAAGATCTTTGGTCCGGTGCTTGATGAAGCAGTAGGACAATATAGGATAAGAACTAATAAAGAGCTTGAAGAACTTTACCCAGACGCCAACATCATAAAAGAAATAAAGTCCAGAAGACTCCAATGGGCAGGACACCTCAGAAGACATTCTGACGAACGAACAGTAAGACTGGTGTGGGAGGAAGTCCCAACTGGAAGGAGACCACGCGGACGCCCTCGTCTCCGGTGGCGAGATAATATAGCAGGAGACCTAAGCACTATGGGCGTGGTGAATTGGATGGAGGTTGCTAAAGAGAGAAAACAATGGAGGCATGTTGTCGAGTCGGCTAAAACCCACGAAGGGTTGTAACGTCACGGAGTAAGTAAGTAAGTATCGTCGTGAAGTCAAACCAACGTAAGTGCAAAAAATCGATTTTTTTCGTTTATTTTTATGTAAAACCCTCATGAAATTTGGTTAAAAAAGTACGTCAAATAATCCGATTTTTATTTAATATTTATAAATATTAATGTCATTTAAAACAAACTGGCAAATAAGCCAAAATAACTTTTTCCTATTAAATTGTCTCAACAATTATTTAAATGTCAACTTAAGTAGAATTAGTAGTCAATAATTCAGTTTGAAGGATTTTAAAACAGAATTTTAAGCGATATTTACGATATATTGCATTTTGGGAGATACGTCGATTCATTATTGTTATTCTAATAAGTTTTAATAGTTTTAAGGATAGATATACATAAACAACATTATTAAATCGTTTTGAAACCAATTTTATTATTCATAACACCAAGACTAACTGGTCCCAATTTAGAGAAAAACTAGACAGCCTGATCTCACTAAATCTGTCTTTAAAAAATGAACTCCAACTAGAATCAGCTGTAGATAATCTAACAAAAAGCATACAAACTGCTGCATGGTGTGCGACTCCCAGCTACGAACCATGTTCAAACAGAAATAATGTGTCTCCCACAATTAAACAAAAAATTTTTAAAAAATGACAATTACGTAAAAATTGGCAACAGTCAAGAATGGCAGAAAATAAGAAAAAACTGAACAAAGCAACAAATTCATTTAATATAAAGGAATTAACGGAATTAATCCATGAAGAAGAAAACTTAAACGGCCACAACAGTATAACTCACCAATCAAAGGTGAGGCAAACACCTGGGCTGGGAACGACAACGAAAAGCTGCCCCACACAAAATTTACAGTCAACGAAGTAAACAAACAATAAATGAAGTCAACATCAAAAAAGCCCCTGGATTTGACCTAATCTCTGGCAAGATTCTAAAAGAAGTCTCGGATAAGTGCACAAAACTAATAACCTTTATATTTAATGCAATCCTGCGCCTAAACTACTTCCCTAGTCCATGGAAAGTAGCACAAATCATAATGATCCTTAAACTCGGAAAAAGACCGGAAAATGCATCTTCATACCGGCCTTTAAGCCTTTTGCCAATGATTAGCAAAGTCTTTAAAAAAATGTACGTAAAAAGGTTAAAAACGATAATAGATAAACATAAAATACTTCCAGAACATCAATTCTGTTTCCGAGACAAACACGGAACCATAGAACAAGTGCATAGGCTAGTCAACCAAATAAGCAAGGATTTTAATGCCAAAAGATACTGTTCTGCTACTTTCCTTGACATATCTCAAACTTTTGACAAGGTATGGCACAAATAAAATTAAAGAACATCCTACCCTATCCTCAATTTCAGCTCTTGAAATCCTACATAGAAAATAGACACTTCCTGGTGAAGCACGGTACCGAGCACACTAAGATATATTCTATTCACTCAGGCATCCCACAAGGCAGCGTTCTCCGCCCAATTGTACATCTTTTATACACAGCGGACATTCCAACATCTAGAACAACTACTGTTGTAACGTATGCAGATGACACTGCTATCCTGGTATCCCACACAGATCCATCAACAGCATCAAGAAATCTTCAATCAAACCTAAATAGAATTAAGCAACATGGCGCATCAAATCTAATGGAAATAAGTCAATACATGTTACATTCACGCTACGTAGAGAAACATTCACCCCTTATATATTGATAATTGTCTAATTTCTCAATCCGAGGACGCTAAATATCTGGGCATGCACTAACTTGAAAAAAAACATATTTTTAACAAACGAAAACAGCTTGGACTTAAATTGAGAAATATATATTGGGTCATTGGACGCAACTTAAAACTATCTTTGGATAACAAAAAGTAGATCCTCAAACCCATATGGACTAATACTATTCAGCTATGGGACACTGCTAGCGTCTCCAATACAAACATCTGCGATTCTGTCTACAACAGAGATTCCAAAACAAGGTGCTGCGTGCCATAGTCAATGCGCCATACTATGTATCCAACGAGGTGACTCAAGACGACATCCCCTACAATCCGTGAAAGAAGCCATAAGTACAACGTTTTAGTGCTAAATACTGTAAACGAGTGTTAGTTCATCCTAATGCGTTTGCTCGACAACTAAATGTGCGAAACGTCTTCGAAGTGCGTACACTAAAACGGAAATTGCCATCCGACTTGTCCAACTGAACATAATAAGTGTATTCGAACTAATACAGTTTTAAGTTTAGAATTGTAAAGAAGTTACTCAATGGAGTAACTTTCTGCATATCTGCATATTATACCATACCAAATGGTTAATGCTGAATGGGCAGATTGTTGTACTCAGTGAAGTTAATAAAAAAAATTATTACTGGAACAAAGATTTTGCTCGCAACCATTCAATAGCATTCTGTATCAACGTAGACTAAAGAGAAAATAATAAAATTCTGAAAGAAGGGGACAAATTTGTGTCAATCAAAATTGTTTCAAAAATACATTTCACCTCTGTGACAGAGCAATTCTTACAGTTTTCAAAAAAAACAGACATAAACGTATTTATGCTGAGTGTAGAAATAAGAGGTAAGAATGAAAACGAACTCGTGAATAGTGCAAAAGTTCACGTAGAAAAATTCCAAGAATTTCGAGTCATTATTGTAAGTTTGAAAGTTCACGAGAGTATATTTTGGTGCTAATCCATCGCTGAACTTCACAGAGAATACTCACAAAAAAAAAGAATGAGACAAATCTTCGAGGAGTAAGCTATTTTTTAATTATATAGCCTATCTCCTCTGCGGCTCAGTGGTAAGAGCGCCTACCTTTGAACCTAAAGGTCGTGAGTTCGAATCTCACCTGGGTGGAGAAATTTTCGTTTATTAAAAATTAATGAATGAAAATAATTTCTATCCTTGTGCGATCGGTACTCACCGGAGGGACCGCAGACGTTCGGATACAATTAGCGTCTCTTAGCAAAGACAATGACGTCGACTTTGCTAAGTATCAAGACAATCTACACACACACACACACACACACACACACACACACACACACACACACACACACACACACTACACCTTAAATTGTAAGATTGGCGAATGGATTTAGTGTCCGCAGTCATTTAAACACAAACAAACAACAACAATTATATAGCCTAATTTTCTATAAATCCAAAAAGAACCAATGCAAAGTTTGTTTAATTTACAATATTTTGAAAAAAGACTTGTCCATGTAAAGAAAGGAAAATGACAAGGAAACAACTGGTTCTACTATGGTTGCAGTGTACGACCTTCAAGCAGTGCTTTCTTGTCCATAGCAGTAGGTTTAATCCATTTATTACATATCTAAACTAGCCGTTTGTAACTTTACGATTTTGGAACTGAAGGTTGACAAAAATGCGCAATGGGATGAAATAGAAGAAAAAAAATGAGTCACAGAAATTGCAAGCTGTGTGCTCAAATATTGATATTGCTATTGTTCTGAAGCTATTTTCTTGTGGCATTGTAAATTAATTACTATTAAACTGGAATAAGCCACAATTAAAGATAAAAATACGTTTATTGACGTTTCAATTTCCAGAACGATTTCCGAAGTGGAAATTGAAACGTCAATAAACGTATTTTTATCTTTAATTGTGGCTTATTCCCAGTTTAATAGTAATTAATTGATATTGCTTGAATAACAAAGCTGACATGACATTTTATAGTGAAAACTGTTGCGGGTTGCGAAAAAAAAACAACGTCATCTACAAATATGCGGTTATAACATCTGTAAACATAAAAGAAATTACGCATAAATTTCTGATTAAAGATCATATCCCAAAACTCAATATCTTGACATTCGAATGATTAAAGTAATGAAAGACGATAACAACTTTTACATCAAATCATCGTATGAATTGCACCATTAGGAGAAGGTGAAGAAAAGAAAGAGTCGGAGCAAAACCAGCGTGATGGCTCTTTTGATTTCAGCTTACTGTAAAAGACTTGCTATCAATAAAAAAAAATAGTATCCAATTTGGTTACTACATGAAGAATACCAGCGTCCTACCGTATAACTTAATGGGATCCAAGTTGATGTTTAAACCACTGGAAAGCTTTTAATGTCTTAATTATAGCCTTATTTTAAATTTTTTACTTGCCTATAATAGGCTCTTTATACTGTCGACACTGTGGGTTAAATGTAAACAGTAATCACATTTTAAAGTCATAGTGGCATATCTGCATTTTTTTCTGGATTAAGTCAATAACCTAATAATTTGCTACGAATATATCAACAAGCCAGACTTTTTATATTTTTATCCATATAGATATGAAAATAAGTGTAAAATAAATCAGGGGCGTGCGATGTATGGAAGCAAGGGAAGCATTGTTTCCCTAGGTTTCCGTACTAAAAGCGTACTAGCTGAGTAACTAAGAATATTTAACAAAAAATAATTTAAACCAACGCACATATAAGTACCTTTTAAGCTGCATACGAGAATTATGTAGAACGAGCAGCGGGTTCGTTCCGACCCTGCTCATAACTTTAGCTTTCCTGTTCGTAATTCTACGTTGGAAGTCGGAGAGTTATTTCGGGATAATCCACGTTCAGAATTGCTTCTCCTGCCTTATGTACAAATAACCCGGGTTATGCACTGAGAAGCGAAGGTTAAGTTGACCGTATTTGTCGGTTTATAAGCAACTGTGGCATTTGATTGCAAAATTTTGGCGAATTTAAATTTGGAGTGTGACAATGTCGCCTTCGTTGACTAATTTTGTGGAATCAGCTGTAGTGTGTAAATGTGTAAAAGGTAGAACTCTATAGAATACCAGGAACCAGATATCGTAAAACACATTAAGATAGGACGTCTGAGGTGGGTAGGCCATGTAATGCGGATGGAGCAAACCGACCCAGCTAGAAAAATGCTCCTTGATAGACCTATTGGTCAAAGAAGAAGAGGAAGACCCAGAACAAGATTCCTAAATAACATAGACCAAGATATGAGAAATATAGAAATACGTGCTTGGCAGAGGAAGGCGATGGATAGGGACGACTGGAAGAGAATTCTTGGGGAGGCTAGGACCCACACAGGGTTGTAAAGCCAAAATGATGATGTGTAAATGTGTAGTATGTTTGTCATTAGAGAAACGCTTTAGTTCGTTGAATTTTGGTGAAAAATGAAACATAATTTATAAAGTATATTTGCATGACATGAATAGGAAAAACGATAATATTACAGCTTTCTTCGATTAATAGTTTTATATATATATATATATATATATATATATATATATATATATATATATATATATAAGCGAGGTTCCTACAGCCTCTGCCGTTTCTCGCATTTCGACCGCCATCGTTTTCTGTCCATCCATTCGTCTTCTCTGATGGCTCTATCTCTCATTATGTGCCGTACATTTTCTTCCCAGGCAACTGAAGGCCTTCCCCTTCTTCTTTTTTGTTGTGGTATGTAATTTAAAGCTTTCTTTGGCCATCTGTCTTCATTCATTCGTTTCACGTGACCATACCACACTAGTTGTCTCGTTTCAATTCTATCTACACTGGAATATACAGTATTTGTCCTCCTTCTAATATCTTCATTCCTGATGTGATCTTTTTTGGATATACCACACGCTCTCCTTAGAAAATCCATTTCTACTACTTCTATTCTTTTTCTATCCTTCTGCGTTATCTGCCAAACCTCTGCCCCATAAGTCATAATAGGCTCTACCAAGGTTCGATATATTGTCAATTTCGTTTCTTGTCTAATATCTTTAGACCAAAGTAGAGAGTTTAGAATGTTTACCATTTTTTTTCCCTGCTGTGTTCTGTTTTCGATGTCTCTTTTGGTAGTGCCTTCTTTAGATATTATAGATCCGAGATATTTATATTCATTGCATGTTTTTGTGTTTCTAATTTCTAACTCTGGATCTTCTTCACCATCTCCTATTTTAAGATACTCTGTCTTTGCCATATTCATATTGAGGCCCCATTTTTCATATTCTTTCTTTAGTTTTCTAAACATGTAGTCCATGTCTTCCTCGTCATTCGCTACGACTACCTGATCATCTGCGAAAAATAAAGCTGTTAGACATTCACCACCGCCTATGTCTATTCCCATTCCGGATACTTGTTTTCTCCACTGCTCTAGCGATGATTGAATATATATTTTAAACAGGGTCGGAGACAGACAACATCCTTGTTTAAGCCCCTTGGTTATTGGAAATGATTCAGATATAAAGTTTCCTTCTTTAACGACACTTCTTGCATTTTTGTATATATTTGCGATAGCATCCACATACTCTCTACTGAGACCTACTTTCGTCAATGTATAAAATAGTTTTTTCAAAGGTACCGTATCATATGCCTTCTCTAAATCTACAAACAATAGGTGGGTAGATAGATTCCTTGCCTTCCGTTTTTCAATTACCTGCTGCAGAACGAATATATTATCAATGCACGATCTTCCTGCCCGAAATCCATTTTGTTCCTCTATGTCTTCATATTCTGATTCAATTCGTTTTTTTATTATTCGACCGTACAACCTCCCAACTGAGCTAGTAACAGTTATTCCTCTATAATTAGAGCAATTGCGTTTATCCCCTTTTTTGTATATTGAGCTGATGTATCCAACATTCCAATCATCAGGGATATTTTGTCCTTTTAAGCATTTATTAAATAGTTTAACCATCATCTCATGTAATATTTTTGGTCCATACTTTACCAACTCAATTGGGATGTCTCCAGGTCCTGCTGCTTTACCGTTTTTCGATCTTTTGAGGGCATCGCTTAACTCTCCGGTTGTTATCTCAATTATTTGTGTATGTTCAGATATTTCTTCCATTTCGATATCTTGGAATTTACGTCTATCCTCTGTCAATAAGACCTCATAATGCTGTTTCCACTGTTTCAGATCTATTAATTTTAAGTTAGATTTTTCCTTTCCTTCCCTCCGGAGAGACTTTATCACCTTCCACGCTTGCCCAACTCTTGTTCCACCCATATACCTATCCACCTCTGCACATCTTCGATCCCACATCTCATTTTTACTTTTCACTACTTCTCTTTTTACATCTCGATTTAATTTCGTATATACCTTGTGATCTTCCTCCTTTCTCGTTGACATCCATTTCTGATAAGCAGTTTTCTTCTTGTTTACTAACGTTTGCATATTCTCCGACCACCATTCTTGATTTTTTGTTTCATGTTTGTCTTTATACCCCAAAGCTTCACTTGCAGCCTCATGAATGTGCTTTTTAAGTTGTTGGTATAATTCTTCCGCTGTTATATTTTCTCGATCCACATTTTGTAATTTTGTGGCCAGTCGTAATTTGTAAAGAAATTTTGTTGAATCTTCTTTTAAGCTTTCTAGGTTATATTTAGGAGATGTTACTTTTTGTCCCTTTTCTATATTCTGTACCTGAGTGTTATTGTTTTTGCGATAGTTAACTATCACATTGGCCATAAGTAAATGATGGTCGGATCCACATTCTGATACACGGTATACCCTTACGTCAGTTGTTTTCAGCTGGGAAGTTTGACGTTGGATTACAAAGTCGATTATCGAGCGCAGATTCCTAGTAGGTTGTATCCATGTAAATTTGTGGATGTCTCTATGTTGAAAAAATCCATTCATAATTTTGAGAGACATTATTTCACAAAAATCTCTAAGACGCATTCCGTTGTCATTGGTTATTTGTTCTCCATATCTTCCTACGACTCTGCTATTTTCTTCTGTCCCTACTCTGCCGTTTAAATCTCCTAGTATAAAGATTTCACAGTTTTCTTTAACTTCAGAGAGTATTTCATTCATATTGTCGTAGAAATCGTCTTTACTTTCTGGATTTGTATCTTCGTTTGGGGCATATACTCCGACAATTACGATATTGTGCCCATTCTTTTTCATTTCCAGTATTAGTAGTTGTTCATTTACTTCAGTCCACGATTTAATGTTGTTTTTAAGATTTTTTCGAATGGCAATAGAGACTCCCCTCTTAGCTCTGTTATCTTTACTCACTCCGCTGTATATATGTATATATTCTCCTATCTCTTCATTTCCTTTTCCCTTTTTCTTGGTTTCTGTGAGAACACATATATCTATTTTTCTTTCCGCTAATTCTTTGAATACTTCTGCTTGTTTGGTTCTCAGTCCTTGTACATTTCATGTAGCCAATATCATTTTCCTTTTTCGTTGCATTAGTCGTCTTTGTGTTGATTCATCCTTTGTATTCCGAGGCTTTTGGTCGAAATTTTTAGCATTAATTTCTTTTGACAAGGGACGAGTTGCTAGCCCATCGCCTCAACCCTCCTCCTTTATCCGGGCTTGGGACCGGCATCGGCATTTACTGAGCTACTCAATTCACCCAGTACTTTATATTATAAAGTAGTTAATAGCTTTAATATTTTTAAATCATCTGTTCCTATCTTTTATTTTGGTTTATTTTTAATATTAAAACAATCGTTCTAAAATAATAATAAAAATTACTATCATTATTAACAAAAATAATAAAATAATTGACAAAAGAAGCTGAGGCATTACTGTTTTTTTAATTAAAGGTAGGTCGAAGCCTGAAATGAAAAATCTCACTACCAGAATAAAAACTTACGTTAGAGATTTTTTTTATTAGGTTAATGCCTCGACAACTATGATCATTGGCATGGTACAGTCAGGTGCTAATTGTATCCGAACGTCTGCGGCCCCTCTGGTGAGTACCGATCGCACAAGGATAGAAATTATTTTCATTTATTTATTTTTAATAAATGAAAATTTCTCCACCCAGATGTGATTCGAACTCACGACCTTTAGGTTTTAAGGTAGGCGCTCTTACCACTGAGCCACAGAGGGGGTTCGTCCGAGATTTTAATTCGGAAAAACCTTACGAACAATACGTGTGGATAACTGGTTGTGAATTTAGAAATAAACTCTTTTGCTAGTGTTGTTTGCTCTTTGTGAATGAAGATGGTGTTTAGAATCATAGTGATTTTGGCGATTTAAACAATTTTCATAAGGTAGTGAAACGACATGTTATGTCTAACGCTTACTTGCAGGCCGTCATCAAAGAGAAAGTTTTTGGAAAAAATAGAATAGAACACACTTTGGATAATTCATTAAAAGTAAGTCATTAAAAACATAATAAATTAGTTAAAAAAATAGAGACGTGCTGAAAAGACTTATTGACGCTGTGTGTTTTTTATGTTTTCATGAACTTGGGTTCAGAGGT
Organism: Diabrotica balteata; assembly: GCA_918026665.1. Classification (NCBI taxonomy): domain Eukaryota; kingdom Metazoa; phylum Arthropoda; class Insecta; order Coleoptera; family Chrysomelidae; genus Diabrotica; species Diabrotica balteata. The sequence continues at coordinate 75,465,877 of OU898276.1, read as the reverse complement.
CACGACGAAACCAGTACATCAGTAATTGGGGGCAATTACATAGATCTTTCTATGTTTCACTAATTTCTAAGTACGATCCTTGTTTAAAAACTCATTTAGAACAGTCCAGTGTGTTTCAAGACACCTCGAATTTAGAATGATTTGATTTCTGCTATTGATGAAATTAAACAAACACACTGTATTGCAATTATTTCAGATAAAACAACTGATGTTACCAATTTTAGCCAGCTCTCTGCAATAGTACGATTTTTTAATACAGACGGTTTTATAAATGTATCAGTAACTAGAACGGCAGACTCATGTTATAGAATTGTTTATGAACTTTTAAAATCGATTAATGGTAATGACAAGTTAATTTCCCAAAGTTATGACGGCTCTGCGGTTATGACTAGGCATTTGGGGGGTCTACAATTAAAAGTGCGAGAAGCATGTCCTAGTGCGATATTTATACACTGTTTTGCTCACAAAGTAAACTTAGTTTTATCCCAATCGGTCATGCAGATCAAAGACTGCAAAGTTTTTTTGGCAACTTTAAGTGGAATGGCTGCTTTCTTGTCTAAATCCTCTAAACGAACTCAAGCTTTAGATACAATTGTAAAACGAAGACTACCAAATGTTGCAGTGACGCGATGGAATTACAACGACAGACTAGTATTAGCAGTGTTAGAACACCGCGATTCTTTAATTGAATTATTTGAGAGTGTTTTGGAGAATGGTGAAAAGTTTAATACAAAAACCATAAATGGTTCGAGAGGATTTTGGGATAGTTTAAAAAATGATTTTAATTGAAATTTTTTAATCTTGCTTTTTTCTAAAATATTTTCATTTTCAGATATATATATATATATATATATATATATATATATATATATATATATATATATATATATATATATATATATATATATATCGGTTTCAAAACTTCTTGCGTCGTTGTCCGATGCCTAATTTCCACGAATTTCTATAATTCCATTGTTCTTCGGTCAAATCTCGGGAGCTCTTTGCCTTTGTTATTCCCTCCTTCCATGTTCTTTTTGATCTTCCTCATTTCTTACGATTTGGTGGTATCCATTTCATGGCGATTTTTGGTAGTCTTGTTTCTGGCATTCTTTGAACATGGTCATACCATATAAGTTGTTTCCTTTCTATGTCTGTTGCCAGTGATCCATCTACGCCCATCCGATTCCTTATTTCATCGTTTCTAATTCTGTCTGCCCTAGATATTCGAAGTGATCGTCTAAATACATCCATTTCTGTTGCTTCGAGTTTTCTTTTTTTGCTTTCTGTTAGTCTCCATATCTCTGTACCATAGGTTACGCTGGTTTTTATGAGAGATTCATATACATTGTATTTTCGTCTTTTACCAATTTCTGAGCTCCAAAGAACTCCGTTAAGGCATCCAATTGTTCTACGGGCCTGGGTTATTCGTTTTCTAATTTCCCTATTGTCTGTGCCTGTGGTGTCGAAATCAATTCCTAGATAGGTATATTAAGTGCAGAATGCAATTTCGGTTGTGTCCATCTAAATGTTGGATAGTTCGGCGCCTATTGGGAGATATTTTGTTTTTTGTGTATTGAGTTCTAAACCCCACTTTTTGTATTCTTCCTGTAGTTTTCTGGTGATATATGTCAGGTCTTTTTTATCGTTGGCTATAAGGACTTGATCGTTTGCAAACTGTAGGGTATATAGGCAAGTTTCTCCCAGGTCAATGCCCATTCCTCTGCACTTTCTCTTCCACTGATACAGTGCTTTCGCCACGTAGATTTTAAACAATATGGGGGATATACAACACCTTTGCCGGAGTCCCTTGTTTACAGGAAATTTTTTTGAAAGTCTATTTCCAATTTTTATTCCCGACGTTTATCCTGCTGTTTAAGGGCGTTAATTACTGTGTGGTTAATGTTTGTTTCCTGCAAAACTTTCCATAGCTTTTTAGCGGGTACAGTATCATAGGCCTTCTGAAGGTCTATAAACATAAGATGGGATTCTTGGTTGGTACTTGATCTTTTTTCTATTATTTGTTTCCAAACAAACACATAATCGGTGCAGCTCCTTCCCGCTCTAAATCCAGATTGTTCCTCTTCTTCTTGTTCCTTATATTCTTGTTCGATAATGTCTCGATACCTCCTTCCATATCGGCGACTTAAGGTACTGGTTACTGATATACCTCGATAGTTTGAGCAGTCCAGTTTACTTCCCTTCTTATGTATAAATGAAATGAAGGATACTTTCCACTCATGCGGACTGGTGCACCGTTTAGATATTGGTTTATACACCAGGTTAATCGTTCAAACAATTTGTTAGTGCCGCATTTGATTAGTTCTGCTGGAGTTCCCTCCGGACCTGCAGCTCGACCATTTTTTAGTAGTTGTATCGTTTTATGACAGTCCCCTCATCGATGTTTATCGTTTCTCCCTGTATGTGTATTTCAGTTGGAGACATTTCTCTATATTCCTCTCTGTTTTCTGTTAATAGATTTTCGTAATGTCGGATCCAGTTCTCTGTTGTTATTAATTGTATGTTTGTTTCTCTTTTTTCATTTGATTTAACTTTTGTCAGGAAATGTCACGTCTCTGAGCATTTTTTACATCCCATATATGTGTCTATCTCTTTGCATTTTTGTCCCACATTTCTCGTTTAGCTGTGTTTACTAGTTGTCGTGTTCGTCTTTTATTATCTTTGTATTTCTCTCTATCCAACTCCTGTTTTGTGTTTAGCCATTTGTGGTATGCTTTTTTCTTCCGAAGTAATAGTTCTTCAATTTCTTGATTCCACCAAAGTTTTTTACTAGCGGAATTAGTTTTTAGCCCAATGGCCTCCTCCACTGCTTCTTTGATGCTACTCGTTATGTTTTCGTAAACTTGTTCTACTGATTGGTCTTCTATATTATGTAGCAACTTTTGGTCTAATCTGTGCTGGTATAGGTTTCTTGTGCTTTCGTTGATAAGGCTATTTAAGTTATATCGTTTGTTCGTTATCACTTCTGTTTGTTCAGGTTCCTTATTAACGTTATTGTCCTTGTTAAATTTAAAAGAAAATATCATTTTTGTCCTTACCATATAGTGGTCGGAACCACACGTCGGTCCTCTAAGTACTCTTACATCATTCACTTTTAAGGTAGTGCTTTGTTTGACTATTACATAGTCAATGATCAAGTTTAGATTCCTTGTATGTTGTACCCATGTGTATTTGTGAATATCCTTGTGTTTATAGAAGCCGTTCATTATTCTCAGAGTGTGATTCTGACACACTAGGATCAGCCTTTCTCCATTGTCATTCAGGTTTATTTTACCGTATGGACCGATCACCTCACTGTTTATTCTTTGACCCACTCGGCTATTCAGATCTCCCAGTACTATCAGTTCTCGTGACTTTCCTATGTTGGTGATTATGTCGTTCAATTTTTTGAAAAACTCGTCCTTTGCAGCAATTGATTCGTCATCTGAGATGGCGTAGACTCCAACATATATAATGTTTTCGTCGATTGTCTCGAAATCAGTTATTTTGTGTTTTTCAGTGTTTTTTAATTTTTTTGTGTATAATTACAGAAACTCCTCTCTTTGCTCTTTGGTGTTTTGGTGATTCTCAGATAATTTATTTATTGTAATTTATTTAATGCAAGGTAAACGATATTGGCTTCTGTGTAAAAAAATTAACGAATATAAAGATCTTATTTATAAAAAGAGAGCTGACTTTGAAAAATGCTGGAATAATATGATGGCAAGAAGTTTTGAGCCTAAAAGGAAACGCATACGCACTGATAATGTTGGAGATGTCGAATCGTGCTGCCACCGACTATATTATCAGATTTTTGACCAAATATATCAACAAATGGAAAAAAGGTTTAAGAATTTTGATGACCTAGACCTTCTTGAGCTATACAATTTTAATGCATTTAAAAAGACACATTTTCCTGAAAAAAATAAAACCTTTCATACGTCTTTATGGACAATATTTTGATTTAATTTCTAACAGCTTTATACAAAGCTCAGGACATTGACACAAAAAATAATGGCAATGAGTTACTAAAGTTTTCAAAAACAACGTAGTTTTTCAACACTACGAAAGAAACTCGACAGGACAAGTTCGACTTTCTAATATTTTCCTTTTGGTCATTGAAAATAATCTGGTTAAAGAAATGTCACAATATCCAAGTTGTTACAATTATGTTATAGACGAGTTTGCGAAAAATGGTAGAAGAATTAAATTACATTATAAATAGGTAAGTTCTTACATTTTTTTTTATAAATTGCTTCCCTTGTTTTACTTTTCACCGCACGCCCCTGAAATAAATGGTAGTAACCGATAAAAAATGAATTGTAAAATTTTTGGAACGTTCTGGCGGAAAATGTAGGTATCTTCTGCATTTATGTCGGTTTGATTTCACAGCGACGATATGTTATTATATTGCATTTAATAACTATTTTGTTATTAAATGTAATATAGTGTGATAATGAATGTTTGCCTAAAGTATGTTTCCTTATGAGATTGATTTTAAATTCGATAATATGAATTCGCTTATTAAACAGAACGAAACCACAGAATAATAAACAATCAGAATGCCCACTCTCCATGGAAAATTAAGTACGCGCATCTCCTTCGCGCAGACGTTCCGCCATGTTTTAGAGGGAACCAGTGTTGTTTATGTGGTGTGCATAGAAAAATTAACCCGGTTTAATTGACTTACGGCAATCATAGACTAGATACTATACAGTTATATTAACATTGTTAAATATAATAACATAAATATAATATAATTAAACATAAATATAAACAATTACATAACCTCACAAATCATATGTCTGTGTTATGTTTCCTTCTAAAACATGGCACGCGTGCTGAAAAACTTCAAAGGCGGCATCTGAGAGTGGGCATTCTGATTGTTTATTATTCTGTGACGAAACATTACTATGTAGATGAAATTATCTAGACAGAATAATGAAAAGGTTAGGTTAGGTTAATGTTATCTAGATAGCTTGCACAGTAGCCAAGTCGAGAGTGGCGGCTACAGCATAATGGTTATGGTATTACCCACTAAGCTGGATGCCCCTAAGCCTATTATTTTTTCAATTTTTAATTTAACTATTATCGTATTTCAAAGAGCACGTATAGCCGTCGGTCCCAACTAAGTCATTAATCGTTAACACTAAAACTTCAGAGTCAGAAAATTACACCGATGGAATATGTTGAATAAGCCAATTGTACTGTAGCTTAAGGCTGTTTTCGCAGTTAAAGCATACTGCGATTTGAAGTGGGCGTATCACTTACTTTTCTACACTGCTTATGTCAGACCCTACGTGACTTCCTAATTTGAAATCTGCAGTTTCGATGTTTATTCAGTGGAGCCGGCCCACGGGTTGTTTAATGACAATAAATGCATTATTCTCCATTCAAATTAGTTTTGTCGGAATACTTTTTTTTTTATTAATTATCTTAGATAATGTTTTAAAAATAATAAATCACATTTTTAATTTATATGTCTTAGCTAAACATAGTATTAAATAAAAATTTGTGAAACGTGACTGCAAAAAACACCATGGTGTTTATTTATAATAAATTTAAAATAACATAAGAATATTATTATCAAAAAAATTACAATTTGTTGTCACAAACAAATAAACAATTTCGCAGTTATAGCTTGAAAATTATTTCATGAAATTATTTATTTGTTAGAGAAAACTGATATTAGCGTAGTAAAAATTAAACAAAAAATATTTTTATTTATCTATAAAAAATTGGTACCTGCAAAACTATCATAATAGTAAATGTATTTATCTGGCAAGTATTTCGAGGCGACGCACTGCGAGGAAAAAGTTCTCTGAATGGAATATACATTATTTTAATATATTTATAGGTTGCAGTTACATAAGAAAAGTATCCAACTGATGAATAAAACACAAATCGTGGATAGTTATTTCATCATCATCAGTGGCATTACAGCTCGTCATGAGCCAAAGGCTTCTTCAGAACAATCTTCCATTCGCCCCTGCCTCTGGCAACTTTCTCCATGCTTTAACTCCGATGGATTTTAGATCATCCTCTATGTTATCTTGATACCTAAGTTTTGGTCTTCCTCTGGATCGTTTTCCCACTGGTCCTCTTCGATCGAAAATTTTTCTGATCGTTTCATCTTCATCTCGCCTAATTACATGTCCTATTCATCAAAGGCGTACTAATTTAATAAATTTTACAACGTCAGGTACTACACCTGAAGAAGCATCGTAGTTTACTTTATACGATCTTTTTGACCAAGCACCATCAGCTATAACGGTTATTAACCCATTTCCGTCGGAATCTACTTCACCAATTTCTTTGGTTTAGGCTAATTCCTCCCATCCAGCCTCTTCTAAGGAATCACAAAGTGTTTGGCCGATGATATCTGCAACTGTTTCCGTATGTTTTGCATACTGTTTGTAGGACATCACAGGTATATTTAATGCAGCATGCTGCTGCTGTATGTCTGAATAACCAAAACCATTCAAGTTCAGTGAATTGTTACCAGAATCCTATGTTGCTATCTCCTTTTCAATATTCCACATTTGACATTTAAAAGTCAATGTACTTATCAATCCGTCCATTTTTTTCTTTGATAATCTCCATATTAGAAAAGTTGCATGAAAATGGAGAATGATTATTCAAACCTTGAATAGATTTAATGAAAAAGTTTATGTCCACTATTCTTCTGCCTTCTACCGAAAAAGATGGTTTTTGCGGAGAGGCAATCTCAACTGACTGAGAATGACAGTTATTACTAGAAATAACGATAAAAGTTAAAGTATTTTCTGCAAATGATATTATTTGTTATTATTATTATTTAAGAATAAAACATTGGTAATATTTTGACCATAAACAAATAATATGTAAGGTCACGAACCATCCATTTACTTACTTTACGGTAAGTAAATAAAAAAAAGTAAAAAGGGTTACTTACGAATCGACACTACAACAAGGTAAAGTAGATGTTTCTGCTAATTCTTGATGGAATGAACTATTTGATGAAGAACTTTTGTTTATAGTAGCTTTTTGATTTTTAAGTTCCTAAAAATATGAGAAAGAAACAAAATTATTCTAGGAAAAAGATACGAACTTACTGAAGATAAACTATTATATTATTTTTAAAATAAAACAAACAACGGGTGATTGTGAAGAACGTAATCAACGCTATACATATATATATATATATATATATATATATATATATATTATAATATATATATATATATATATATATATATATATATATATAGTAGCTTTTATAAGTTAAATAAAAGCTTTTAAAAACGGTTGTAAACTGTAGTGCAATTGCTCTCCTTTTCCTTGACCTAGGACGTTAGACTGTAGCTAATTGACTACCGTAGTATTAATTACTTTTAAACTGGGAATAAACCACAATTAAAGATAAATCAACCGACAGTTGTTCTGTTCTATTCGATCGATTGTTGAAAATTCCTTATTTATAAACGATAAATATAATAATATTATATTTATCGTTTATAAATAATAGAACAACTTAGAACGAGGTCCTACAGCATACACAAGGAATAATATGAGGAAAATAACAATACCGTACATAAAAGGACTATCAGAAAAACTTAAAAGGATAGGAAATAAATTCAACATTTCAACAACATTCAAAACAGCAAACACGTTGAGATCTATTTTGTCCAAAACCAAACCTAACAATGAACAAGAAAGGACAAAGAATTGCATTTATAAAATACCTTGTGAATGCGATCAGTTTTATTTAGGTGAATCATCAAGGCCATTAAATGTTAGAATAAGTGAACATTAATCTTATATTAAAAATAAAGAATTTGATAGATCTCAAATCTGTAAACACGCATGGGATAATGAACATAGGGTTCAATGGAATAATTCAAATGTAGTCCTAAAAGAAACGGATAGTAAAAAAAGAAAAATCAAAGAAGCGGCTCTAATTATGCTAAATGAAGCCAATTGTGTCGCAAATTCCTCGGCAGAATGTAGTAGGATCTGGTTACCAATATTGAAAGAGGAAGTTATTAATAAGAAAATACCAGTATTAGTAAGTCAGTAACATATAGAGGATACATGATTTATGTTTTTTAAATAACGTAACATCTAAAATCAGAATTTTGATGTTTGTTGAAGGTAAACTAAATTCACGAACAAATACTTACAATGTCGGGATAGTATTATGAGGTTTTTTCCTGGTTTTCCCTCATAATTTACTATGGAATCACTAACAAGAGAATTTTACTGTCATCATGTCATGTGTTTGTCTTTTTAAAGACGAATTACATGCTATGATTTTTTCTGACGGATATTCTCAAGTTAAAGTTGATTTCATGTAATCGAATGAACTATCTTATAAGTAAAGTCGTCCCAGGAGCGCAACTCAACAATATTGGCAATATCATTTTAAAGTCGTCTACTTTAAAATGCATAATGTATGTCTGAATTGTCAATATAAATGAGTCAGATAAAATTAAATTATTAGAAGAATTTTTCACTATGTAACAAAAAAACAAAATTTGTTTAATTTACTGTTTGTATTTTGAGAACGATTTCCGAAGTGGAAATTGAAACGTCAATAAACGTATTTTTATCTTTAATTGTGGTTTATTCCCAGTTTAAAAGTAATTAATTTACAATGCCACAAGAAAATAGCTTCAGAACAATACCGTAGTATTAAGTATAACAACAAACAACTTTATGCAGTCAGCGTGCAGTAATGCTAACTATTCAACTGGAAGAATGACGACCTTATTTTTGAATCATTAATGAAAACAGTAAATTAATAATATGTCATAAAGAAATGAAAGTTTGGGCGCATAATCATGCCAACTTAGATACCGGATCTTTCGTAAACATATACAATGCTTAGCATGATTGTTGACGATTTGAAATCAACGTCATTTTAAACATAGAGAAATTAAAATGTTAAAGGAAAAACAAATGACCGTTTTTATGACAAAAATTGTGTAAATTTTGTAACCGTTTTAGAAGTTTTAAATTATTTTCTTAAGTTCATCTATCCGCCGAGTGAATTTAAATTACCTGTACGCTACTGTAGTTTCTAATAGTTCTGACCGTTGCCTCAAAATTGGAGCTTGTAAACTCCTCGTCATTCTTCTCCCTCCCTTTCTCTCTTTGAACGTTGAACAGACAGGACGAAATTCTGTTTGAGTGGTCTCTTGACGAGGTAAGCCGAAAAATTCCTTTTCTCTTATATATTTGTTTAAATAGATATTTATTTTAGACCCTTACCGGAAGCCCTAATAGTTACTAGAACTATGTTTATTGGCACGAGGTTATCTAAATAACTATAGATATATGGTATGTGTTCTAAAATTAACAATTCGAAGAATATCCCGTTTGCTCAGTCGTCCAATCCTATATATTCTTATGGTGTATATTATTTTTCTGCTGCGACAGACTTAACGTTTTTGCTAGCCTAAGTATTTAGAGGGTAAAACAATTATATCCTTTCTACATGCCACACAAGCATTTGTATAATTCATGTTGTACCCATTTTATATTTTTTTTATTGAAAAATGAAGATTATCTATAAACTAAATAACAGTGAAGTGATTAATTACTGATCTTTTAATATCTACAATCTACCTACCATAAAATGTATTTTTTCATGTGAACGAATTTCGAAATTTGGTCTAAACTATAATTTTATTTTCATACATTTCTCATTCATAATCTAATGACAAGATATATAGATAAAATGTTTGTTTTTTTACGATATGATTTAAATTTTAGTTTCGTATAAGGACTTCTCATGGGCAATTTAATACCCTAAACACATATTGTTTATTTCTTTCCTGAGATAACGTAACTATTTAACGTAGAATAGTTTAATAAATTTCTGTCCGTTATAAAATAATAAATGTTTTTAAACTTTGTTTTAAAGCTTTGTGTAAATTTTTTCATTTTATTCGTTTGTCTGAGTTCGTTTCCTTACAGGGTAAACTATTCACAAAAGGCGCCCACTTTATTTTAATTTTAAAGATCATGCAAACAGATTGTATATGACTTTAGAAAGAACCACACCCAACTTCTTACCAACCCGAGCAGAAAGGCCTAGATTTTTTGTGTACTTAAGTAAATAGCTTGTTTACGTTACAATGTAATGCTGCTTTAAACTGTAAAGCTTTTTTTTATCATGAGACAAAGCCATTTGGTACAGATAATAGGACATTTCGGTTAGGCACTCAAGTAATCCGTTAGTTTTAGTTTATTTGAAGGCAATGATGCTTTAATTAGCCATCCTGTTTATAAATAACGTAATTTAAAATTTGGAGCTATACTAAGCACACTACTTCATGTGGGTGTATATGTCACTTAAACAAAATACAACGAACAAATAAATAAACATTTTCGCAATATGCACTCATATAATGTACATAAAAATACACGTGTCGATTTTATAAGAATGTTTTTTATTTTTAGACGCAAAAATGAAGATCTCAATCAGACAACAAAATACAAAAACTCAGTGTTTGTCATTTTTAAGTTGTTTTTGATGCAGATCGTCCAAAAATCTGAAATGCCACCAGGCAAACACGGAATTATTTTTATGGCACTGATGTTCATATTCAGCTTTTTCTTGACCTGCACTTACTGCAGTGGGTTGTCTACAGTTATGACTGTGCCTATGTATGTTTTTGATATCATTTTGTAAACGCATTTACTAAACACTAATGCACACTTTTTTAGATACGAAAATTCTGTAAGTACTATAAACGACTTTGTAAACAGTAGCTTAATCTGGGTTGGAACCCACACTGGTTGGATTGATTCTATACTTCAGGCGGATGACGTATGTAAACTACTGAAATATTATAATGTTTCTTTATACCTCTACTATAGGATTACTACATGCTAGTATTTCTTAGGTCTACGGTATACAGGGAGGATAACAGGGCTTTAAGTGCCTATCATTACCCTTCGTTTTACCTTCTTCTTCTTCTTCTTCTTTGGCTTTTCCCATTATAAGTTCGCCGTTTTCGTCCCCCACAGCACTCTTCTCCCAGTCACATTCTCTGAGGTTTCTATCTATCATAGCATTTCCGACCTATGTTTTCCTTCTTGTAGCAGGTCTTCCTCTCCATCTTCTTCCCGACGGGTCCCAGTTTAATATTCTTTTCGGCCACATATGCTCTGATATTCTTTGTACATGCCTTTACCACTGCAGGGCTCTGTTTTCCAACTTTTTTGTAATTGAGAATACTACTTCCATTCTGTTCCATATTTCCTCCGTTCTTATTCTATCCGCTCTTGTGATTTGTAGACATCTTCTCATAAAGTCCAGTTCAAGTGTTCTTATTTTATTTCGTATTGTTGTTGTCATCGGCCATACTTCCGCTCCATATAGGGTATTATTCATCACTATGCTTTAAAGATCCTCTTTTTATTTTCTTTGGTTAGAGTGTTGTTCCATATCACTCCATGAAGTGCTCTTGTGGCTTGTTTTCCCCGTACTATTTTCATTTCTATATCTTTCATACAAGTACCATCTCGGGTAATCATTGACCCTAAATACTTAAAAGTCTTACAACTCTTAATAGTCTCTTCAACTAAACTTAAGTTCAAATCTGCAACCTCGGGTCCAATACATAAGTATTCGGTCTTTCACATATTTATCTTGTCCTCAAAGTTCATATTCTTCCTTTAATTTCCTTATCAAATATTCCATATTCTCCCTGTCTTGTGCAAAAATGACTTGATCATATGCGAAAAGTAGTGAATGTTAATATATTCTCTTGCACTGGTATGCCCATTGTTCCGCATTTTCTATACCATCTTTTCAAAGCCTGATTTATATATATGTTAAAAAGTGTAGGTGAGAGACCACATCCCTGTTTGAGGCCTTTTGTTGCGGTGATTGTTTTTGTTATTTCATTACTTAACTTTATTTGCATTTGTGTTTCTTTATACAGTCTTTGTGTTATATTCACCCATTTCTCTCTAACGCGGATTTTTCTCATTGCTTCCCATGGTTGTTTCCTGGGCCGCTATCATATGCTTTCTTTAAGTCGATAAAGGTCATATGTGTTTCAATGTTTTTTCTTTGTTTTTTTCAATCACCTGTCTCATAATGAATATATTATCTAAACATGATCTGGCTTTTCGGAATCCGGCTTGTTCTTCGCTATAATGGTCGATGTGTTGTTCTAGTTTTTCTTTTATAACTGATGAAAAGATTCTTGCTATTGAAGGCATTACACTGATCTTTCTGTAGTTATTTGGTGACCTTTTGTCACCTTTTTTAAAAATGGAGAATATGTATGATAAATTCCACTCATCGGGAATCTTCTCTCCTGCTTCGATTTTATTGAACAACATTCGTATAAAGGATACTATCCTTGCGCCTCCATAATTTAGCAGTTCCATTTTTATGTTCCATGGTTCTGGTGCTTTTTTGTTTTTGGATTTCTTTAGTGCTCTATTTATATCTTCCTCTGTGATTTCTGCTTCCTTAATTATTATTGTCACAGGGTCGTATGAGATATACTCCAGCCTATTCGCCTGCAATAATTTTGTGTAATGCTTTGTCCACTCTTTTGATGTAATTATCTGTATGGTATTTTTATTTCGTTTATTACTTCTGACGTTTTTTATTTTTTTCCATGCTTCCGCTGATCTGTTATCTGACCCAATCGTGTTGTCTATATCTCTGCACATTCTCTCCCAGTATTGGTTTTTCTCGAGCTTTATTCTTTGTTTAACTTATTGTCTGAAGGTATCATATATTATTTTCCTCGTGTTCCTGGGGTTCTGTCGTTTAGCTATTTATGAAATGCACTTTTTTTTCTTTTAATCATCTCTTCTAAGTCGTCACTGTATTTCTCCAAATATGTATTCTTATGTTGTTCAATACTAAGCACTTCGTTTGCCGCTTTGTTTATTTTTTCCTTTAGGTGTTGATACATTTGTGTTGGGGTCCATTCTTCGTTCATCTGTAGCATATTCTGTAGCCTATTCTGATATAGTGTTCAAGTACTAAACTGTTGTAGAAGTTCTACTTTATACCTCGTATTTGCGATTTTTTGCATCTCCTCATCTTTCTGGATATTGTCTTTTTGTCATCTTCCCGTGTATATGAATTTTCCTAGCACTGATCGGTGGTTACTTGCACATTCTGCTTGTCTGGATACTCTTCCATCTTGTATTATTGTTTTGCTGACTTTTCTTACTATCACTAAATCAATAATTGATCTTTGGTTTCTACTAGGTTCTTCCCATGTGTATGTATGCATGTTTTTATGCTGGAATCTTGTGTTGGTTATGGCTAAATCGTATGTTCGACATATTTCGATTAGCCGACTTCCATTGTCGTTTCTAATTCGGCTTCTCCGAATCGTCCCACTATATCTTCATCCTCCTTTCCTATGTGGCTGTTAAAATCTCCAATTAGTAGAATATCTTTTTTTTTTCTTTATTCTGTCTAATACATTTTTAGTGCGTTGAAAAAATCTTCCTTTTCCCTTATGGTCGCATTATCATTCATTGCATATACTCCAACAATTATTGTTGGTTGTCCAAATATGTTCATGCTAATTTCCGTTATTCGTTTATTTATTTGCTGGTAATCTTGTATGTATTTTCTTCATTTATGTTTTATTAATATTGATACTGCTTTTGCGGCTCTTTCATGTTTTCAAACTCCACTCCATATGTGTGTATATTTCCCTAAAATTTCCTGTCCTTGACCTTTTTTTTTGTTTCGCTTAAGACTATTAAATCTGTGCCTAGTCTTTCGATTTCTGGGATTATTTCATTTTGTTTAGATGCGATTCCTTGTATATTCCACGTTCCTATTCTTATAGTCCTTTTTCTTCGCCTAAGTCGCATATCCTTGTTTCCGCCCAAAATCCGAGGCTGTGTTTGATTTGTTATTGCATAATGACTTTTTCCGAGTGTCGGGTAGCAGGCCCGGCGCCTCAACCCCTATTCTTCGGAGAACCATCTTCCTATTTGTTAATCAAAAATCATTTCCATATTCAATCCAGGGTCGTTATCGGTAAATCCATCCAGGGTACTGGGAGAGAAAAGGTAGGTTTGGATATGAACTGAGGGTAGGACAATGGTTTCCCCTGTATGGTATTAGGAGATAAACCAAGGCTCGCGTGGACAGGGGCGCATCCCTGAAGTAGATCTGTCACCTATCGTGATCATAGATGAGTCTCTACCCTCTACCCGTTTTACCTAAGGTAATCAGTTTATTCGGTCGTAAGTCGACCTGGGATTTTAGATATTTTAAAAATATCTAGATGTTTTTTCTTTAAAAATATCCTTTAAAATATCCTTTAAAACAATTTGTTTTCAAACCTTGCTTTTGCTTGACATTATTGCTTGAGAGCTTTTATTTTACTTTCGTTGATTATGTATTCATTCTGTAAAGCCCACTTATAAGTCCTGGACCAAAGTCCAATTGTTAGTACGATGTTTTACGACCGGATTTTTATTTTTTCAGTACTTACTCATTTTTCACAATGATAGGTAAGTAATTGCTTAAAACAAAGGTCAACAATAGTATCATAAAAATGTAAACCAATATTATCTCAAAACAAGTGCAGCAAGTTGATATGGTACTAAATTTGTTTTTAATTTTAGGAAATTTACAAAATAATTGTGGACAAATTTTTACCAATTCCAAATGAGGACACAATTCGGGCATATTCAAAGATGGGTGATAAAGCTTTCGCCCTTGAACGTCTGCCACAAGGTAACTATGATTAATTTTGTTAAACAAATAAATAGGAGATTGAAAAAAGGATAACATTTGTGTGAGCCAAGTTTTTAGAAAATATAAAAAAAAAACTGTTTTGCGCCTAAGCCGCTAGTTTTACTAAAGACATTTTCATTGAACATTTGCATACCTGGATAAGGTACATTTAATGCCAAAGTACTAACAGTCACCTTCTATTATGCAAGTAGTTATTGATATTTGAAAGTACAAAAATCTTATCCGTTTTTCACACAAAATCGAAAAACGTGAGTAAAACAAAATTAAACATGACATTTATAAAAAATTAATTTTTATTTCAGAAACAAACTTAGAACAAATGGCATTTATATTCTTTTTATTCTTCTGCGTCACTGTTCTCTCTATTTGTTGTAGGATTTGTAAGTATATCATCATAGAAGGCCCTATAGTCTTCTGGTATATAATGTATTATTTTGGAAACATCTAACTTCTTGGAGTTGATAGCAAGTTTGCCGCTGTATGCTTTCGAGATGGAAAGTTTACGTTATCTTATTTCTTCATATTAAAAAGACTATAGGTGAAACCATCGATGAATTCAGTGAACAAATGACTATTTCTTTTCAACATCTTTCACAGTTTTTTAAAAATATTGTGGCCACCAGCCTTTAAAATCTAGTATCTCGGTATTTGTAAGCTGTTTTTTACTTGGAACTTATCATTATTCCTTTTCTTGGAAGATTCAATGATTTCGTTGTATTGATCAGAAGAATAAATCATTTTAATTTTTCTGAGAAGTTTCTGTCACAATACAAAAAACTATGGCCTCAGATTGGAAAATATTGATGGATTTCTTGAAATTTACGGTTAAAGTTTACGGTTAAAGTGTAGAAGAACCTCTTTAAAATTAGCCCAATCTAAACCAACACCCTGGGTGATGCCTGAATACTTTTATAAAGGCCACAAATGGTATAAGTATATTGAAGCGGGCCACATATCATCTGGTAAATATTTTTGAAGTTATATTTTGAAGAATATTTACCAGATGATATGTGGCCCGCTTCAATATACTTATACCATTTGTGGCCATTATAAAAGTATTCAGGCATCACCCAGGGTGTTTGATTGGGCTAATTTTAAAGAGGTTCTGCAATAAAATTTCAGATATTTAAACTGACGATTAAAATTATTCTGACACTTTAATAATTTTAAACTGTTTGTCCTTTTGTCAATGTAGTGTTTATTTTTATTAAGGACAATGTATGTCCTTTTTTATGTGTATTACATTCTACTATTGCTGGATAGCCCAAATTTGACGAAATGCCCCTGATAATGCTGTAGATAGCGAAAGTACTTGGGCAAGATTTGATTAAACTTGTGCTCGATATTTGCCTTAATATTCAAAGTTCATTTATTCGAGCATTCAACCTCATATCAATTCCTCTATGGTTCAGAATTTTTTTAAAACGATTTCCGGATTGAAAATTGAAACATAAAAGTAAATATAAAATGTAATTCTCATTACAAGCAACTGTGGCTTAATCCACATGGAAAAATATGTTCTCAAATATATATGTTTGTAACATATATAATATATGTTGTCAAAGTTACGCAGATGTGGAGAATATTGTAGTTTATAGACTATAATTTTTTTCGTACTAGTACACTAAATTAATTTTATTTCTTTTAGGCAACTACGCAATTGGAAAATATATTAAGAATGATACTATCGAACATTTCCGTCTAATGAAAGAAGATTTCTACTGGGAAGAAGCAGTGATAATGACACGGAAAAGTTCGGTTCTTCTACCAGAACTAAATAAATTTATCTTGCGAGTTTTTGAAGCTGGGCTGATTTCCGTTTGGCAAAATGAGGTTTGAGTCCGTGTTTTAAATTATAGCATATACAGTGCATGTTTGAATGATGCATTTTATTACAAAGTATAGAATACTAGGTGTGCCATTTAAAAAAATAATATTATTTATTGCCCCATGTAGGGAAGAGTGGGGCTCCTTCAGACACAAAAATTTAAACTCTTATATCACTCTAAATACCTCACCAAATGAAGAAAAAAATATTCATAAAATAAATTGTTCATCCAACTTTCACTGTATATATGGTTTTAATATTAAATACTATACTTGTACAAAAAAATAAAAAACCACTTTTTCAAAAACGTCTAAAGGTGCCCCACTTGGTGGCATCTTCAGACAGGAAATGGGTCAGCTTCAGACACAATTAGAAAAATGACAATCTCATATTAATGGTTTAGAAATTATTTATTTAAATATTTAAAACTATATTATGATTCTTAATCAAACCCCTTATGCATATTGAAGTTTTCCAATGAAACTGAAAAAGACAATAATGATTTCTGTCGCTTTGTACTCTGCTTAGAAAAAGTTGCCAAAAGGGCTATAATTTCTGATAAAGAAGCAGTAGAAGATATCTGGTACTATGGGGTAGAAAAATTTTTAATTTACTTTAGATGATATTCGCAAAAATGAAATTTCAACACCCCCATCATCACATTTACCAATGATTCTCCTAACATAGTACACATCTTTTTGTTTTACAGTCCCAAATTTAACCAGCACAAAATCTTAAATTTTCAATTTACTCCTGCCAAAATTTTGCTGCGGTTCTTCTAATACTTTATCATCAGAGTGTTTGCCATTTTCATCATCAGGTGTCTTCTCATTTTCAAAAAGTAGTTTTCTTTTCGTAGATTTGATATGTTCAGCATTAGAGTTGGTGGTTTTCTTAGTTTTTTTATTTATCTATCTGCTTTTCTGCCAGAAGAAGCTTTTCTGAGGTGTCAGTTATTATTCTGCTTTTCCCATTTTCTCTTCGTTTTTTGGAGCTAGTATTGTTTCGATTTTGGATATTCTCGTATTTCCTCAGGACTTAAATAATAGCCAGGCTGTTAAGAGGGCATAGGCATAGAGTTTTGGCAGCTTGATGTTTATGGAGTGTCTTCTTCTTCTTCCTATGCCGTCCCCATTAACGGAGGTTGGCGACCACATTTTTAAAGCTTCTCTGTCTTTTGCAACGTGGAATAATTCGTCTACAGTCATGTTTGTCCAGTCTCGAATATTTCGCAGCCATGGAGTGTCTATTGGTTGCTAAAAGGTTTCGCTTGAAATTTGGGGAGATGAGGGTGGTTTTTCAGATTTTAAAGTTGGTAGGCTTGCAGCCAGTTGGCATGTTAGAGGTTCATCAGAAAGAGTTTCGTCTGGAGGATTAGGTCTTTCACTGACTTAACTGGAAGCAAACATATTGTCGGTGAAAATGTGCCTACAAACTGGAAATATTCCTGTTTTTTGAAAGAATTTATAATGCTCTGTGGTAACATGGAACGGCTATGTGCTATTTTAACACATGCGGCCACGAGATAGATTCCAAAACGTTGGCCTGGGTTAGACTTCAACCATGAATCAATTGCAGCATTATAATATGTTTTAAAAGGTTTCATCAATCCCACATCTAGTGGTTGCATCATGTGTGTACAATGGGGTGGAACTGTTAGAATGTACAAGCCATTAGCTCTTGCTAGTTGTATTGCCTTAATTAATCTCATGATTGTCGCAAATTAGAAGCTTTCTTCTCTTTTTAGAGGAATCTGAACAGTTTATAAAGTGCTGCATTACATGAACGAAATTGGAAGTGGTCATCCAACCTGACTGATGAGCCAAACCCAAGGTCCCGTTTGGTGCTCCATTTATCATGTGGCTCTTGAAGGGCACTCTAGAAAATTTTAGAGCAGGAGGTATTGTATTTCCAGCTGCATTTATAAACAAAACTGTAGTAACCAAAATTCCTCTCTCACCACTTACAGCAGCCGCTACTGGTTTTTGGCCTTTTTGTGAAATTACACAAGAAGGTTCTTGGTAAGTTTCAGTTTTTGTTTCATCCATATTCCAAATCCTCGATGAGTCACGAAGTTCTGGATATCTTTTGATTAATTTTTCATAATTATTAAAAAAAGCATTCACATTATGTTTGTTAAAGGAAATTGCATGGGCAATACTGCATCCTTAGGCAGCACGGAGAGATAATCTTGGGTGGCGTTTCATAAAACCGTATATCCAGTCCTTTTCTGTCATTCTTAGAGCTTTTCAGCTGTCCCATTAGGACAGTCAATATTGTTCATTTTGGCCTTTGACCTTTCTAGTATCGTTTCTTAATTTCATATTATGTTCGCTATCTGGGTTATACCTAAACTTCTTAACGTAGATACCAATAGTTTGATATTTTAATCCAAATCTTTTGGCAGCATTTCTTCTCGATTCACCATGTAGGAAGGCCGCTACATATTTTTTCATAGATTTTGCATTGAAATTTCTTTTTGGTTTTTTTTTTCTTCCTATTTCTAACCATCTTCAGACAAACTGCACCAAAGAGAAACCCTTTTTAAATAACTAATAATAAATATTTATAACTAAATAATTAAATGTATATAACTTTTAAGCACGTTATTTCAAAAAAGGTGTCTCTATTTTCCATTGCGTTTACTTATCTGATAGGGCCACATACCCTTTTGTAAACTAAATGTAAAAATATAACCTAAGAGTGCCATCAGTAACAAATGTGAATAGTACAGGTTATGCAGCTGTAAATGGTCTTAAAACTGGTAGCAATGTTAATTATCCCATGTCTTATCTTCTAATACAAAACTTATCTTACCTTCAATCTAAAACATTGACTTTCAACCACCAAAAACTAACTTTTTACTTTATGACATGAACCCGTTACTGCACTGTTCTACAGACTGAACTATAATAGTGTGAGTAGTAATGGAATGTTTTGATGTCAGTGTTGCCAACCCGAGTTCTTAAATTTACCCACAATATCAATGTCTGAAGCTGCCCCCTGTCTGAAGGAGCCCCCTTCTCCTCTAAGCCAAATTCATGTAAGTCACTTTGAACAATTTCTTTAATGCATTTCTTTATTATTGAATTTTATTTGTTTCTTGCTTTTTTCATTTGACATTATTATTTACATATGCAACAATATTATTTGTTTTAGGCGGTAATGAGCGGTATGGATCCCTACATTCAAAAAGTCGTCCAGTATTACACAAGGAACAAAGATACATTCATTGTAGAACTAAAATTGATACATGTAGCTGGAGCTTTCAGTATTTTAGGTTTTGGCTTCATAATTAGTACCATTATTTTTCTTTTTGAGATTTCTATCAAAAATTTATTACAGTATAAAAAACTTGCTGACAATATAATAAAAAAGAACTAATGATGATTTGTGATCTCATTTGACCTCAGCCTGGACATATGAAATATTATATAGTATTAGTATTATAATATATTATATAGAATAATAAAGCAGTTATAAAGAAGTTTTGTTTTTTGTATTTTATGTCTAGATGTATTTTTATGAGGGATGAACACTTCACATAACAAAATTATTTGCGTTTTACACCTCATATAAATTTATACCTTATATAATAACATGACAGATCTTGTTATAGGCGTGACGAAATTATGTCAACGAAAAGCTTCCCGATGAAAATATTTTAGACAAAACTGGTAGGTATGTAAGTAATAATTATTAATACTTGAATATTAGATACCGATCTCATACCTAACAAGAATTCGTATTGAACGTACATTGAACACACCGATAAAAATTTAGGTATTCTGGTATTTAGGTCCCCAATCAGAATTGGCCATATTCTGATAACTGGTATGGAAGCAAATCCTCCTTTCACAAATTTAATCATAAATATGAAGATATGAATGCTCTTAAGGCTCATCCTAGAAAATCCTAACGGTAAATTTCAGTGGGCTATCTCTATTTCAAAAATTTCTTTCTTTACGAAAACAAAATCTGTTCATGCAGTAATATTCTAAACTTCGTTTTGGTTCAGATATCTCTCTCAAGGCCAGGTCACAGTATAAAGAGATTCCACTCTGGAACCTCTTTATACTGTGCCCAGGTCAAAAATGCGTTAATCTTTTACTTGAGCCGATTATACAATCAGGACAACCCCTGAAGTGACAGGTTTGAGGCTTACAATAAAACCATAAATTTCTCTGGTGTTTTGAGTAAATAGAATAACAGATCAAAGTAATATAATCTATTCATAAATTCACAATGTAACAAAGGTACATACATAATTTATTTGTTACTTTTTTACGGAAAAATTGGCTGTCTGAATTTTAACGTAGATTAAAGTTTACGGAAAATAAAAATTTTAAAAAAAGATTATAATTATATATCATAAAAATTTGATTAGTATCATGATCATTAAAATTAATACAATGAAACTATATAAATATAGAATTATGTCTGTTTCTTCAGGTGTTCCAAATAAAAATTATAATAAAAATCTTGCAATTTTTGTAGCATATTTTCCCACAGTTCCATATCTTTATCAATCTTTTCGAATAAAATATTTTTTGGTGTCCATACCATACCGAACAGTATTCTATTCTCTATTCGATGTAAATAACAAAATAACTGTCCTTTCACTGAATAGTAATAGGAATCAGTTCTTTTTAAAATTTTTTGAAGGAAGGAATAATTTAGTCATGCTATCATTTCCAATTTTGATTTTTGATATTGAATTTGATAGTTTGTGGTTTATTACACCAAAATCTAATAAAATATAACATGACACAAGAAATAGTTTCAGAATAAGTTTGATGTGTTGTTTATTATCATTCAGTAAGAGACTAATTTACTTATTACAATAATAATCTAACAGACAATTATTATTGTCAAATGAAAGAAATAAGATAATTTACTTGTGTGCTTGTGGTTAGGAAACGTCGGCCCTATGCAACTAATTGTCAACAAAGAACGGATTACAAAAGTTTAGATTTATGAGATTTATAAGGAGCATTTATGAAACTTAGATGTATACTGAGTACTTATTTTAAAAATTTACAACTAAGGATTTAATTTGTTATATGTAAATATACTCCAAGATCTAGAGAAAATGGAAGTGCGACAATAGAAATTACTGGCACAGGTCCGACAAATATGGGAGGCAATAGTAACCGCGTCAAAGACTCACGAAGAGTTGTAGTACCATTGATGATGATGATGATGATGAAATAAAGAGTATTACTATTTATATGGATGTGAAATATGGATGATGAAGGATAATATGATGGACAATTTAGGACGTGACTTAGGTATATGATAAAGTATGGCAAAGACGCCATAACTATAAACTAAGACCACATTTACCAAAACGATACTCTCAAATAATTGACTCCTACATCTTATAAAGATATTTCAGAATTAAACAGGAAGAAACATACACGGAATTGAAAGAAATTACAGCAGGGCTGTTACAAAGAAGTGTCTTTACCTTTTGTATACGTGTTATATTATTGTCCTAGAAAATAATACAATTGCAATATTTACCGATGATACTGCTATCATAGCAATATGCAAAACCAGCGAAGAAGCGACAAAGAAACTACGCAGATGTCAATCAAAAATATACTCTAGGGAAATAAGCAAAAAATAGACCTTGTTCGTGACACTCAATAATTTAGATCTCTGACAACTTTTTTAGTTAATGTAGACCTATAGTAAGAAAACCTACTTGTTTCCTGCCTTGAATTTGGAGCTGTTTTTTAATTATTAACAATTTGATGCAAAAAATAGATTTTTGGAAGAAAATTATTTTTGCACGAATTGTTTAAACAAACTAGACTATTAATTAATATATACAACACATTACATATTTGTAATGTACGTAGAAATTACATACAAATTAAAAAAAGAATGATCAAAATCCATTGAGTATATCCGGAGATATAGAAAATTTTATTGGTTTGAAATTGCTTGTTCGGTATGGATCACAGAATGGATTTGTAGGTTTTTCAAATAACCATTTAAACTACACTTTTGAAAATTCGTAGAGGGTCCTTTAAGGGTACAATGTTTGTGCAAAAATTTTTTAACAAAAGTAACAATCCCATTCCTTAACATGGCATCAATGAGGTTCTTTAATTATTATAATCAAATTAGCTGTGAATTATCATCTTTTCTCTGACTTGATCTACTACTTGTTGTAATTGGTCGTAAAACGCTTCCTTTGTTGTTTGAGGCTTATTATTTTCTGGGTCGTATACTCCGATAATGTTCAGGTTTTCCTTCTCCATTCTTATCTTTGGTGTTACTATTTTTTCTGATATGTATTGACACTCTTTGTTGTAATTTTAATACCTTTGGTGTATTAGTAAGGCTACACCTTTTTTGGCCCTGTTTTCTTTTCCTACTCCACTGCAGATTAGTATGTATCCACCTAATTTTGATTGACCTTTTCCTTTATTTTTTGTTTCATGTAGAACACAAATGTCTATTTCTTTCTCTTTCAGCACTTGGTTATTTCTTGGTCCCTTGAGTTAAGTGATCTGATATTCCAAGCAGTAATTCTCATCTGGGTTTTGGATGTTTTTCGCTTGTCCTTACTTCTTGCCGTAGTCGTCTTCATAGTATCAATCCGGTTCCGAGGTTGCAATACTGCAAAATATTTGGTTATTACTCTCAGCTCATGTAAAGAAGAAGAGAAAATAATAATTCTGATTGAAATACAAAAAAAATGTACTGGCGTATTGACCAAAATTCTACGCTGTTTCTATGTAATAAATTATTATTATATAAGCAAATACTGAAACAATAGTATTATTATAAAACAGTATAAATATTTAGAAGGAAAATGTCACAAATTAACAGAAAATATTTCTATTCATATAAAAATTTAATCAAATTATAGGTACCTACTTACTGCTTATTTATATAAAATTTCCTATTTTAAATACAATAAATACACTTGTTTGTCAAAAGTCGGAATAAGCCCTAATAATGTTATTCAACATTATTTATCCTCCTCCGAGGGTCTTACCTACCTGCTGGCGAGAATAAAGAAGCTACCGACAAGGACAGTTTGTGCTGATGGAGAGAGAACTAGAACTAGACTTCTACATTTAGCAGAACTTTGAAATTTTTTAAAAGTTGATATCAAATAGCTGCTTTGTGTTACACTTTATGATAAAAATAAAAACAGATTCGGAAAGTGGGTCAAATTCTGTAGTGATCTATTTAAAAAAAAAAAAAATTTACGTTTATTTTAACAAAAATATTTGAAAAAAAAAATTGTTTAAACAATTTATTAGTTTACAAACAAATAGTGCACTAGAACTTTTTATGACCTTTCATATAAAAAAAGAATCATCTCAATATCTGCCATAGTTTTTGCGTTATTTGATATAAACTTTACATTGGAATTTAGCCATGCCAAGAGTCGCGAGAACTGGCCTTAATCAATCTCAGTTTGTCGATTTTTTCTATCACATCTATATTTTCTGTATATATTATTTTTTTTTTAATCTTTAAAATTTATGTATTTTTGAATTTTTTTTACATTAACACTATACATACACACAAAATGGGTTTCAGCGAGTAGTAAAATAAAGATAGAGTGAGAAGTCATTTTTTTGGTAAGTTTGGCACAAAGTCCATTCTTTGTATTTAATTAAAGTATTATATGTATACTTTATTTCTTCACCTAGGAGTTGGGAAAATAAAATTACAAGCGAACTATCAAAATAATTCTAAAATAAATTTGATTTTATTTATAAAATGCCGCTAACTTGTAAAAATTTTGCAGACTATTTTTGTTACATTTTTGGTGAATCAACATGTATTTGACTGTCGAATAGTAAGTGGTATCCGATGATTCTTTTTTACCGTGATTAAGTTATCACGAAAATAATTAACAAGTAAATGTTCTTATTTTATTTACTAATAAAAAAGCACTTTTTCAAGAGAATTGTTATAGGTCACAGAATGAACAGGTCATATTCGATGCTTGGAAAGCTGCCGAGGATCACAAGATTAAACTAAGTGAAACTGTTGCTGTTTTTGAAAGATAAATAGCACAGTTGCCGACACAACTTACAGGGTTGGAAACAAAGTCAACCAAATAGAGAAAAGAAAAAAAGAACCACCACAAGAAGAAAAATACTGCACAGACAACGAGGAATTAGCCAAGGAGAAGGAATGGATTCGAGTAAAAGAAAAAAAGTTACAAAAAACGAAAAATGGATACTTCCCTTAGACCACTAAGATGTGTTTCCAGAGAAATAAAGAAAAGAAAATCAAGATGCCACCCTTTTTGATAGTAAAAGGCAATAAATAATCTGATACCTAATACAATTCTTTAGTTAAAGAAAATTTGTTTTCATGTCTTAAATTCTCAAAAAAGCATTCAACGAAAGATATTATTAAGCCAAAACACGCAGAAGCAAAATTCATCCATTGTGATGGGAAAAAAATTTTTATGTTGAAAACTCTGAAACAAATTTACGCTGAAACCACAACGAAATGTAATATCATACTTTAACAAAAAAGATGCCTATGACCTTTATTTTGGATATCGTATCGCTGAAAGAAATAAAAATTATCTGCCAAAATTATGTTTAACCAGTTGTCTAAGAAGGTTAAGAGGTTGGTTTTAAGAAAGTCATAGATTTATGCCATTTGCAATGACAATGACTTATATAAACCACAAAATCATGTAAATCATTGCTACTTCTGCATGATATTAACACGAGCATTCTCGATAAAAAAAAAGATAAAATTATATTATATCCGATCATCGCATTTGAAAAAAGACCAGTGACTTCGACATAGGTACTTCACTATTAATACCTCCAAAAATAGCGAGAAGATCGATAATAAAACTATTTCTGGTAAATAGACTCAATTGAGTTTCCTTT
This sequence comes from Diabrotica balteata, assembly GCA_918026665.1. NCBI lineage: Eukaryota > Metazoa > Arthropoda > Insecta > Coleoptera > Chrysomelidae > Diabrotica > Diabrotica balteata. Next base: position 75,440,415 of record OU898276.1, on the reverse strand, counting down.
CTTAATGTACTTTTTGATCTTTTTACAATTTATCTAGATCTTCAAGTGCATCAAAAGAGCCTTACTGTCTAAAGCAATGCGATTTGAATGATCTTATTTTAGATATAGGACTATCAAAATTTAATGCTCCATTACTTGAATCAAGATAACAGTGGAACTTGTTAGATAAGAATATGAGAATTTCATGATTTTGCATAAACCAAAAAATTATAATGGGTTACTTTTCCAAAAAGGATAATTTAGTATATTTTAATGACGCTACAGGGCTCAAGAACTGAATTTATCAGAAGAGTTTAGAAGATGGAGATTTTTTATTGATCCTACTTATTTGATATATTCAAACCTTCTTACTCTACAATGGTAAAAAATATCCTTCACGCATGCAAAAAACATGAAAGAAAATTATACAAATCATGAATGTGTTGCTTGTGTGAGTTTATTTCAAATAGGTAAAAGAAATAATAAATAAGACATACTCACAATCAATTTAATTTAACTATCCAGACGACCAGTTTCGCTTTCTATAATATGCAAAGCTTCTTCAGGTCTCGATACAAAGTTAAATAAATGCTGAAATAATAAACCCATATTAGGGTGTTGTCTAATAAAGCTAAACAAAGATAGATGATATAAATTAGAGTAATTATGCCAATATTACATGTCTGTGGTATTTCAAAATGAATAAAAAGTTTTAGCAGACAAGGTAAGACCCACAAATAGGTATAAAATAGTCTATTAAATTGTAATAAATTAATAAATGAACAAATAAATGAAACATTACTTACATGCCGGTACTTTATTAATTGATGGTTGGAAGAACATGGTTCAAACTATCCTGTATTGTTGAATGGAAACCTTAAGTCTGCTATTGTAATTGTTTGACAATAAACGGGAAGTTCCTTGAAGAACTTCCCGTTTATTGTCGGGAAATATACTTTGAAGAGCAATGCAAAAAGATCGAAGACCTTCAAAATAAATATGATCTATTTAACCTATACAAGAAAGTTAAAGAAAACAAAATCCTAAATCCTAAATCCTAAATCCTGCTAAAGTAGCAGGACTAAGAAAACAAAATCCCACTCGTGCAATTCTGGATAGACACGGGACTACTATCAACGAATTTTTCGATAATGAAAGAAGAGATCTGGAACACATAGAACTTACGTCAGAAGAAATAGGTCCATATATTACAAAAGAATAAATATCATCATCATCATCAGTGGCATTATAGCTGGTTATGAGAAAGCCTTCTTCAGAACAATCTTCCATTCGCCATTATCTCTGAAGCGAATTTTCGTTTTCAGCATTACAAATAGATGCCTTCCTAGAAAATTTCTTTGAGAGCAGTGATCCTCTCAAAGAAACTCATAATTTCACCACGAACATTCATTCTCTCTTCGAAGATCTTACACAAATATACCAAACTGTGTCCGATAGATCACTTAAAAATCGCATTATAAGAATAACGAAAAAGCTAAAACGCACATTAAATTCTATAAACGCTGACGAACTGATTAGCCGTACGTCCAATAATGCATGTGACTCTAACTGCAATGATATCTATCTTTTCTAAAAATTACGTAATTAGTACAAGGTATATTCTTTCTACAAACTAAATAAGTTTTTAAATTTACTATTTGAAAATGGAATTGTGACGGATACTATACGCGCCTTGAACACATTCAATATCTTATATCAATTTACCATCCAGATTTTCGTTGTCTCCAAGAGGCTAATTTTAATACAACCAATATTTCCCACCCTAAATCCTTTGAAGGATACCACTTCATGAGGACAAATTGCTTTAGAGCTAGTAGAGGTATATCAATATTTGTGTCCAGCAAAATCTTCTTAACAATGCTACCATTATTAACGAATCTTGTGGCAATTGCCATAACTACATATTGCCCTAATAAACTTACCATCTGCTTTACATATATTCCCCCAAACCATTCTCTAAAAGAAGAAGAGCTTGTAGACCTTATATTGAAACTTCTATAGCCATTTATACTCACAGGAAACTTCAATGCACATAACAGTATGTGTGGTTCTCAATCAACATTTGGACCGGGAAAAGTGGTTGAAAATATTATTAACTGCAAACTCATATCTTCTTAACACAGGATCTAATACTAATTTTAATATTTCCTCTGGATATTTCCCTGCTATAGATCTTAGTATTAGTGACCCTATATCTGCACCTTTTTTAACCTGGCAAACAGCTGACGGTCTCTATAATAACAATCAGTATCCTATAATAATTTCCAACAATTGTAGTGGGACTTCCTCTGCCAAAAGCTATTGGCACTTAAATAAATAAATAAAAAAGTTAACTGGCCGAAGTATTCAAAAGCTGTTGACACTCTCCTGCTCCCTTACGATCATCTAATAATCAACGATGTAGATCATTTGTTAACGTCAATAACACACACTATTCTTTCAGCTGCTAAGACTCACATTGGCAAAACATCATTATCTTCAAATCATAAAGCAGTTCCTTGGTGAAACTCTTCTTGTGAAGGGGCGATTCGTCTATTAAAAAAAGCTTTAAATAAGTATCAAAAAATAGAAGCATTGAAAATATAATAAATAACAAAAAATTTAAAGTCAAAGTAAAACATGTAGTTAAAAAAAGTAAAAAATCACCCTCACAAGATTACGTATCATCTATCAACGAAAACTAGAATTCTAGCCAACTTTAAAAAAATACGAGAAATTCAAGGTCACAAAACTAATAATAAAATTACTCGTTTAATTTCAAATGGTATAGAGATCACTTCACATAAACTTATTCCTAACGCTTTTGCCAATCATTTCGAAGAGAAGTTCAGGAATAACACTAATAATATTGCTTTATCTCATCATGACTTATATTCACACAGAAATCATCTGTATCGTATAAATATAGTAGATCCCTTAATTATCCTTTTACTATCCACGAGCTAATATCTACCTTAGCTAATAGTAGAAATACTGCAGCTGGGCCTGATGATATCCCTTATGTATTCCTAAAGCATTTGTCTAATAATGGTCTTAATAAACTCCTTAATTTATACAATATAATCTGGAGTTCCCATAAATTTCCAATTGTTGTCCAACTGTTGTTATACCAATACTCAAGTCAAATCAGCCAACTATCTTTCCATAATCTTACAGGCCCATCTTTCTCACATGCACTATGTATAAGCTAATGGAAAAAATAACCAACAAACGTCTTTTATGGTATTTTAAAAAACACAAGATTATTTCAAAGAAACAATCTAGCTACCAAAGAAAACGTTCCACAAGAGATAATTTGATACTATTTCAAACCTATACCTCCAACGCAATAAGTTGTAAGCAAAATTTGACAGCAACTATATTTGACATAGAAGGTGAATTTGATACCATCTCTAGAAATGCAATCCTTGACAAACTTTTTGAATGTAACCTTACTGGCAACATATATGCATTTATCAAAAACTTTCTAACATCTAGTAAAGGGTTTCTGTCAATAACTTCCTTTCTTCTTCACATATCCAACATGATGGAGTTCCTCAAGGTTCAGTTTTAAGTACATCCTTATTCATTCTTTCGATTAGCCAGTTAAGTGAAAATATAGCTTCACCACTCAAATGCGTATTATATGCCAATGACCTTATAATATACTGTCAGTAAATCCAACACAAGTACTAGTAAAATTCTACAATTAGGAGTAAATGATCTACAAAACAAAGTAGCATTTCTAGGACTTACCATCTCTCAGTCTAAATCCAAAGTTATTAAATGTATAAGAAGAATGAGTTCTTTTAACCCTGAAATCACTATTAAAAACTTCAAATTACCGGTTGTTGATAATTGCAAAATATTGGGGCTGATATTTGATTTAAGATTAACCTAGAAACAACACATACAGGAACCTAAAGGAGTTTACCTAAACAGGTTAAATATAATCAAAACACTCTCACATTATCATTGGAGCGCGGAAGAAACTACCTTAAAAAATTACAAACTACATTAAAAAAATTTTTGTCATGGTACGGGTGTAAGAACCCGACCATTATTTGCTGTGAGGAGGTAGACAGAATAGGGTAGCCCCGATGATGGCTTAGTAAAGCCGAAAGCGCTCAGCTAGGAATTATTAAAAATATACACACTTCAAAAATACTTTTTTGCCTTTTCTTTTGACTTGTCATAAGTGTGTACAAAAAACATATCAGTCTTTTGATTTTTAAAAATAAATAAAACGTAGTTGTTTACACTGACGCGTCAAAGAATGCAAGTGGTATTAGATATTCCGTAACCACTCTACAACAGCCTTAAAAATTTCACCGAAATTTCTGCTTTGTTTAGTATCCACACTGGTGAACTACTAGCTCTCTCACATGCTTTCAAGTATTCCCAACAATATCCAAATGCACACATAGCCATATGCTGTCATGTACTTTCCTCTATACACTCCATTAATGCTATCTCCACCAACCATCCTTTCGTCCAAGATATTTATAACACATATCAGCTTCATATAAACCAAAATACAACTGTCACTCTGATATAGGTACCATCCCATATAACGATATCAAAGCTAGACTGTAGAAGCTTAATCAATCCACCTGGCAGATTCACTGTAATACGGTTACTTTAGCGCTGCATAAAATTAAACATTCAGTGAACATTTTTACCAATCCCAGTTTATCTCGAACAAATATGGCAATCATACGGAGATTGGGTATAATACATACCCGTCTAACTCATGGCTACCTGATAAAATTATCCCCACAAACAAAATGTCAGCACTGCAATACGACCTCCGACTCAGGCATATACTTATCAAATGCTTTTTTATGCCAAAATACGCCAACAACTCGATATCAGTACTAACTTCAAAGAGGTCCTAAACAGCACAGACCAAATCAACAAGGTTATCAAATTCCTCGAGAAAAGTCAACTCCTCAACAAAATATAAATATTATTTTAACGTCTTTATTAATTCTAATTTATTGTTCTTATTTATTTTCAAAGGTTCTATTTATAACAATACCAAATTTATTAAAGTCTATATACAATATGATACTAATTTATTTTCACACTATAATTATATAATTTATTTATATGACAAAATATATTCCCGACAAAAACTCAACTCGAAATTCAAAAACTATCTAACTGTCTTCAATAAAATTTCGTCTTTATAGAAAGCATCATTAATCTAGAACCTCGTCGAAAAATGTCGACCTTTCTGACCATTGTCGAAAAGACTGGAATGTCACGTCATACTGGTATTTTTAGCCGAGGGGAGACCCCAAAGATGTTGACCTGAATTGCCTCGAATGAACTGGAACATAGACTGGTTTTTTATAGCAGCTCGGAGAACTAACTCATTGTCTGTCAGGTAGGTATAACCTAAAAAAATCGTGACTGAATGAAAATATATTAGTAAAATATATTTACGGTTTTGGGTCAGAATTTATCGTAACATTATGCTACAAGTTCTCTTTATGGTAATTATTTTCTCTTTATGGTAAATATTAACTACATTATTTTGTAAAGTATATATTACCAGGTAAATCGTAACTCGAGCTAATGACCATAGATGTCACATGCACGTTAATTTAAATACAAAAAATTAATAAGATGAGTGAAAGGTGTTAAAACTATTTGGTAAGTTTCTTTTAAAATTTTCCTATTAATTTCGTGAACATTCCTACAATTAGAATTACTAAGAGACTTTATTATTTGAGAGACCTCTTCTTCCACAACGGGAGGGCTTGCTCACAGAAGGATAATTTCTATAATTGAAGAGGACATTGACATTAATAGTGGGAAGAAAAGTAATTATATTCTCTACAATTGTACTAAAATATTGATTTATTTCGTCTGGAGGTAGATCAGGTTGTACCGAACTGGACTTGGTATTGTTTCTTTCGAGATTTACTATTTACCAGGTTCTCGAGGTTTATTATTGGAATTATAATTAAGCTGTTATAAGTTTCGGTAAAAAATGCTGTCAAAAAATTAGGATCAATATTAATATCATGGGAAAAGTTCATCTTTGTTAGCGCACGTTTAATCTTCTGTGAACCAGAAGATTAAACGTGCGTTGGGGTGTAGAGTTGTGTTATAGAGGTAGCACCTTTTATCGGAACGACCATATCGAGCGTCATAGACGGGAGATGGTTCTTGCTAACTGGTCCTCATAAGACAACTAACTCTCACTTATGGCTCCACGTGCCACACCCCGGAGAACTGCATTGGTCTGCAGGCTAAACTAAGTGAGGGTAGCCAGATATGGCGAAAATATTTACCGAGCAATTGCCGGTATAAGCGATCTCCCACTTGCTGTCCAACGGCTTCGGGCGGATGAGCTGGTAAGTGGTAGGGATCAAACTAGCAAGCAGCGTCTGACCCAGAGTGGGCGGCTGCAAATAGCGTCTGTGTCCAGAGGATCGGCTAAAATACAAACCAGAGAAGGCAACGGGAAACCACTCTGGTATATATTTCCCAAGAAAACTACAATGAAAGCACAAACAGAATTGGCCCCTAGTCCCCGGCAGATCTTAGATGATCAAGGGGTGCGAAGAATCCCCGGGAGGAATAGCCTAAATATTTTAAATACAAACTTTAAGATTGCAACATGGAACGTTAGAAGTCTGTTCGAAACAGGAAAACTAGCAAATGCATGCCACGAAATGAAACGTTTAGGGTTGCAGATATTGGGTTTGAGTGAAGTTAAATGGCCAGGTTCAGGTAAAGTTAAAACCATGAACAAAACTTTTTATTACTCGGGTAATAACGATCCGGCTCATCGTAACGGGGTTGGAGTAATTTTAGAAGACAAATATAACCATGCCGTCACAAACTTTGTGCCATTTTCGGACCGATGTCTTCTTATTCAACTATCCGGATATAGCCAGTAAATATTAACATCATTCAAACTTATGCCCCTACGGCCGATAAACCCATAGAAGAGCTAGAAGCGTGGTATGCTGACGTAGAAAAACTAATAAAGATGACCAAAAAACGAGACCTAACATTTATCTTAGGTGACTTTAATGCTAAGTTAGGTAGAGGAAAAGTTTCTGGATTGATCGGAAACTTCGGACTTGGAGCAAGGAACGACAGGGGAGAGAGAATGACCGAATTCTGCCAACAACACAACATGGTAGTGACAAATACATGGTTTAAATTACACCCTCGCAGATTGTACACATGGACATCACCACAACACAATGAAAACAGAGTAATCCGTAACCAAATAGATTACATATTGGTTAACAAAAGATATCACAATGCAATCATCAGTGCAAAAACATATCCTGGAACTGACATCAATTCCGATCATAATCCTGTTGTTGCAAAAGTTCGCGCAAGATGGAAACTAATAAAGAAACAAAAACCTCAACACCAACTATTAGACATCCAAATATTGAAAAACGACACCATACATAAGACAGTAAATAAAGAATTAAACAAAAATTTAGGAAATATTGACCACAATAGAATTAGAGAGTACGATGACATAAACGTTCTGTGGAAAACTATTAAAGAACAAATGAACAATGTAACGAAAAAACATCTAAAAGTAACACCTAGAAATAACAAACAGGAATGGATGACAGAAGATATTTTACAATTAATGAACAAACGAAGAGAATCTAAAGGAAAAAATGACAAGGACGTAGAATACAAAAGACTAAATAGAATAATTCGAAAAAAAAATAACCGATGCAAAAGAGAAATGGCTGGAAACAAAATGCGTTGAAATAGAAGAACTGCAACAAAGGCACGATTTTTTTAATTTACATAAAAAGGTAAAAGAGTTTACATCGACTACCAAGAGAACGACTTTTCACACCATGCTGAACACGGATGACAAACTGCTAGAATCAACGGAAGATAAACTGAAAGAATAGGAAAACTATATTAAAATTCTTTTTCACGACATACGAGAAGAACCAAGATTGGAAAATAACAACGAAGGGCCAACAATTCTGAAATCTGAAATCATAAATGCAATTAATCATCTCAAAACAAATAAAAGCCCAGGTCTAGACGGAATATACCCAGAAACGCTCAAATTAATCAGCGAAGAAAATATCGAATTATTTGTCCTTTTATTCAATCGCATTTATGATACAGGTAAAATACTCCAAGATTGGCTGGAGTCAATATTCATCCCACTACCAAAAAAGCCAAACCCACAACACTGCAATGAGTTCCGTCTGATAAGCCTTATGAGTCATGCTGTAAAAGTCCTACTAAAAATCGTACATAATCGTATCTATAGAAAGTGCGAAACAATCATCGAAGACGATCAGTTTGGATTCAGAGCCGGCATGGGAACGAGAAAAGCCCTGTTCAGTTTACTAGTTCTCGCCCAAAAATGCTACGACCAACAGAAAGATATATTTATATGCTTTATAGACTTCGAAAAAGCATTTGATAGAGTAAGACACGACCTACTATTAGAACGTTTGCAAGAAGTCGGTTTAGATGGAAAAGACATCAAATTCTTAAAAAACTTGTACTGGAACCAAAAAGCCAGAGTTAGGATCGAAGGTTCCACATCCGCAGAAGTAGAAATTAGGAGGGGAGTTAGACAGGGATGTGTTCTGTCGCCTCTGGTGTTTAATCTTTACTACGAGTTTCTATTTAAAGAAGCATTGGAGGATTCCAAGGATGGAGTCAAGGTGAATGGCGTAAATATCAACAGTATCAGATACGCCGATGATACAGTGATAATTGCGGATTCCGACTCAGGTCTACAACGACTCATCGACAAGACCAACTCGACCTGTGAGCAATTTGGTATGAAAATAAACATTAAAAAAACCAAAGTGATGTCAATCCGAAAAAACCAAAACGTACCTCAACCTTGCAGAATAAATGGGCACATCTTAGAACAGGTCAATAGATTTAAGTACCTGGGATGTTGGATCGATAGCAGCCTAAATCCTGATCAAGAAATAAGATCGAACAGGCTAGAAAATCTTTCGAAAAAATAAAAAAAACTGCTTTGTGATTCTCGAATAAAACTCGAAATTCGACTACGTTTATCAAAATGCTACGTCTGGTCGACTCTTCTATATGCAGTTGAAACGTGGACCCTTAAAACATCAACCGTAAATAAATTGGAGGCCTTTGAAATGTGGATCTACCGGAGAATACTCAAAATTTCATGGACATCGCATACCTCAAACGAAGAAGTGCTGCATAGAATAGGCAAGGAAAGAGAACTTTTTAACACAGTAAAAGTAAGAAAAACATCATACCTAGGCCACATACTGAGAAATAATAAGTACCAATATGCCCAACTTATAGTGAAAGGAAAAATCGAGGGAAAAAGAGGCCTAGGAAGGAAAAGACTATCATGGCTCAGAAACATCCGACAATGGACAGGGCTAAATTTTGAACAGCTAATAAGAACAGCTGAAGATAGAGAAGAGTTTAAAATTGTAGTAGCCAACCTCCATTGAGGAGAGGGCACTTTAAGAAGAAGAAGAAGAAGAACCAGAAGAAGTAATAAACCGTTGAAATGTTTGTTTAGTATTAATAACTTGGTCAGTACGATGGTCAGAAAAATAAGAATGAAATACGCCCACTCAGTAGATAGAAATTTTTCAGAAGTAGATTCAGAAAAATTTGTCATACTGTTATTGATGCAACTACTGGACTGAGGTGTGATTCTAGTTTAATCGTTTTTATTTACTTTTAAAAAAAGATGTCAATACATTTTGAATATCAAAAGAAGGCTAAGACTTAATTTTAAAATTTATATTAACCAACCAACCAAGGACGTTACGATATTCTCAAAATTTACCAAAAACAAGTCAAAGTCACCCTTACCCGATTTGTATACAGTTAAAATATTGGTTTTTATTAATTGCACAAAACTCTAAACTTTGCCATAAATTATATTTAGATTATACATAAGATTTTCTTATACATAAGTTATTAAATTTTACTATTTTTTACATAAATTATTAAGTTACATAGATGGTTATTAAAGGTAAAGTTTGGCGAGAGGGTCGCGGGAAGATGAAATATCTCCATAATTTAAGAATTTGGTTCAATATGACGTTTTGATGATCGTCAATATCCGAAAAGAGTAAGCATAATAAGAAGAACTATCACTGGTGATACATAGAATTTAAATTTTAACAATTGGATTCATCTTCTTTTTTATGTATTGATATTAATATAACGGCATGTACCATCTTTACAAGAAATTAAATAAAAAAAAATGACTTAAATAATTTGAATTTCAAAAGAGAGGTAATTGACAAGAAAATTGTAAAAGTATTACATGTCTATAAGCTTAAATGGCCTGAAAATAACATATATCAATCTATTTATGCAAATTTAACATGAATAAATACATGCTGTCGAATACAAAATCAAGTACAAAATATACCTTCTGTCAGCTTCTGTTCAGCTTTACATCTTCTTAAAAATTTACCTCTTATAACTTATTTAAACCATATGCCTTTGTGTTTCCATATAAGTAAATCAATTTTATAAAAAACGCTACTTTTTAAAATGAATTTCCACGTAGATGTACTATGCAACTTAATTATACAGAATTATTTCTTTAATTCTTGGTGCATGCTGATTGTTACAGATCATGACAATGTGTTTGAATACCATGGGAATATTTCTACAATAACTCTTCAGTATGATCGGGATGATTTCAATAGATCGAATCCATTTCGTGGGTACTATGGATGTAAAAATATTATTATTAAAAGTAATAAGCCAGTAACTGTTTTTAAATTTATTGAACAAGAAATCAGACTAAGCTTGGAACGATTTCATACTAGAAAGTATTTAATTGCTCCTGGGTAAGTATTTTTAAGATAAAATAAAATAACGAATAAATAAAATGATGAAATAAAATTAATAGGTATTTAATTTGAAAATAAACCAACCGATCTTCAAAAAAGGTAGGATCTAATTATTTATTATTATGTGTGAATCAGGGGGTGGTATTAAGCCACCCCAGAATAATACATTATTAATGGATACGGAAGACAAAAGGTATATCAATTTAAATAACAGATATAAAATAAATGATTCAGTGTATTATAATGTCTTTGTAGAATCTACAGACAAAAACTTGTCCCGGTTATCACCAGTACGTGTCGGTCATTATTTAAAAACCAATATTTTAAACACGATGTACTAGACATTAAACCTGTTGTCAGTGGTAAGAGCCGCCTACCTTTAAAACTAAAGGTCGTGAGTTCGAATCTCACCTGGGTGGAAATTTTCGTTTATTAAAAATTAATGAATGAAAATAATTTCTATCCTTGTGCGATCGGTACTCACCAGAGGGACCGCAGATGTTCGGATACAATAAGCGTCTCTTAGCAAAGACAATGACGTCGACTTTGCTAAGTATCAAGACAATTACTCTACACACACATACTACACTAGGTACCTGACTGTACCATGCCAATGATCATAGTTGTCGAGGCATTAACTCAATAAAAAAAAATCTGTTGTCAGAAATAAGGTAAAAGTAATTTTTAAAACTTATTCTTGCGCAAATTCTCTAATTGAATATGAACTTATTAAAAATAATAAACTTGTAGCGTATATTCCATCATTTTTTACTCAAAAGAAGGGAATTATTAGAGAAGTCGATACGTTTTTGGATGAAAAGTATATTTTAGAAAATATTGTTATAAAATATCTGTCATTTTTAGACAACTACCGTAAGTTACACTGACTGCTCTGACACAACATCCGTCCGAACATGTCAACAAAGTCATTTTGATCAGTTGTTATCAACAGGTTCTCGTAGACACTTCGTCTCAGGACCATTTTACTTATGTAGAGTCATACGCCGCCATGTTACCTATCCAACGGTAACTTAAACATCACAAATTATAACTATTAATATTGTAAAACAACTACAAATTTAAAACATTTAAAGGGTTTTGACCCATACATTTTGGTGGCTACTAGCATGTACAACCGTAAGTATTAACCACATTTTGCTCTAACCTTTGTCAACATTTTAATTTAACGTTCTTTTTAATTAAAGTGGTTATATACTTTCAGGTTTGCACTGATGATGGATTTATCAATCCGAAAACGATTTGCAATGTGTTTGTGATAGCCCGTTTGGGGCATTTTTATATACCTTTTATAAAGGATTTTAAACAATTTTTTGTGATATATGGTATACAGCCAGCTACAGTAACTTAGTTTCCTAGTGGGACTACTTGATAGTGTCGTTGAGAGTTGTAGGGATGCAGGTCTGGATCTTAACATATGGAAAACCAAAATACTCGTAGTAAGTAAACAACAGCATATAAAACCGTCTATATATGTAAATAATACCAAATTACAGCAAGTTGATAAAATCGTCTACCTTGGCCAGCAATTAAATTGTAACGCAGAAAATCTAGGAGAAATTAGATCTAGGATAGAGCAGGCTAGAGCTGCTTTTAGAAGGATGTCCAAGGTGTTATGTAACAGAGACCTAAAATTGACATTAAGGATCCGCCTACTTTGCTGCTACGTGTTCTCGGTCTTACTCTATGCTGTCGAGTCCTGGACTGTCAATAAAATCGATCTAAATAGCCATGAGGCTTTCGAAATGTGGTGCTATAGAAGAATTTTAAAAGTTTCCTAAGTGGAGAAGATTTGTAACTCCACAATACTAGAACATCTCATCAAGACTACTGAGATCATAAAAAGCATCAAGCAGAGAAAGTTGGAGTATTTCGGACATGTAATGAGAGGTCCCAAATATAGGTTGCTCCAAAATATCATGCAAGGAAAAATAGCAGGCAAACGCAGCCTAGGACGAAGAAAAACCTCATGGTTGAAGAACTTGCGAGATTGGTATGGTGTTCATACAAGCATGCTATTTAGGGCGGCAGTGAATAAAATTAAAATAGTTATGATGGTAACCAACGTTCTGAAAGGACATGGTACATGAAGAAGAAGACGAAATAAACAAAGTTGCGCATTTGCAAGAACATTTTTTATTAGAAAAATAAGGCTCGATCCATACATATCATTGAAAAATGATTTCTATCATCTAAACATTTTTATCGACAAAGAAATTATATAGGTACTTAGACGCAGCGATATCTGTGAATATCGAATTACCATTAATTTATACATGCCATCATATATTACATTTTTGTTAATAGATAAAAATTAAATGATCTGTTATTATTTAACATTTTATAATAGATATGATAGAAATGATAGAATCAATGGAGAGGGCATTGCGTGACTAAAAACGACCTCACTTCGGCCATATTGTTAAGAATTGTTTTGACACTTTTGACAGATCGTATATATTTGTTTAGATTTGTTGTTTTTCGAATATTTTTAGTTTTATAATACTTTTATAGAAACAGTAATAATATATTGTGATAGTGCATAATAATGGTTTCTTGTTCTCAACGTAGTTGCAGTATCAGAAGCAATGGTAATAAAAAATCTTCAGGAATATCGTTCCACAGGTTAGTATACAAAATCTGTAAACAAAGTAATGGCCCGTACTTCAGAAAATAAATTAATAGTATTTGACTGTATTAATTTATCTTTATGCATAGTATATCGTGTTTTTAGTGTTTATTGCGGGATAAATAATAAATCATAGTTTCTAAAAATGTATTGCACTTTTTTAGAATATGATTAAATCTTTTGAATAACTAGTCATATTTGTATAGTAGTTTGAATATTTTTGAGTATAGTTCTGATCCCACCGCCATATTGGTATTATGGTTAGCCACGCCTACCTACGCCGTTTTTACTAAATACATTAATATGCTCATAGCTTATCCCATAGATTATAACTCGATGGAATTATATTTTAAACTAGCGGATCCGACAGACATCGTTCTGTCAAATAGATTTGGAATGTGGCAGTTTATTTCTATAATTCTTCTGAACAGAACCGTCACCATGATGATAGGGCGGTGTGTGAGGGTCAGCTCGAGTGACCTAAGTATCTTCGTCTCGACGAACTTTGGCCATACTTTTGGACCCACTAAAAACCCCGACTGGGATGTTTGCCAGAGGGCTTCAAACTAACAGGGAAACTTAAGGTTCAAACCTGATTGAAAAATAATCCAAAGGGATAGTGAAAACCTAAAGGTGACAAATATTTATAAAGTAGGTGCTTCAATGACAAAACATTGAGATAATTAATTATTTATTATTATTAACATAGGGTTTAACACGTTATTTCAACAGTAAGTAGTAAATAATTGAAAAACCACAATAAAAACACGTGGAAAGAACTCACCCTTTAACTGTAATATGCGTTTGTTAGCACTTTCCACTTTTGAATATTTTAAAATTAATTTATCATCAGCCATCATTCTTATATCCCGTCTTCCTTGTTAACGTTTGTCGATCTCCTTTATATCTTGATAAAATCTTTCTCGCTCTTTTTACGTGAATTTTAAACGGCAATATAAACACCGACCAGATTCGATCTCCTATTAAAACCCTATCCTAATATTATTAAAAAAAAAAAACTAAAAACCTATACACATATTTACATTATTAAAACCGCAATTGAAAATCCAATAAAATGGTAAAATGATATATACGAGAAGTATAATAATACAGATAATAATTGATAGTCATAATTGGCTATTATGCCTATAGTATTCTTTCTTTGGTAAAATTGAAGTAGTACTAAAAGAAGGTAAACTTTCATAATCTGGGTTTTATAGTTTCTAGTTAGGGCGGGAAGCAATTTAACAACTAAATGCAACAATTTTTGAATCTAACATAGAATCTGGTGAAATTATCAAACCAGTATCAAAGTCCACATTTTTTTTTGAAATACCTTTTATAATTATCACACCAGCATCCAGTTCAAATAATTCTAATATGGCACCCGTTTTTCATGTTAATCAAGACTTTTCTATTGTACAATAGTACGACGGCTATCCAAATGAATCACAGTTTTATTGATGTTATTTCCATTTTTCTAAACCATTTCTGGAATCACACAAATCCCGAAAATTTTTAAAGTCATGCTTACACGAGGAATTATAAACAAAATTAAAGACTTGCTGCTAATGAAATCAATTCTTGTCTAAAATTTTGCAGATCAACGTAACGAAAACTCATTCACTAGAGATTTATTTAAACTTTGTCAAGCCCCAAACGGAAATTCTCATCAATTCCATCAAAAAGTCATGAGTCTTTTAAATACCATTTCAAATTACACTGAATTGCACATATAACACGAGGAAGTTAAACGAAGTAAAAACGAATCTTTCCAACAAGCTCTAACCACATTTCCTTCTGATAGAGTATTGATCTAGTACCTATCCCGAACCCAGTCTGTTGATCTGAGACCAAACCGTACCGTTACTAAAGATTGATTAGTCGCTTCCCGCTCCTTGCCATATTGAGTATTGATCGATCCGTCCACCTCTAAGCCAGATTATTTCTTCTCCTCGGCACGTGTGTATAAGTGTGTGTGTATAAGTGTGTGTGTATAAGTGTGTATGTATAAGTGTGTGTGTATAAGTGTGTGTGTGTATAAGTGTGTGTGTATAAGTGTGTGTGTGTGTGTGTGTGTGTGTGTATGTGTGTGTGTGTGAACTAACGCATCATAACATTAATTGTATTTATTTTTCACAAGTATTAACATATTAAAAGCGAAAAGCGCTGATTTAATTGTTGATTTTGGTCTAGAGAAGAAAAATGAAAGGACAGAAAGATTAAAACTATCTATAGAGGAAGAAGAATTTGCAATACTATATTACTTTCTTTAAACTATCATCCAGACGTTTGTATACTCGGATCTCTCCTCAAGATCAATCAGGAAACATAATAAGCAATCAAATTGATTACATTATAGTAAATAAGAGATTCCGTAATATAATCTTATTAGTTAAAAGTTACCCCGATGCTGACGTATCGCCAGATCATATTCCTGTTATTGATAAATTTAGGTTTAGATCTAAAAAGGTAACAAAAAGATAGTAACAAAAACTCTGATATAAGAAGACTTAAAGATAAGGAAATCAAGGAGACACTCACACAAATTCTTTTAGACAAGCCAAGTAACATGGAGCAAACATATGATCCAGAAGAATCACTTCAGAATATATGTGAAACCTTTAACAAGATCAGATCATCTAATAGAAAATAGAAATAGAAAATCTAGTTGGTTAAAAAGTTGGATTAATAACAACATACTGCAACTCATGAAAGAAAAAAGAAAATCAAAGAATAACAAAAGAATGTATAAAAATATTCAGAGACAAATAAGAACCAAAATACGAAGGGTCAAAGAAAATTGGTTAAAAACACAGTGTGAAGATATAAAGTTGTTGTAGAGCCTTCATAGGAAATAACAAAATTAATTTTGAAAATATTGCTATATTTAAAATGAGAAAAATTATAATAGAAGAATCTCTTAAGAACATACACAGAATCTGATAAACTCACTATATTAATAACGTTAACGCCTGGCAAGGTATGGTTAAGTTGTACTGATATCGTACTCCTAGTTTTTAATAAAAACAAGTGGTTTTATTAAATAGTTTTTTAAAATTAAAGTGTTTATCTACTAGATACTACTACGTAAGTTATCTATACGTAATTATTATTTTATTAGTGTGAAAAGAAAACGTCAATAATAAATATATACTACCGTACAATCATTTTGTAAGGTTAGCTGTTATAAGTACCTTATAGAAGCATGCTGTTAGTTTTTCACTTACCAGAGTCGGAGTAAGGCCTTCACCGCCATAGCTTAAAATGACTTCACAGAATGTAAACACACCTTCCGATCTAACCAGTCCAGTAAATCACCGTTCGAATATCACAAACAGTTATGCATCAGCCGCTTCACACTCTTTTCCGAGTAAGACCCAAGCAATTGTATTTAGTTGCATCAATAATGCTAAATTGCAGGATTATCTCATTCCTTTGGGCACAATCATCAACCCAAAAAATATTATTTTTTCATCTAGATTATCTCATAATAGAATCTGCATGTATTTGGCAAACAAAACCGTAATAGATAACTTCATGACACGACATGGCTCTATAGAAGTACTCGGCGAAGTTGTAACAGCACGAAGACTTGTCTCTCCAGCAGAAAGATTAGTCTTGTCTGGAGTCTGCCCGTCAATTCCTCATCAAGTATTAGTTGAAGAATTACAGAATATCGGTTTAAAGCTTATTTCCCCAATATCATTTCTGAAAATTAGCTCGACTCTCCCCGAATATAGCCACATATTGAGCTTTCGGAGGCAAGTTTATATAAGTCCTATAACATCACCAATTCCAGATTCTATTCTAATAAATTTCGATTAAACACCTTACCGCATATTTTTGTCACAAGGTACACTTACCTGCTTTATTTGCAAAAATACAGGACACATATCATCCCAATGCAATAACAGTTCAGTAACGGAATCAACTCATATTGAGTCAAACAATGAAGTACCAAATCAAACAGCTTCAAAAAGTATACTACACAAGGTACCAAACACCCAGCAGTCATCAAGTTATCCATTATCAAATCCAAACATATCACCTACACCTACAAATCTCCATGACAAAGAAATTACTAACGCTCCTACTCATAACAACACTTTCAATCAACCTCATTCAGTAGCAATACCGTTTTCACAAACTTCGGAAGCAATATCCTCCAATCTATTAGCTCCTTTTTGATTAGATACAACTGCAGAAAATTTTAATAAAACTGATACATCATTACATTTTTCTGAAACAACCATTTCAACCAATCTTACAAATAAAACTTCAAGCTCGAGTTCTGTCACTATCAATGAGTTTGCTAGAGTACTTCCAAATGTAATAAAGCCACAGCATCTAAGTGAAAACTCTAATAGCAATTACGAAAACGCAAGTTCTTCCATAAAATGCAGTATTGGTGAGATCGTCACGCCTCCTTCAGACTCAGTAATTTCATCAGAAAATCTGTTTGCAAAACCCAAACTCTCTAAACCAAAAAAAACCGCGCTCATCTAAAGTCCCATCTACACGGGAAACTCTTAAAAATTTCATTGATAATCATACCCCATCATTCGTTTTAAATTACCACCAATTGTCCTTACTGATTGATAATGTCCAAGGCTCCTCCGACACTATTAGCATCGTCAAAGAATTTACAACTGATATGGATGGTTTACTCCATATTTTACAAAGCAGCTATCAATATGCAAATGATAGATCGAGAAAAAACAAATTTACAAAACTTTAAAAGAAACTATACAACCATTTAGAGAAAGAGATTTCTGACTTAGATAGTGACTCTTCTGTAGACAATTGTTTTGTATCATCTAACTCCGAATCTGTTAACAACATTTAACTCGATACTTCAATGGAACATTGATGGATTTTTTCATCGTCTCCCTATGCTACAGCTTCTTTTATCTAAATATTATCCAGATATTATTATTTGTTATGAACATGAAAGAGGCGTCCAATTTTTTTGGGTTCCCTCACACGTCGGAATACCAGGAAATGAAGAAGCTGACAGGACTGCACGAGAGGCAATTTTAAGTGATTTGTCAAAGCCGATAGACAAGTGTGTTTCCAGTGACTTCGGACTTAGAAGCTTATTTTAAAAATAAAGTGTGGTGTTTGTGGCAAAATGAGTGGTCTCAAACTAATTCCAATCTAAATAAAATCAAAAATAATGTGTCTTAGTTGTTTTTATTGTCGCTCAATAGACGAGAACAAATTGCGGTTGCGCGTTTACACCTAGGACATACCAGATTAACATTCTCCTACCTTTTCACAAAAAAAAATCCGCCTATATGTGATCAGTGTAACGTCCGATTAACAGTCGAACATTTTTTAACAATTTTTAGTAAATATGACCAAGAAAGACAGCGCTACAAGATCCCAAACGCTCTACTACAGGCTCTACGTCAAAACTGTTCCTGTAACAATATAGTGAATTATCTTAGATCCATAAACATTTTGTACAATCTGTAGGTGTTTAACTTTGTTTTTTTTATATTTTGTTCCGTCGCTAATAACTTTTGGTGGATGCGACATCTTTTTCTAATAAAATAAAAAAAAAAATAACGTTAACCATGTTCCCAGAAAAATTGTATAATTTACTGTGTTTCTATATCCATAAAAACTGGTTTTCATTTCCTTTAGAATAACCATCTGGTCTGTTATACATATGTTTTGTTTAATCCTAAAATCTACCCTTGCTTAATATTACAAACTTTCTTTACAGAAATAATATGTCAGAGAAATTATACGAAATTCTATCAACGTATGAAATTACTTATGTTGCCGATTTAGTTGTAGTCGAAAGAGAAGACTTAATTCCTGGTATATCTGGATTTTTGTCCAAACATTCAGAAATATACCTGCTGTGGACTCACAGTTATGTAGGTACAGAGAATACACCAAACGAAAAAATGTTATTAGATTTTTGGTATTCAAAAAATAAATCTTTTGTATTCAATACCAACCTATATATGGATAAATTTACAAATCAGATGGGAAGAATTCTTAAATTGGGAACCATGCATTATGAACCATACAACATTGTAGGTAAGTTATTTTTTTTCTACTATCTGCTTTTATTTTCAATTACTTTTTATGCCATGAATTACGCAATAATGTGGTTTTTTTTGTCTTTTGAACTATTTGCATTTAGCAAATTTTAAATTTCCATTAAATTGGCATTTCAGCACTACGATTTCAGCAAAAAGCGTTGTTATGGCTTTGATGAATTGAAAGGAAAAAATATATGACGCAAGAACACAGTTTGTCAAACCTTTCGTGTATGAATCTGTATCAATAGAGATTTTTGCATAAACTTGCGTCTTCAGAGACTCGCGTTGATGCAAATTCACACACAGAACGGTTAGTGAATATCTCTTGCTCATTTCCTACTTCAAGTAGTTAGCTACAAAAGTGCCATCTACTCTGATGACTATAAACGAAAAATATTTAATAATATCTTATAAACTATAAGAAATTTGCAAAATTTAGGATTTCAGCAATAGCTTTCTATCGCTTTGATGAATTGAAAATTCAAAATTTTACCTTTGACGAATAATTGTGCTTTTGCGCCATTTATTTTGGGCTAACAGAATACTTCTTGCTGAAAAAAGCTTTTGCCTATTCAGACCATTTTTAATGAAACTATATGAATGGTGCCTTTTATTAATGTATTATTTAGATGGATTTACTCCCGAAGAATATAAAGGAACTGAGTCATCCGCTATGAAAATTTTTGCGAAAGAAGTAAACGCTACATACAAATTTATTATAAATGATCAAGACTATTGGGGAGATATTTTTGAAAATTTTACCGGAAATGGATTACTAGGGATGATAGCTGATGATACAGTTGATATAGCATTTGGTAAGTAAACAAATTTGAAGATTCCGTACAAGAAACATTGTCAGTTGATTTTTTAAATGTAAAATTATATCTTTCGTGAAATCGATTAATATGGTCCTCTTGGAGAAAAAGTTACTTCTTTAACGTTATTTTTATTTTTTATTACATCGCGTTATGATCAGTAATAGTTATCACCTGCCTGCTAACCTACCACAATCTGGTCATCGGAAAAAATAGTTTTGTCCTTGTCGTAGCCCTTTCAAATTTCTCAATTTATTTCCTATTATAACTGATGCCGTATTATTTGGATACCACTTCTGGGTTGGTCTTATTAACGAAGTTTTTATTTCTATGCTCTACAATTTACTTTCTAGGTCCTTTCTAGATCATTATCTCTTTTTTGGCCTATTCAACTGTTCAAGTCGACGATTAGAATAATTTTACATCGCTTAGGAATTTAATAAAAATTAAAAAAGTTGTTTTAAAGTTGTCTGTTACAGTTGTCATAAAGTAGAGCATACATAACACAGGCCTACTACAGACCACGTACTGATTGATTTAAGACATGGATCAGATATACTAGACTGCAGAAATTATAGAGGTGCAAATATTGACTCCAATCACTATCTCATAGCTGGACGTCTCAGAGCACATATCAAACGCCAGGAACGATAAAACTAAACCAAAAATAAACAAATATAATGTTGATAAATTAAAGTGTACTGAAGTCGTAAGAAACTTCCAAATATGCTTAGATCGCAAAATATCAGAATATCCCAGAAGTGAGGTATATCCCACTGAACTTAACACAAATTGGGAGTTTATGAAAACCACGCTCAAAGAGACCGCAGAGGAAGTGCTGGGTGAAGTACCCAAAGGACAGCGAAACAACTGGTTTGATGAGAAATGCCAACGAGTAACGAAAGAGAAGAACGACGCGTATATAAAAATGATCAACAGAAGGACTAGGAGCAATATTGAAGAATATCGAGTAAAGAGACGAGAGGAAAAACAAAAACACAAACAGAAAAAGCAGCAACAAATCAATAAAGAGTTCGAAGAAATGGAAAACCTTAATAGAGAACACGAATACAGAAAATTTTACAAACAGGTCAACACAAAAAGAAAAGTTTTCAAACCACAAGCGAACCAAGTCAAGGCCCTTAACGGAATTCTTTTAAACGAGAGAGTGGAAGTACTAGAAAGATGGCAGGAACATTGGAAGAAATAAACAAAGCAATTCAGTCTCTAGCCAGAAACAAGTCACCCGGAGCAGACAACCTAGCAGCAGAAATATTTAAATGTGACGGTCAAACATTTGTAACCCTCCTTCACAAACTACTAATACAGGTATGGCAAGAACGCGCGTTACCAGAAGATTGGAATACTGGAATTATATGCCCCATACACAAAAAAGGAAACGTTACTGAATGCTCCAACTTTAGAGGGATTTCCCTTCTTAATACAGCATACAAAATTGTGTCCCTGATACTTAACCAATGACTGGCACGGTATACTGACAATATAATAGGATCCTATCAAAGAGGCTTCTTGAAAAACAAATCTACCATTGATCACATATCATCTATCAGACAAATATTAGAAAAAACGACGGAGTACGACATAGACTGCCATTACATCTTCGTAGACTTTAAGGCAGCGTACGATACTATTGACAGGTCCCAATTATATTCAGCGATGATCGAATTAGGAATACCAAAAGATTTGGTAGAATTAATTAAAATGACAATGATGAAAGTTGAATGTATAGTGCGCGTACAAGGGGATGTTTCAAAACCATTTAAAACCAACAGAGGACTACGCCAGGGAGATGCGCTATCGTGCACGCTGTTTAAACTAGCGTTAGAAAAAGTTATAAGAGATTCGGGAATAAACTTAAAAGGTACGATATATACCCGTAGTATACAAATAATGGCATACGCTGATACTATCGTCATAATTGGTAGAACCCAAAATGAAGCAGTGGAGGTTTTCACACGTATCAAAAATGCCGAAGAAAACATCGGACTTCTGATTAACATCCAGAAAACTAAATATATGCCGGCCATATCAAGAATTCAACAAAATAACTTAGAGGTGCAACACGAAACGATAGAAATGGTAGAAGAATTCTGCTACTTAGGATCACTGGTAGACTACAAAAATAACACATCCAACCAGATAAAAAAAAGAATATGCGTGGCTAACCGCTGTTATTTCGGCCTGGGCCCTCAACTAAGAGCGAGAAGTATGTCAATAGCAACAAAGTGCAAACTTTATAAAACAATAATACGCCCAGTGCTCACATACGGATCGGAAACATGGGCAATGACGACCCGAGATGAAGAGTTACTACGAGTCTTTGAAAGAAAAGTATTGAGGACCATATTTGGCGGAGTAAACGAACAGGGTCTGTGGAGAAGGCGATATAACTTTGAACTCTATAGACTTTTTGGTGATGCAGATATTGTGAAGACCATCAAGATAAACCGCCTAAGGTGGGTGGGCCACGTTATGCGGATGGATGAGAGTGATCCCACTAAAATAAATATGCTAAATAGGCCGGTCGGAAGAAGAAGAAGGGGGCGACCTAAACTCAGATATCTGGACGATGTACAGGAAGATCTGAGGGAGATTGGAGTGGAGAAGACAGACACTCGATAGGGAAGGATGGAAGAATGTTTTGAAGTAGGCCAAGGCTCACGAAGGGCTGTAGCGCCAACTGATGATGACTATTCATTCGAAAATATCCATAATATTTTCCATCGTTCTCAATTAATTCTTTGTATAAAGTCCAGTATTCACCTTCCTTTTTCCTTTCTTTTAGCATTGGATATATTTCAAACCTTCTTTTTACTACAGTTTTTCTTTCTTCATCGCTAAGTAAAAGAGCAATTGCACATAATTTTTGTCGCGAAAAGCAAGAACATATCTTCACCGCACCAAAATGAAACGTTCTATATTTGAAAATGTGAACGCGCAGTCCGATTGCTCGACCCGAAACGCTATGTGCCGGAAACTATATGTGCAGGATAATATGCTGCGACCTTTAAGGTATGCCACCACTCCTTTCCATCGCAGGACATAATAAATTGAGAGGTTTATGTACTGATCGTGACTTTGGATGACCTGTGTAATATGACATCCTTTGTTTTACTTTGTGTGGTTAGACACAAAAAAGTTTACCTAATTTTAGGGGTAGTTAAAACAGCTTTTCTCCCTATAATTGACTATATTTACATTCATCACATGAATTTGGGACTTGTATCCCAAATTCATGTAATAAGATTCCAAAAAGTGTGTGTTTCGGACGGAGAACCCAAGTTGATGTTTCTCTATCAGAAATGTATGTGTTCAGTTCGGTGATATTGAGACTACGCGTATCGTACGTGACCTTAATGCTCAGGTTTCACGACTTTTCTGCTTTAAGGGTAATATGCCTGAAAGACAGTTTGCCTGACGACAAAATTGCCTGAAGAGCCTTTTGCCTGATATGCATCTCGTGTATGTATGCAACTGAGAATCAGTATTCACTTAATAAGTTTGTGTCGTTGAAATGGCTGTAGTAACAGAACATAACAGTTAGTAAAGCAACACCAAGTATATATTTTGGTGTATTTTTGTTATTTATTTTGTAACTGGTTAGTAAAATATAAGTAACTAAATAAAAGAAATAACCTATAATAAAGGGTATAATGGTAATTTTTTTGGAGAGCTGGTTTATCTCTGTATACAGCTAGCTGTTGCCTGTATTTTTCTTTTAGTGTAGCTAGTACTACTCGCTCTGCAACTTTGCTTATTGTTAATAATAAGCTTATCCGCCTGTCAGGAAAATATCTTAATCTTGGGATATTGTTGATTAAGTTTGTGATGTGTTCTATCGCTTTCGCGGGCAAATTATTTCTATGTTTGTGATCTCTGGTCCTGATACTTTCTTGTCGTTAATCAGTTTGATCAATTATTTGATCTATTCTGCAAAGGTGTGTGTTATGCCTATTATATATTCCATTTTGAATGTTTTGGACCTTTTTTTACGATTTTTTTGATCAGTTTTTTTCATGGACGTATAAACATAGATGGACACAGCAATATAATACCTTTAACACACAATGTTTTGAAGCTTCCATAGAATGTGATGCTTCCGCAATGAGCATAAGCGTGCTTGAATTTTTAGTCGCGGGTAATTATTCAGATTTTGAAAATTGGAAGTAGTAGGTAATAATGTATAAAAACACGTTTTAAAAAGGTACTAAACAGATCTTTTTTACAATTATTACTTACAAATTGTCTGCTTACAATTTAAAAATGTCTACTAATTTCATGAACTTATATCTTATTTAAAACATTATTGAACATGAATAAACCCAATGGTACGCCTATTAAAATGTAAACAAACACGCTTCCTCATTTCCTAATCTTAAATAATGTAAATTGTATGTACTTACAAAAGAAATGAGAGATCGGGATGTAAATATTTCGTTTATTTGATTTCACTTTTCACAAATATCACTCAAAATACAGCCAAAATATCGAAAAACAACTTTTACTAAAAAGCAAACAAACATGGAACAGCATTTGAAGTTCGACGTAGATCCATAAGAGAAATGTAAACAACCGTTGCCATTTATAAATAGTTTTCAGTGCTTCTACATATAAAATAATTGATTTATATCTATTATACGCTATTATTAAATGATAATGCACACTATGTGCACACTTTATATTTTGATTACAATTAAATATATTAATCAAACCAATAAATTATTATTTTGGTTTGATAGTACATGTAGAGTATACAATACGGAGTAATATTTTCAGCGACTCGCGAATAAGACATTTTAAAACAAAACGTGAAAACAGTTGAAGGTGCTGAGAATGTGACCTATTCAAATAATTTTGACTTCACAATTTTATGTAAATAACTGAGTCTATCTGTGTTTATACGTCCATGGTTTTTTTACTTTCTCCGCTTTGTTTGTCTTTGCATTATTCTTCTTTTTTTTGTAAAATTGTATAACCAGTATTTTCATTCTCCGTTTTTATTTCTTCAGGTTCTTTTCAACTGCTATCAGGGTCAGGGGGACACTGTTTCTCGCGCAGATCAGTTAGTATTATTTTTTGGTTTACTAACTGATTTTTATTTATTTCTTCTTTAACTATGTTTCGCAGCTTGGCCATCTGAGCTAGCAAACCATACTTTTTCTGTATTCTTTATGTAGGTGTTTGTTTTCTTTATCAATCCTTTTCATCTGCTGAACCAATGTATCCATTGATAGAGCTATTTCCTTATTGCTTTTTAGCTCCTTGCTACGTTTTGTTTCTTCTGTACGCGAAGAGCTTTCTCTAAAACGTTGTCTTTTTTTGTAATTTTTTCTATTTTTGCTTCACGGCCGCTTGTGCTTGTACTTGTGCAGTAAGAATTTGCACTCTGACTGTCAGTCATAACATCCAATCAAAATTATCAAGATCAATTAAATTTTTATGCACATATTGAATATCTGCTCTTGAATCGAGCCTTAGCCTCCTCCAAACTATGCCTCCAAACTTAACGGTCTTGCGCTGGTCTTCTCCAGGTGCTTACTTCTAGCAAATTTTGCATGTTCGCTGCTACTTCTTCTTCCCACCTTTTCCCTGGCCTTCCTCTTGGTCTTGCGCCCTTCATTTTACTATCTAGGGCCCTTTTTGGCAATCTTACAGTCTCTATTCTCATTATATGACCAACCCATCGAAGTCTCTAAAGTTTAACGAATTCTTAGACCAGTGCCACTTTGACCAGTTGGTAGAGTTCATGGTTGTACCTGGATCTCCATACTCCGTTTTCGTTTATAGGTATAAATATCTTCTTTAGGACTTTTTGTTCGAAGACTTTCAGCTTTCGGTTTGTGTCTTCTGTCATCACCCTGGTCTCGCATCCATAACATACTATTGGTCTGATAATAGTTTTGTCGACCCTGATTTTCGATCTCCAGTGTACGTTTTTGGAGCGGAACACATGGGCGAGTGAAAAGTAGTAATGCCATGTGTTCCGCATTATTTTTCAATATCTACTAAAATACTATTAACTTGTTCTTAGTTTACTCTACATGAATTTAAATCTAAGTTTATATCATTTGATTTCAAAAAATTATCGTTTAATTGAATTACTTTTAATTTCGAAGGCGTATATTTATAATTTAAATGTCTCCATATATCCTGAAATTCAATATAAATGTGTTTGGAATGTAGTCGGTGGTGTAATTTATTATTTAAAACTGTAAAAGCTTTTTCAATGGTTTTAAACTATAATATCATTATATTAATTATCATTAATAAATTATATTAAAAATTTAACAAATTTTATTTTCAGCTGCTATGGGCCATTGGGGGAAACTGCACCCTTATGTAGATTTTTCGGTGACATTTGTAAGATCAGGAGTCACATGTATTGTACCAGCACCTCTGTAAGTAACATATGATATTACTTTAAAGAGTAATACAAAACATGCTCTTTTCGAATTAATACCTACTTTCTTCTTTCTCCATAGAGTTACCTAGAGTAAATTACTTTGAGCGATTTATTAATAACAGCTTTATTTCCATAATTCTTAAGTTTGGAATATCAAAACAATTATAACAGTATATCATTATAACATAGATATTACACGATAAAAAAATAAAGGTTGTGAAAATAAAAATATTAAAAAATGTGTCCGTTGATTTTTATTTGACGAAGCAATTTGTTTTTAAAACAAAATTGGATCATTTAGGAACAAACAACATTTCAAGGTTGATATCGCATCAGATAAGACAATTTAAAGAACGGGACTCTAGAGAATTATCATAAATGTTTGCGGTAAGATGAATAACAGGCCAAAGTCGTCATGCTATTGACATGCTTTGCCACTAAAGGACGATGTAAAATATCTATTAATAGGTATCCAGTTATCCTTATAACCTTTTTATGCAACTCTTTATATCTGGCGTAGCCATTAGTTCTGTAAGGTCACCCGTTAAAATTCATTCACAAATTAACAAAAACAGCAAGGACTGAAAAAGTTCGAACAAGTGGGCATAAATGGCGCAGCAAGAAAAATGTTTAAGTACATGTTAAAACTAGTACTATTCCTAAAATAGTCTTATCAAGAGGTATTCAAGCCTATCCGACAGCCTCAAATATAAATGTAGGGTATATATAATTATGTAAAAGATATTTTAAGTCAAGGTACGGAAAATACTGCGAGCTCAGACTTGAGCTTGTATCCACTTTGGGAAACGATTAACATAGGCCAAATATGTAAATAAAAGGATTACAAAACTATGATTTTTGTCATATAGGTACGTAAAGCTGTACAGAAAGCTTTTTAAAAACTAGCATAACCTATATCTGTTAACAATAATTTAATCAAAAAGTTGTAATAGAATCTGTTTGGATAGATTAATTCTAGCTCGGAGGATCAGCAACAAATCTTAACTCAAAGTCATAACAATCTTATACTTACTTTTTAGTTTTTAAAACAGATTATAAAACTTATGGACGTTTATAATAAATAATAACAAACAAAATTTTTAGGTTAGCAGCAGGTTGGCTTACACCCTGGTATTCATATTCTAATAGTATGTGGGCACTGGTTGGTGCTAGTTTTTTTACTTGCATTGTTGTGCACTTTATCATGTCTATGCTAAAAACTAAAATGCTTATTGGCAGGTAAGGTATTTTACATTTTATGAGTATCAATTTTCAGGATTTAACATTTATGTCAGGATTTCCAGACAGAAATATTAATAAAAGCGACCTTACTGATAAAAACTGCGAGAGGCACTTGGGGAGTGTCGACAGAAGTGAATACTTCTTATAGCGTGTTATTACTATTTACGTTTTCATTTACATATAATCATTTACATTTTTATTGTTATCTTGTATTTTTGTTTAATTTCTTTATTTTAATTAACATTATATTTTATTATAATGAATAAACAAAACAAATAAACCGGAGGTGGCCCTCTGGGAGTGACCGGGAATTTCTTATCGTCTACGCACGGAGCGATGATCTTTTATTTATTTATTTAAATAATAGTTTATATTATATATATATATATATATATATATATATATATATATAATTTTATGTATTTTTTTAATTTTCTTTAATTGTTTGTAATTTTATTTAATTTAATATTTGCTTTATTTTAACATCGATTCTTAACATTCTTCCACTCTTACAAGTCATTTGATGACTTGTACCTTGCTTTAGCAATACTGTATAGCCTTTTTATCCCCTGTGGTATTTTCAACTCTTCATACAGCTGTGCACACGATCTTTCCTTAGCAGTAGCTACAGCGCACTTTGCTTTCCTATTTGCTACCTTACGTATGTATATCCTTACCGTATTATCTCCCCTTATTATCTTACTTACCGTATTATCTTACTTAAATATGTCATGCTTCATTTTTCTGTGTAGCCTTCTATTGCCCTTCATCGTTCCACCACCAATTTTTTTGTCACTAGGAGACCCTTTACCAGATGTTTCTACTACCACTTTTTCTCCCTTTCAAACCACAACTGTACTGTTGGCTTCCCACCAAACATTTACCCATGTTTTTTCTCAAGCTCTTACAGTACTCTACTCTTAAAACTCTTGCCAAATCCTTATCTGTTAACTTCCACCACTGTACTTTCTGGTATCTTTCTTTCTTGCTTTTCTTTCCGCCTTATCTTTATCTCCGTATTAATTACCACCGGTCGGTGTTGACTAGCTACACACTCAACCTTTATCACTTAACATTTGGTAACATCTTTAAGCTGACTTCTTGTATACAGCACAAAAACTATCCACTTTCTCTTTCCCCGCTATTATAGGGAATATAGTGGTCTTCAGTCATCTTAAAGAACGTAATGACAGCTAAATCTTAAGCCATTGCAAAGTTAATCAAACTATTTCCTTTTTCATTTCTTATTCATGTCCCTAAACCTTTATAATCCCGCGTTCTTTCTCTACCAACATGTCCATTCAAAACACCGCCAAGAAATCACTTTTCTTTTACAGCAATTTCGAGCAAATCACTATTAAGTACACTCCAAAATTCCTTCTCTTTCTGTTCTTCGCACCCTACCTGTGGGGCGGAGGCACATCGGATGTTTACGTTATTATCGCATGTATTTAGTTGGTCGCTTATTCTTCTATCACTTCTTCTGATTACAATGATAGTTACCGAGCTACTTAATCCACCCAGCAACAACCAGAGGCGGGGTTAATAAACTACGAAACTTATCCTAGACAGAAAATCATTGTCGAAAATAAAGCAGCTCGCCTTTTTATACTTTATAAAAGATTAATAGATACCTATATATCTATAATAAAGAGGTAAACAATTACATTTTTTAGTTCAATGGATATGACTAAGAAGTCATTTGGTAATTCCATTCTAGTAGTGGTAAAAATATTTCTCGTTCAATTTGTCGATGATGTCGATTCACCTCCAGGAAGATATGGGACGTTATTTATGGGATTACTTTTTATGTATAGTCTTTTTCTGTCCAGCACCTACAGTAGTGGATTAGCTGCAGTTATGACATTACCCAGATATGATCATCCTATAGAAACAGTGCAAGATTTATTGGATAGTGGTATTCCGTGGGTTGCGCCCCACGAAGTTTGGATTTATTCTATATCAACTTCCGAAGTGGTAAGTTTTTATTTTTAATTCGTTGATTGGTTAAATATTTTTATATTTTTTTCTTGGCAATTTTCTTAAATATTTTGCATTTATTTTACACCAGATACAAGGCTAAAAAATAACTGACATGGTACTGTTGGACACTCTAGTCTTTTTCCTTATACTCAATGATAATATGCGCATATCAGATAGTATTTTATTTGTATTATATATAAAAAGATTAGGTTAGCCCAAAGAATGAGGATATTTTTGGTTATAACACTATACGTAGCTAAGTTCTAATTGTGGATATATTTTTCTTCTTCCTCTTCTTTATGTGTCGTCTCCTCTCAGATGTTCGGCAACCATCATAATGATTCAAATCTTTAATGCCGCTGCTCCGAACAATTATGTAGAACTGCAGTTGAACTACGTTTTTAGATCGTGTGAAACCATAAAATCCGTCTTCTACCTCAGCTTCTGCATCTCTATAGTTTCCCTTTCCTAATCACCTGCAGCACTTCGTACTGTGTACCTTTCATCTTATCCTTTTGGTGCCCTACAGTACTGGAGATTTGAGATTACTACATCAAAATGTTCTCTATTCTGCACCGCTCTTAGTAATTGTTGAACGTTCATGTCCGTCCAAGTTCTAATATTGCAAAAGCCATGATATGGTTCTTATGTCTACTACTCTTCGGCCCTCTATCTTCCTTCAATTATTATTCGTAACAGGTTATATGGTCATTTCTTATTACGTGACGAAAGTACGAGGTCTTTCTTTTCTTAATCGTTGTTAGAACTTCTAACTCTCTATTTATGGTGTTTTATACTGTTCGATTCGAAATGTGTTATGTCCATGATATTCTGAACATTCTGCTATAAAGACACATTTTCAAGGCTTCTAGCCGTCTCATGGTATTTAATTTTAACGTCCAGGCTTAAACTCCATATCGAAGGACTAACCAAACGTAGCATAATACTTAAATCGGATGTCTTAGCTTAGTTTTCGATTATAGATAATTTGCTTCCATTTATTACACATGTTAATTTTTATAATTCTACTTCAAAGTATCTGAATTTGAGAACTTTATCTAATTAAGTGTATTTAGGTCTATGTGACAATTTTCATCGGTTTTGTTAATCACCATTACTTTAGATATTTGTCACCATAAAAAGAATAGCTCGAACAAATTGTAAGTATGTTGCTTAGAATAGCGATCAATGGAAGGCTATGAAAGGGGAATATGTCCAAAAATTGATGATAGAAGGCTAAGAAGAGGAAGAAGTGTATTTTGTAGGTCTTCCATTTTTTCTGCTATCAGAACGGTATCGTCTGCATACCTGATATCTTTATTGAGTTTTTTATACCAATTTCGGCGCCGTCTAGTGCTTCTTTAAATATGCATTCAGAGTACAAGTTAAAAGCAATGGAGATATAATACAGCCTTGTCGGACACCTCTTTGTATACGGACGCTTTTAGTAAAGTGGTGGGAATATTTTAAGGCTGCCTCTTGGTTCCAATAAACGCTAGCGTCAGTTTCTGTAGTTCATACAACAATTTTTCATGCTGAACTCTATCAAAAGCGTTTTGCTAGTCGATGAAAGAGAGATATACTTCTTTGTAGTAGTGTGGTCAATTTTTGGTTTGTGTTGCAAACAGCACTTCTCTTGTTCCCAAAGCTATTCTAAATCTGAACTAAGACTCACTTATGTCCATTTTACATTTTTTTATAAATTCGAGTGTGTATGATCTTTAAGAATATTTTTAGTGACTAATTAAGCTAATGAGCGTATTTGTCGCATTTCCGTAAACTAGATTACTTTGGTATAGCTATGAATTCTAAGTTAAGCCATTTCTTTGGTATAACGCCACATTTATATAATATGTTTATGTTTTATATTATTATTAGAGCGCGGAATATATGCAACATTTTTTGAAAAAATATGCGCTTATATATGCATCTTTTTTGATTGACAAGTCAGTATAAAAAACATAATCAGATATAATTATTTATCAGTAAAATATATTTAGACATAGAAAAGGTTCTTTATCTTCTTCTGATCTAATTGGATAATACTGAAGTTTTGGCAGCATACATAAGGCCATGGTACACGTTCGTCAGAAGGCTTATTTTCGTAGATGTTTTTGACTATTTTTAAAAATTTAAACACTTAATTCTTTGTTAAAATTACTTTCGCTTTGTGTCTTATTTACACTTGCACTTTGTAACAAGTCCCAACTTTGAACCACACTCTGAGCGTCGTCCTCCATGTCCAAAAGTAAGTCTTTAGCGGCATCAAAATGTTCAGCGTAGAATATAACCTCGTTAATCCACGTTCCCTATCTGGTAATTACAGGTTCTGATGGTATACCAACTCAAGGCAGTCTCTACCTATACATCTGCGCTCTTACAGGGGCTTTGATTAATACTTTTGTAACATTTGAAATTAGCTTATTTACTAACGAAAATTCTGTTTTATGGTTTCTACTACTCGGTTTATCCCGTGCAGAAGACATGTTACATGCACCAAATTGGGTTAAATACTTTAAGGTTCTGTCCTACTTTTACCATATAGGGTGCGGCATTAGATAGAATCATAAACAACTTTTCTTCTGGCACTGAGTTTGAAAGAAAGAAGCTTGATAGAGACTGCTGTATCAATCTGGATACCCTCACATTATTGGTTTTGTCCAACTGCTTCAAATCTATTAAGTATGAGTTTGTAGAATTATTTTCTTGAAGTGCTCCAATTATCAGATGTACGATATATCTACCACAAGCATCGGTACTATCATCCACAACGATGTAGAAGTTTTTCTCACCAATTGAAGATTTAATTTAAATAATTTAACATTTTTCTTTCTGATTGTCGACTCATCAGGAATGATTTGGTTGCAATGCGTTTGTAAAAAACATGTAAATTGGGGATGCTGAAGTTTTCTTAGTGGTATGTTAGCTGTCATCATAGTTTTACACAAGTCTTTTTGAAAAAGTTCCTTATCCGACTTAGATTTTGCACCCCCATTTTGAAATGCGTTTTTAACATTCTGTTGAAAAAGCGCACATTTCATTTTTGCAACCTTCCCGATATACAGCGCTGTTTTTAAATTCTAACTCAAAAATACTCTTAATGTACGTCGCAGTTTTTACTTTTTTCGCCATTTTTAAAACCGATCAAACCTTGCTATATATGTTAACACACCAAAGCTTTTCGACAAACTGAAAATACTAAGCTGAGTCTAGTTATACCTACCAAATATTTAATGTGCAAACCAACAACCGTATTATAAGATCATAAAAGCCTCATTAAAATGATTTTGCCCTGCATAATAAGTTGTACTAATGCGTATTTTTGCCCTCTCATCACATGTCTTAAGTACTCAAGTTTTCGTCTTTTGATAGTTACTATTATTTCCGCCTCATTTTCTATCCTTCTAGCTACTTCCACGTTTAATGAATGATGTACAAGTAGAGTATAGTAAAATTGTAAAGATGGATTTTTTACCACCCTAAATATTAACCCAACAGAATTATTGACTTCTCATAAGGAGTAGTTGAGAGGTGAATAATTACTAGTGTGGTAATAAATTTGCAAAAACCTAACATAGCACTGTGGTATATCATAAATATTTTTTTGGAATTCTACTAGCTTTAAACTTGAGCCAGCATCCTTAAGCTTAATCCTTAACGGTGGTTTGTTGGTGAAAAATTATTGGGGATGTATTTATTTTTTTTTATTTTATTTATCGTATGGCATACAATAAAAACACACAATTAAAAAATCAATATAAAACGTTACATGAAGTATTACAAACGAACATCTAATGTATTATTAATATAATGTAAAACATTTTCGGTCGCATTCAGGAACTCATCGAAAACTCCAGGGAATCGCCTTCGGGGACATTCTTCAACAATGTGACGGACGGTCTGTCGTTGCGCACCACAGTCACACTCAGGAGTAAGGGCTTTTCCCCATCTATATAAGCTGTCAGCACATCTACCACTGCTTGTTCTTATTCTGTTTAGCGTTGTCCATGTATTGCGGGTCAGTTCAAAGCCTGGCGGTTTCTGATCGATACAGGCCGTTTGATGTGCTTCCTGTGGTGAGTCGCTCTCCCATTGTGTTCTTCAAGCTTTGGTCAGGTTGAAATGTTCCTGATGTAAGGAGTTGGCTCTTAGCAATGAAGGATATCTGGAGCGCAGTCTGTTTATTTCGATATCAAGCTTATCTTGGTGTATGGGTAGTTGATGGTTAGCCTCAATTTTTCGATATTCTCTGAGAAGAAAATGACTTCTTCGCAGTTTCGGCGGTGGAATGTGACTCAAAATGGGAAGCCAATAGTTCGGTGTGGGTCTAATTGTACCTGAGATCATTCGCATTGTCTGGTTTAATTGAGTGTCAATAATCTTTGTGAGTTTGCTATTGAGCAAACTCAAACTTTTCAGCTTTGCTGTCGTTCTTTGAAGATGTTCTTTAAAATCCAATGTTCTGTCCAGAGTCACTCCAAGATATTTTGGTGTTGAGTTATGAGTGAGCAGTCTGTTTTCGAAGTGGATGGAGAGTTTTTTGTTGGCTTGGGCATTATTCAGATGGAAACAGCAAACTTCGGTTTTCGTTGCATTAGGCCGTAGCCTCCATTTGCGAAAGTATTCTCCCATAAAGGCAAGGTCATCCGCTAATATTGTTTCTGTGATATCCATGTTATTATGTCTCGCTGCAATGGCCCAATCGTCAGCGTAGCCAAATTTCTGCGAAGTTGTCCTAGGTAGGTCCGCGATATATAAATTGAACAGTAAGGGTGCCAAAACAGATCCCTGTGGCAGTCCATTGCTAAGATTCATTTGGAAACTTTTAGAATTGTCTATTGTGACTTGAAAAGGTCTGTCGGTGAGCATGTTATCAATGAGTTTAGTTACCTTTTGACACGGGACGGCAAGGATTAGCTTGCAGATTAGTCCTTGTCTCCAGACAGTATCGTATGCAGCTGATAGGTCAATGAAAGCAACGGATGTTTTTTGTTTTCTTTGAAAACCAGCGTCAATATGTGTTGTTAAGGATAGGATCTGATCTGTGCAGCTGCAGTTAGGTCTGAATCCTGCTTGCTCAATAGGTATCAGTTCAAATACGTTTTTACTAATTCTGTTGTAGATTAAGCGTTCCAACAGTTTATAAACACAGCTCAGCAAAGCAATCGGACGGTAGTTTTGAGGCTTAATATTTGCCTTTCCTGGTTTTAATATGGCTATAATGGAGGCCTTTTTTAATGAATGGGGGATTTCTCCTGATTTTAACATATCTGTATAGAAATCAGCCAGCCATTTCCTAGCATATTTGCCACAGTGGAGTAAAAATTCTGGATGAATTTTGGGGATTGGAGATGTAAAAATATTACGTAGGTTAAATTAGGTTCCGCTCATTTGTCCCTGCTAGCTTAAGGGTCCTAAAATAGCCTCGCTTTTAAATCTTTCAACTTAGGCGCATCATGGCCGGCCCGTTAAAAAAAATTCATTTAATCGTAAACTGTTAATCTTTTAAGTGGTTCTATTTGAATTGCTTATTTTTTATAAACCAAGCCCCAGTGAATTAAAACAAAATAGATAACTCGAGATTTAAGGGTAGTAGGATATTTTAAAATATTAGCATAAATTTTTATTTCATTGAATGATTTAATTCGATAAAATAAGGCTTAACCTTTAATTTGGTGCTTTCAGAATTTATGTAGGCCTGATACTTTGGCATAATAACGTTGTAAAATCAAAATCAAAGAATCAAAGTTTTTTGTACATTTTTAGAAAAGTTATCAATGATTTTCAAAAAATCAACAACTTTTGCAACAATAAAGCAACAAATTAATCAAAATGACTTTACAATTTACAATTTTAGTTTTATCCTTAAATTCAACAATTAAATCATCCTTTTATTTAAATATATCGATAAATAATTTTAGAATAAACTTGCCGGTATTTGAAATATGCTCAACCTCAACGGCATCATAGAAGTAATCAAGAATGTAATAGTGCTCGCACTAATATCGTTAACATCAACATGTTCCTCAACGTTGGCACATTTGAAGTGTACGGTAGATTGGCACAAACAGCACTTTACAAACGTTTACAAACTTTTACATCTTTTTCAAATTTTCTACTATATATTGCACACTTTTGATTCAAATTCGGTGGTCGCCATCGTGAATTGAAAAGCGAAGGAAGTTCGGAGAAGAAAGAAGAGCACAAATGGAATCACAGCTGACCTTAAAACCATGTGAACGGTAAATATTTTAACAGTGTGAATAACTATATAATATAAAGATATAAAATTATACTGTTTTTACATTTATTTAATGTCATAAAGCTTAACTTAGTGTGTTTGTAATACCACTAATAGCTTTACGAGGTTGATTGGTTGCTTAAGTCTGCCACTAAAAAAAACTCCTTATCTGATAATAAAAGCTAAAAAGACACCAGCGTGATGTAGCCAGCACGACTATCAAGAAAAAATAAATAATAATGCCATTAAAAATAAAAAAAAAACAGGAATAAAAATTAACGGTCATTCCATTAAGTCCTAGAAACAAGAGAAGGATTTGATAATAATAATAATGTTACATTTATTTAAAATAACTTTGTTTCAACACCAACTTGTTTACAATACTTTAACAGAATAAAAATTCTGTTAAAGTATTGTTCTCACTGTTATTCAAACTGTCAACAACATCTGTTTATATACATATTTGGACATTCCAGACTTCACTAGCTATTTCAGGATTTTTTATGTGTGGGATTGTATAATTCAACTGGGTCACCTCTTTCGAATGATGTACCTGTAGCATGCATGTCGAGCCTGGCCTTGGCTTTATCAATTTTAAGCATCAAACTTTTACAAACAAATTCGTAAAAATTTTCCAATTTTTCTTTCAAATTTCCAATGTACGTCAGGGACGAACATTCTTCTTTACAGAGAGGCAATATCAAAAAAAAATCTTGAGAAAGCTTCATTTCTCTTTCAGTGATCATCAGCGATGGAGAAAAACCGGTTGGTCCATTTTTAATAACTCTAAAGGAACTCTATGACTTAATATGATGTCTTATAAATGATTTTGCAACTGTAGGCGCTTCTTAATAAGGAAAGGTGCAATTTATTCATTAATGCGTACGTGTGCCTGCTGTTTATAATATAGATGTGTTATAATTCGAAGGTCATTGTGTTGTAGTTGTTTTGCTTTGAGGATATCCATTAGCTCTTTGTGGCGGACTTTGTCGAAAGCTTTGTTGTAGTCTATGAAACAGACGTACATATCTTGGTTCACATCCAAGCATCTCTGGATTAGTACGTTGAATGCAAAGAGAGCTTCACGGGTACCTACGCCATTACGGAATCTAAATTGAGTTTCTTCAATATCCATATCAAGTGTTTTGTAAATGCGTTTATGAATGATCTTTAAAAACAATTTAAGTGTGTGAGACATCAGGCTTATGGTACGGTGGTCGGTGCATTCTCTAGCATTTTTCTTTTTTGGGAGATAATTTTATTAAAAAGCTTTTAAGGATATCAATAGGCAGTTGATCTAGCCCCGGGCTTTTCCGTTTTTGGTGTTCTTTAGTGCCTAACCTTTTAGGACCTTTTCTAGCGTAACATAAATCGCATTTTTAGAGCAATCTTCTACATCTTAAAGATAATTGATTCAGTAAAATCTGTCTGGAATTCTGGCCAGTCTTTTTCATCAAGTAGTTCATTAATTTTGTGTAATTTTTTAGCTGTTAGGTAATCATTATTTTTGATTAGTTGTTTCAAGAGGCTGGCGTTAACCTAAAATAATTTGAAACTGCATTCCTTTTAGGTATTTTTTGCGCATGATTATTTTTTATCGGAAAACGCTTTTTAGACAAATTAACAACCCTTACCAAAATCATCTCATCTAACGGGGTACCTTACTATCAAAATTTCGTCAATATCAAGTTTCTTGCTATCCACAACGCCGAGATGTAGACCGTGAGGTTTTTGACATAGTCTCGCCAAAACGATACTTTCAGAATTTTTAGGAATTTCTGTATTTTCGCTTAGTATAACTGTTACTTGTGGTATTGATTTTTCCAAATTTAGAACAACTTCTTTATTTACAATATACACACTTTTATTCTGAAGATCTATGATTAATTTGTTTTGCATAAAATAAACCCCAAGAACGCATTCATATTTAATATCGGCTACAAGAAATAGGTGTTTTATTAAGAAGTTACCAATTGGTAAAGTTGGAGTTATCTCTTCATGTATGTTTAATTTTAATGTCTGTATTTGCCTGAATTTTAAAAATTGTTTTTAAAATTGTCCATTTGACCACCATATTTGTGGTAAATAATATTTAATTAATTACTTGTTTATATCTACTTTACAATGACTACATCAACTTAATAAAGGAGCAATTTTATTCCTACCATATATCATTAGTGCCATTTATGGGCTAATCCGTAACTTTTCTGATTAGAATGAACTAGTTTATTTTGTTCTTTTATTTTGCACTTTTTTGTTACAAATATCTTTAATTACAAATAATATGTTTCAGCCTGTATTTAAGGCAATTATAAAAGCGTTTTTGGCAGAACCATCAGAAGAAAAAATGCGAGAATATTCTAAAACACGTGACTACACTTTTGCTTTAGAGAGATTACCACAAGGTAAGAGCGTAAACTCATCACACCGTAATCGTATTCATTAGGTTTTATATGTATTCTTTCCTAATTTTTCTAAGCTAATACCAACCTTAAGTTGCATTTCAATGAGATGTTTAAGTGCTTAGGATTTTTTACTTAATTTATTAATTTAATATAAGATATCCCTAAAAAAGGTATTTATTAGTCATACTCATAAAAATAAATATATAATTAATTTTAATAAATAAAAGGAAATTCAGACAAACAAAAAATTCAAACGAAGAGTTTGGAACAAATTTACCACAATAGATTTGCAAGGCCACACTTTGCTGGAGGTCTCCAAACATAACGCTATATGGACTGCATTTAATACCTTTGTGTGTTTTTTAGGAATATATCCATAATATATTTATTAAATTTGATTATTATTTTTAGGTGCATACGGTTTTCCCTCATATATTCATGAAGACATAA
Organism: Diabrotica balteata; assembly: GCA_918026665.1. NCBI lineage: Eukaryota > Metazoa > Arthropoda > Insecta > Coleoptera > Chrysomelidae > Diabrotica > Diabrotica balteata. The sequence continues at coordinate 75,401,323 of OU898276.1, read as the reverse complement.
TTGAAAACTTTAAACTTCTTAAAGAAGATTTGTACTATGAACAACTTGTGGTTATCGTAAGGAAAAGTTCAGTATTAATCCCAGTTTTGAACAAATATCTTTCAACGGTTTATGAAACAGGCCTTATCGCCTATTGGCAAAGTGAGGTTTGTATAAGACGTAAAGTAAAACAATATTTTCAGTTACTTCGTACTTACTGCCACGACTTCTTACAAACACATGCCTTATATATATATATATATATATATATATATATATATATATATATATATATATATATATATATATATATATATTGTTATGATGTTTTGTTTGTATATAAGCAATGAGTGTTTAAAATATAATACATGAGTATAGGGTTTTTATCGCGGTTCTCAAAGAATTAGTTTGTAAGTACTTTTTTAAATTATCTTTATTATAACTATTATGAAACAGACATATATATCTGATACAAACAATATAAATTTACAACCTATCTAAAATTTGAAATTCTTCCAATAATTAAATTATATTAACAAAATTTGGTACCTTTCTATCACTGAATGCCTAAAGTTTTACAAAATCAAAGTTACAATCACCACTAAATATCTTCTTAATCAGCCTCGGTTATCCTTGTATTTGTGAAATTGCATATAGATATTGTAATCTAAAATTCTTGTAATCTCCATATAATATATTATACTCCTGTATTGAACTGTCTATATTGAATTAATTTACTCTCATACTCTCCAACTGTATCTGACTTAATGAATTCTTCTAAGTTAATCCTTTCTTCTAATTTAATTTAATTATAACTGTCTTGAACTAACTTTCTTGATGAATCTCAATTTAATTGTAACTGACTGACTGACTTCAACTAACTTAATGCCTTCTTCTAACTTAATTTAACTTAATCACTTCATGAATTCTTCTAACTTAATTTAATTTAATCACTTCATAAATTATTCTAACTTAATCAATTGTAACTGACTGACTGACTTCTTAACTGTAACTTAATCAGTTGACTGTAAATTCATGCCTGACTGTAACTTAATAATTGACTGTAACTTAATAATTGACTGTAACTTCATTCTTGAATTCTTCTTACTAACTGCCTGCTCCAAATTACCTGGTATTTGTATTATTTTATGGTTCCAGACTTTTCTAGCAATAAACCATGTTCGAAACTTTTCATCTCATCCATAGATGAAAGTTCTGGAATCATCGACTATGCAAATAGGGCTAACTGGCTTGTATATTGACGTTTTCCAGAAAATTCTAGTGAGAATCTTATAGACATTTAGGCTTTTCAGATCAGAATACACTATTATATATAAAATAAATATCTTAAACTACTATATTATCACTATTTTACATCCGTAATAATATTTAAATTAAAATTCCAAACTAATATTTAACCCCATTTTTCATCTGTCACTTATTTAGTTCAAAAATAGGCATCGTCATGTCATAGACAGTGTATATTTGGTTGCCTATGCACATGGCTCACTTAAATATATTTATTTATAAAATAAAATAAAATAAAAAACTTTTTAAATTTAATCCTATGCTAAATTTTCAAAAATACCCTCATATAATTATTTTTTAATAATATTCGCTAGTATATGACTTATAAATTATTTCTTTAACCACTTTTTAAGTAAGTAAGGATCACTCAAAAAGTGGTGGGTTTTTCGGTCAAAAGGTGGAAAAAAAAGACAAAGAAGGTAGCTACTTCATCTATGTATTGAAGACGTTCCGCTTTCTAATCAGGAAACATCATCAGTTCATCTAAAAAGAACAGTATGAAAAACCAAACATCCATAGAAAAGTAAATACAAGTGCGTTACCTCAAAAAGACATGTGGCAGTAAATGATATTACATATGTAAAGAAGCTTACGACAATGGACATTATGAGATCATATTGTATAAAAAATTAATTGAAACTAGATACAGTTTACAAATTAACAAACTAAGCACTGCAAAAGAACATGTGCATAAGAAATATGTAAAGAACTAAAAAGATCATAAGATGCACTTCCAACAGTATATTATTAGTTCAATTTAATTTTGACTTTAGGTATACATTCTTGAATAGATTAAGAGTAATTAGGTATTGATGTATCTAATGTTTTAATTTTATCAAAGGCATTGGTGTGATCAACTGTCCAATCAAAGAAAGTATCTTTCTTTATTAATTGCCTTAACTTTGACATCAATTCTGAAAGACTGGGGATATACTTAGTTGAATAGTTTAACATACCCATTACTCTGAGAAGATCTTTTTGGATTTTTGATTTTATAAGCTTAAAATAGCTTCTATATACTGAGGATCTGGTTTAACATCACTTTTAGAAAAAATTGTCCAACATACTTAACTTTACTTACTTTGAATTGAATTGTCTCTTTATTAAATTTAACTCCATATTTTATAGCTCAATTTAAATCCTTCTGAAGAATTCTATCATGTTTCTCTTCTGTATCTGTAGCAATTATGATATCATCAAAATATATTCGTATTTCAAGGTCTAAAACATTTTTTCATTCATCCTCTGAAATACTTCGGGACTAGCATTAAGACCAAACTGTAACCTTTAAACCAATATTTGCCAAAGAAGTTGTAAAGGTATATTATTTCATACTATCCTTATGTAGTGGAACATGATCGAAACCCTTCTTGAGGTCAAGTACTGTAAAAATTGATTTACTCTTTAGCTATAATGCCAATTCATCAACAGTGGGTATTGAATATTGATCGTTCGCACACTGTTCTCAACCTTCTTATCAAAGATCACTTTACATGCTTGCTTGTGACAGAAACAAGCTCGGCATGTAAAACCTGATACCAAAAGAGAGCTTGTGATATTTTTTACAAAATACAATATCAATATACAGAGTAGGTACCACTTATAAAAATACGAACAAAATTATGTATTTGAAAATAGTGATCACATTGTATGTTGTATAGCTGAATTTCAAAGATATTAAATTGTTTAAAAATAACACAATGATAATTTTATCTTAATTATTTTTCTTTTAGGCAGTGCTTCTGTTTGGAAATACACATATGTCAAGAGCTGTACAAAGCAACACGCGAACTAGTACGATTGGTAAATTAAAATGGACTCACGTAGAAGGAGCATTTGGTGTGTTAATATTTGGACAGTTAATAGGGTTTCTAGTGTTCCTATTTGAACTTGGAGCTGCTTGGTATAAAACTGGCAAAGAAACTATCAAAGACAAAGATAATCAAAATCGAATGAGAGAAATTTACTCAGATGATTTATTGGATACAACCATTAGAAAGCTACAGTAAAATATTTAATGTTATATAGTAAAGAAAACGTATTAAATTATATAAGGGCACCTAGTAAAAATGTTATAAATACACCAATAAAGCAGCATTGAAAAACATAGCTCACTTCGTTTTTTTTTAATCTACCACAAAGAATTGAAAAAATCCTGCTTAATTGATTAAACAAGTTTTAAAATCTTTATTCCATTCCTTATTCCGAATATGCTCGATAAAATCTATTTACAAGGAAAGTCAATTTTTTTTTCGTAAATACAAATCATATCACCGTTTCTTGATTAGTAAATTCATTATGTTGTGGTCCCTATATTTTATATAAAAATGGAACTTTTTTAAAATCACCTTACATACTAGGTACTATGTCATCTAGGATATACAGAAATTATTCGCCGAAATATTCTAATAAACTGTTTTAAATAGACGTGTACAGAGTATCACAAATTGGTATGTTTTGCAAGGTATACCGAAAACTAGAGGAGGAGATAGAGAAAAAGTAGGTACATAGTTAAGATGTCATTAGGGTCAAGTGGTGCAAAAATGAGACAGCCGAAATTTCGGTCAAAAACAAGACATTCAATTTGTCCTAATGCAAAAAAAAAACAATAACCTTATAAAAAAAAACTTTTAAATTGTGTATACGAACTTTTACTGTTGCGCTGCTGTACGAGATCCTAAAGACTCGGCAGTATCGAATTTCTAAAATAGCACATAGTATGATATTGACACATGTCAGTTAAAAAACAAGACGGATTTTTTATACCTTTAAGAATAATGCCGAAGGATTACGTTCCCAAAAAGCGCCTCTACGACGAAAAGAACATGGAAACAGCCCTAAAGCTAATAGGGGATGGCACTTTATCTCTTAGAAGTTCAACTACACAGTTTAAAATTGACAAATTTACTCTTTCGAGAAGACGTACCCGTGTTCTTGGTAAACAGGGAAGAAAAACTTCTCTAACCAAAGAAATTAAAAAAGACTTAAGTGATAAGATAAAGACAAGAGAAGCCTTGTTTAGTATACAGGTGCTAGTACAAAGATGCACAGATAAAAATCAAAATGTGTACATTTGTGCAATCGATTTTGAAAAAGCTTTTGACAAAGTCCGACATAACAAAATGCTATAAATATTGGAAACAGCTGGATTGGACGATAAAGATCAACAAATAATTACAAATCTATACTGGCATCAAGTGGCAAGAATAAAGGTTGAACAAGAACTGTCGGATGAAATAAATATAAAAAGAGGAGTGAGACAAGGCTGTATATTGTCGCCTTTACTTGTTAACTTAAATTCGGAGGAAATATTTAAGGAAGCCTTAATGAAGACAACCGAAGGTATTATTGTGAATGTAATAACCGTCAACAATATTAGATATGCCGACGATACCTTAGTCCTTGCCAATTGCGAAGAATACCTTCAAAATCTAATGAACAAAATAAAAAAGACTTGTGATCAGTATGGATTAAAACTCAACGTTAAGAAAACTCAATATATGATAGTTAGCAAACAAAATTATATACAGGATAACGGTATAAAAGTCGAAGATGCCACACTGGACAGAGTAGAGAAACTCGTGTATCTCGGCAGTAATATCAATGAGAGCTGGGATCCAACCGCAGAAATTAAAAGCCGAATAGAACAAGCCCGAGCTGCCTTTGTAAAAATGAGAAACGTACTTTGCAGTCACGATCTTAGCATTGACCTTAGAGTTCGTATGACATCTTGCTACATCTTTCCTGTCCTGCTGTATGGAGTGGAAGCGTGGACTCTAACTGAGGCTATGCTTAAACGCTTGACAGCCTTTGAGATGTGGGTATACAGACGACTACTGAAAATAAGCTGGGTCGACAGAGTTAGAAATGAGGAGGTCCTTAGACGGCTGATCCAAACAACACAACTGGTCAATATAATAAAGAAACGCAAGCTGGAATACTTCGGTCACATTATGAGACACCCTGAAAAATATGATCTTTTACGACAACAACGACGACAACAAGAAGCATGGAAAGACCTCAAAAAAGATGGATAGATGACGAAAGAGCAGTGGCAGGCAAACAGTGGATTAGATTGGCGCAAGATAGAGAAAGATGGAAGCAATTGGGAGAGACCTACATTCAGGAGTGCTATTCTAGAGGAACTACATCGTTATTTAGAGCTGCTGTCAATAAAGTCACGATAGCGTATATGGTAGCCATAATGATATTCAACGATCGATAACGGTCATGGAACTAGAAGAAGAAGATAAGATAAAATTTATGGCCAAATGGGGGTTTGCTCTCACTAAACCGGAGATACAAGCAATAGTTCAAACCTATGTACAAGAAAACCACCTTACTACTCAGTTTAAGGAAGAAAACCCTGGCAAAGAGTGGTTTAAAATTTTTACAAGCGTAGTAGACTAAGTCAAAAAAGCTTAAGCGACTGGAAAGATGTAGAAGGTCAGCTTCAAGTGATCCATTCATCATCTTTGACTTTTACGTTTGCCTGAATACTTGCATATCTGATTTGAAATTGCAAAAGAAGCCCGGTCATATCTGGAATTAAGACAAGACCAGTTTTTCTTCCGATCCAACCAGAATAAAAGTTCACCGGAATATAGAGGGGTCAGGAAAGGAAAATATCACCGTAATGGCCTGCATTTCACGAAGTGGTACTTTATTGTCTCCTCTAATAATTTTCCAAGGGCAAAATTTATGGAGCAGTTGGAAAGGTAGGGTGTCAACATTTTGTTAAAATATAGTTAGTAATAAAAATATGTTTTTTAAGGTAAGGCCGATTTACCGAATACCGATAGATGATCTTGTCAGATTTTTCAAGAGTGGTTGCAACAGTTTTGTGAATTGGTTCATGAACTTCTTATCATACTGGATGGACATGTACCCATTTGATAAATCGATGATAGAATTGGCTGTGCAAGAAAATATAACTTTATTGAAACTCCCTGCTCATACAACTGACATGCTGCAACCTCTTGACAGATGTTGCTTTGGTCCATTGAATGTGAAATGGAATATAGTTTTAATTAACTGGCAAAGACTTAATCAGAGAAAACCATCTAGAAGAGAATTTAGTGATTTGATTTGTAACATTTGGAATGAAGGTTTATATGCAAAAATTATTAAATCTTCTTTGAAAAGGTTGGAATATTTCCATGCAAAAAGAACAGATATCCAGCAGAACGCTTAGATCCTGCAAAACTCCTGGATATAAAGATCATGGAGTGTCAAAAATCCACTTGATATTTTCGAAGATTGCGATGAAGAAACTCTACGGCCGCAGACCGAACAGTTTATTAACTCTGTTTTGAGATAATCTAATAGTGCTTCTCCCAAGCCATCTTGCTCCTTTGAATTATTACTACTGGAGAAACTTCGAAGAACCCCAAACATAACAGCAAGAAGAATAAAGATAGACCCTATGGCAAAAGTCCTAACAACAAAAGAGTAACTTAAAGGAAATACAGGAGAAAGAACAAAATAAAAAAGTAAAGGTGAGAAATCTACAAAATCAGGAAAGAAACAAAAGGCGAATAAAACAGTACTTGAAAGTGACAGTGAAAGCAGCATTGACGAACAGCAAGTTTACCAAAATGAAAGCGATGTAGAGGATTTGACTCTAGAAGATATTATTGAAGATGACTGTGATGACGAGCCTTCAAAAAATGGAGAAACAAACCTTGAAATTACGGAAGCATATGAACTTATGGAAAATGATTTTATCCTAACTAAATTTAATACTAAGAAGACGCAAGTTTACTACGTGGCACAAATTCTTAAAAATTTTAAGAGCGAAGTAGAAGTAAAATATCTGAAGCGCAAAGGATTTAAATTTATTTTTCCAACCATTGAGGAAAAGTACTTCATCGACAAAAGTGACATAGAAACGAAACTGTCCCTGCCAGAAATAGAAAGTGCCACCTGTCGTATCTCTCAGCAATATTGGTTTCCTATCGACATCGAAAAGTACGTCGTTCAATAATATGTAGTACAAAGTACCTAGAATAATAATGTTTTATACTTTGGTTCTTTAATAATACTTTAATAGTGGTTAAAAACGAGACACTGTTTTTAAAAAATTACGCTCTTTATTATAAACATTATAATTTTTTTACAGTGAGATACATTACATGCCTTTCTTTATACATGGCAATATGACAAAGCCTTAAAATCGGGTTTTTTGTTTACAAAAAATTAAAAGATTTAAAAATCGTCTCGTTTTTGCACCACTTGACCCACTTCTTATTTTCTTGTCAACATAACGAATACCCAATCAAATAATCAAAAACTCCTCACATTAGCGAGATACAGGGCGATGATTCAAAAATGTCGAAAATGATAGGGTTATAGATCTAGGAAACATTTTAAAAAAGTTTATTGTAATTTTTGATAGGTATATAGGGACGTGTTTGGTGGCGTAAAAAAATTTAAGGTTATCTCCCTCAGAAAATATATTACCTTCTACAGTTTTTATATAGGCCACCCTACATATTTTGACATTTTTCGTCTAAAGTTTTAATTCTCTTTTACCTGATGAGATATATCAGGAGCTTGGAAGAGAAAGGCCGAACTCTCAAAGTGGACATTTCAAAAATAGTCTCATCTTTCTCACAAACCTTTAAATCAGCGATACTCAACCTTTTTTTTCCCTGGACCGCATAGTAGCTATTGCCACAGCTTGCGGGCCGCAATCTAGGTAAAGTAGTATAAATACATATATACATATATATATATATATATATATATATATATATATTTATATTATATATTTATATATTATATATTATTTTCAAAATACTGATTTCAAAAATTCAAAATTCAAAATTAGTGGAAAAATTTAAACGCAGAATAAAATATTACAATATTACCGATGGCCAAAAGTCCCTAAAAACTTCTATAATGTTTATTTTAATAAGTTACAGGGGTGCAGGGCCGTGCCGTGCTATGATACGGCGATGCAGTCGCATCAGGCGGCATCACAAGGGGGCGGCATAATCAGTAAAATAAAAAAAAATGTCAGGCTGTGTAAAAATGTCAGAAACTATATACAAAACGAAAAGTTACAGATAATATGGCTAATGACCAAATGAAAATTTAATGCAATTGCAGAAAAGTTTATATAAGTATGTATTGCATTTCCAGCTGAAAATGAATTTCAAGACAGGATAAAAAAGCGAGCCAGGATAAAAAAGCGAGCCAGGATAAAAATTCATTGGTTCTTTGGAATTCTAAAAAAAGTAATAAAGTATTTTTGAAAAATTTAAACGCAGAGTGAAAGATTACATTATTATCGAGGGCAGAAAGTCCCTGAAAATTTCTATGTCTATTTTAATAAGTTACAGAGGTGAAAGGACAGAGAAAATTTATTGTGATTTTTAATTTCAAATATTTCATTTAAAAGAAATTTTTTATTTATTCTAAGGGAATTTAGGCTCTGGATAATAATGAAATATTTTATTCTGCATTTAAAGTTTTCAAAAATATTAATTAGTTTTCTCAGGATTTGATAAAAAATGCATTTAAATAGCATTGGATCAAGATTTTGCGCATACCCTCCTAATAAAAATGAAAGTTAAATTTCCATCATATTTAAGAGGCGGCATACAATAATGTGATCTTTCATTCGGCGTATAAATTTTTAAAAAATACTCATTAGTTTTCTCATGATTCGAAAAAAATGAATGCATTTAAAAAGCATCTGACCAAAACTTTGCCTAAGTATGATACATGGTTGTAACCAGTATTTCAAAAGTGTTTAAATGAGATGTCACATGATGTCTGTACTTTCCAATGTAAAACAATCATAGTTACGACTACGATAAATTGTTTATATCATATTTTTTTTTTCAAAAGAGAAATATACCCAATATTATTTCTGTCATAGACGGACATCAACTTTTTAACGTCAATGCTATTTTTTCCAATAACGTACAAATAACATTAATGTAATCACTTCCTTTGGTATGACCTTTCATCGGATGAAATTTGAGAAAATCTTCACGAATTCCATAATCCTCAGTACAGTACCGTACAAAAAGGGAACATTGTGAAGTTGATGAAACATCAGTGTTTGAATCAAATGCTAAACTCCAATATTTACAATTCTTCAAGTCGTCGATGATATGATTAAAAATATGTTTCGAAATATCTTCAATTCGCCTGACGCAAGTGGAATCTGAGAGTTGTAGTCTGATTTGTGATTATCCGAGTTTTATTGCTGAACTTCTCAAATAGAATATTTGAAGCATTTATAGAGCATTTCTTTACAATCTCAGCGTCAATAAATGGCTTCATATGTTTTCCTAATAAATAGCAAATTTCGTAGGACGCTCTCGTTACGCTTTTTACTACGTAAAAATTTATTTTTTAGAAATCAATTGTTAAAACCTATGACATGAAATTTCAATTTGAGTTGTGGTAACAGATATAAGGCATTTTTAATGTTTTAAATTGTTTGTTATCTGAAAGTTTAAATCCAGCGTTTTTAAACATATTTCAAATGCCTTACATTTGTTGCCAAAACTCAAAACTAAAATTTCATAGTTCAGATTTTAAAAGTTGGACTCTAGTCATCGAAACTTTATAATGACCAGTCAATGAAAGGGATATATTGTATTTGATCTCGTGAGAATCATAAAAAAAGGCAAATAATGCGCCACATTTATTTATTTAACACCTGTATAAAATCTGAATTTATTTGCGGCAAAATACAAAAACTTCATACGAAAGCTGAACTTTTGACCTTTAAAACGCATTTTGAATTTTGTTGATAGATCACTCGAGTCAAATGATAGGGAATTTTTATATTCGAGCTGATACAAATTTTTATTGAACATTGATTTCTCGCGCGTAACTGACATGCAAAATCGACGGTCGCTTCAAGCGTTGTTTCTAGGAAAACGGTTCACTCTACACAAAAAATGCTTATAAAAATTTTTGTTTAAAATTATCTTAGCTACATTTTTGTTTGAAACATTTCATTTTCTGCGGTGTACAGATTCTTGGTAAATCGATCTTTTTGTGTTTTTACCCCCTTGTGGTAAACTTTTTTCCATTTTTTTTAGGGTCCCAAAATTATTATTCTCAGCAAAATTCAGCTTGTTCTTTGTGTTTTTATAGGTTCAGTGGCATTTTGGTCTCTGACGACTGGATTATAAGTTTTTAAAAAATTCTTAATTAAAAAGATCTATAATCCTGTAGTTTTCATCATTTTTGAATAACCGCCATGTATCTCGCTAATGTAGAGAGCTATTAATGATTTTGATTGGGCAATCGTTACTTTACCGTTCAGTTTTTTTTCTATGTCCTCTAGTTTCCAATTTGGGATATCCTGTATAATACTATCTTACGGAAAACTAACGTTTGGTTAATAATTACAGTGTTACAATAAAAACAGCCCCAATGAATGTATAGAGCGGTAAATAGGTATATTATTACGCTAGTAATGTTGCTGTTGTTTATAACAGTATTTATATTAGTCGACGGGATATTATATGGTGAGAAAATTACTCATTTATTTAATAATATTGTATGTCTACATTTTTAAAATTAAGGTTCCTGTGTTACACAAGATTAATGCTACCATACTTGGGCTTTGTAAGGAAAAATAGTTGAAGTTAGTATGCAATTAGGAAGAATATACAACTGTCCCCATGAAAATCATTACAACCGTCCCTACCGTCCCCCATTTTAATAATAGGACTGTTGCAAGCACGAAGTAGCATAACGTATAAAAAAACATACAAGCTTATTATAGTATCTAAAATGTGACTTGCAATCGGTTCAGTGGTTTGTGAATATTAACTTGGACAACCACCATGCCTCAATATTTATATATATACACACATAATCTGTCTGTGCAGTTCCTTTTTATTAGTTCCTACAGGCACATCTCTAAAGCATAATTTTCCGCTTGGAAAATAGTGTAGTGATTACCTAGGCTTTTAGTAAAGCTTGGCCTTGGTGTCCCTCCGTATACTTCAGCGCTCCAACTTTTATATTAGTTTTAGAGCTGTCAGTATACCTGCATTGCTATACTCTTATGAGATTCGTGTTATTCGACTCCCATTCATTCTTTTCTAGAAAAGGAACAGATTTTCGAAATTATATTTAGATTGCATTGCATTTGACACCATTTCCAACTATGGGTAATTTTTAATTATGTCTCCAGATTTGATTTCGGTATACTTTTGCTCTAGTTGCTGGCATCTTATCCGCCTTCTCTATGTTTTACCTTCACCTCATTCTCTATCCACAAATGTAAAGCATAACTTGCACGAGGGCGGTTGGAGTTGTTTGTTGTGCGATCGTATCTCCTGATTGTTGGTTTATTCGTCATTCATTATGATGCCAAAGTAGTTGTAGTGTATCATTTCTTATACTAGGATTTGATTGAAGTAGAATTACCTTTCTGTTACCTTTTTTTTTGCTAATTATTATAAGCTTTGTCTTCTTTACGTTTTTGTTCAGTCCATGTTGTTTACTCTAGTACGTGATTTTGTTCATAAAAACTTGTAAATCTTCTGTCGTATTCTTATCTTCTTCTTATGGTGCCTATCCGTTACGGACGTTGGACACTAACATGGCTATTGTGACTTTGTTAACTGCTGCCCTGAAAAGTCCGGTAGTGGTTAAGTTAAACCACTTTCGCAGGTTATGCAGCCAGGATGTTCTTCTCCGTCCTGGACCTCTGTTCCCATGCACTTTACCTTGAAGCATGTTCCGAAGTAGGTCATATCGTTGTTCATTGCGCATTATATGGCCCAGGTATTCTAGTTTGCGACGTTTTATGGTTACGACTAGTTCGCTCTCTTCACCCATTCTATGTAGTACTTCTTCGTTGGTAATTCTGTCTATTCAGGAAATCCTCAACATGCTTCTATAGCACCACATCTCAAATGCTTCGAGTCTTTTCAGTGATGCTTCAGTTAAGGTCCATGACTCTACGCCATATAAAAGAACGGAAAATACGTAGCATTTTAGTAAACGAACTTTTATTTCCAATTTTATGTCGTGGCTGTTAAAGATTTTTTTCATTTTGACGAAAGCTGATCTGCCTTCTCGATCCTTATCTTAATTTCCGTCGATTGGTCCCACTGTTCATTTAAGTTTGCCCAGATAACAAAATTGGTGATTTGTGTTATAGGTTGTTGGTTAACTAGTAATTGACCAGGTGGTATCCTATTTTTGCTTATAACCATGTATTTGGTTTTTTTGATGTTAAAATCAAGCCCAAACCTGCTACTTACTTCTGCCACCCTGGAGACAAGTGTCTGCAGACCTTCAAGACTGTTTGCAAAAATGACAGTATCATCAGCGTATCTTATGTTGTTCAATCGTTCTCCATTTATAAGTATTCCCTCGTCTATGTCCGTTAGCTCTAGGTTCATAATGTGCTCTGAATATGTATTGAACAATGATGGGGACAATATACATCCCTGTCGTACATCTCTTTTTATCTTTATATCGTCTATTAGCTGATCCCCAACTATAACAGCTGCAGTTTGTTCGTAATAGATATTGTTTATTATACGGCGATCTCTGCTGTCTAGACCAATTGAATTTAATATTTTCATCAGTTCGTCTTGTTTTATTCTATCGAACGCCTTCTGGTAATCCACAAAACACACATATATATCACAATTCACGTCTCTACATCTTTGAAAGAAAACTTGTATTGCAAAAAATGCCTCTCGAGTACCCAATGCATCCCTTAAGCCGAATTGGTGTTTGTCATGTGTTCTTCACACTTTTTATATATCCTTTTATGTATAATTTTTAAAAAAGTTTTCAGGAGATGGCTCATAAGGGTTATTATTCGATAATCTTCACATTTTTTGGCATTGGATTTTTTAGGGATTGTTATAAAAGTTGATCTTAGCCACTGTTGGGGTATTTTTCCACTTTGGTATATATTGTTGAAGATCAAGGTACGTCTTTTTATTTCGTCTTTACCATAATTTTCAAAAATTCTGAGTAGAACTCGTCTGGTCCTGCGGCTTTTTCCTCCTTAATGTTATTTATAGCAGCTTCTACTTCCGCTTCGAGAATAGGTCGTCCGGTATCGTCATTTTTATTTTGTGTGATGGTGACATTCCTATCGTGTTCAAATGTTGTTGTCACATAGTTTATCCACGTTGTTTTGTTTCTTCATTATCAACTATTGGATTTCCTTGAGCGTCTGTTAAGTGTCCCGACCTTTTTAATTTATAGATGCCTGCTGCTTCTTTGATATTTTTGTGGAGGTTGAAGAAATGGTGTTTACGTTGCAATATCTCGATGTCTTCGCACTGTTTTTCCAGGTTTCTATTTTTAGCTTCTTTGACAGCTTTTTTTTATCTAGACAGCTTTGTCTAGAAATTAAAATGCAACGTTGTCTTTCCGCTTGGATTCTCTTCTTCTGTCCATCATCTGTAATATACCGTCGGTCATCCATGGTTTTTTCTTTTCTGTCTTTTTCGGTCGCAGGTATTGGTCTAATATTTCCTTTTCAATTTTTTCTGTGGTTTATTTCTGTGTCAACATCATTAACTACTTCTGACTTAGATATGTTGTTCTTCAGATATTCCCGTACTTCTTGCTTTATGCCCTTATCTCTTAGTTGTTTGAGATCGTATCTTATAGGATTAAGTCTGACTTAATATCTGCACCAGGGTAGGTTTTCACTGATGTTATTGAGTTTTTGAATCTTTTATTTATTAAAATATAATCAATCTGGTTTCCTATGAGATTTTCTGGCATGTCACCCGGGAGCGCCATGTGAATGGTAATTTGGAAAGTGTATTGGTGATTACCAGCTCTTCTTCCGTAGCAAATGTGAGTAGGCGTTTTCCTCTCTCATTTCGCTCACCCAGAACCCATGAACTTACTACTTCACCATAACTACCCTTACCGATTTTGGCATTAAAATCACCCATAACTATCGTTACTTCATTGGTTTTTAACTTACTTAGGACTTTCCTTAAATCGTAATAAAAAGCCTCTATTACTTTGTCTGATTTGTCTGCTGTGGGTGCGTGGATTTGGATTATGTTGGTTTTTGCTGGGAATAAATCCAATTGAATGAGCACGATTCTTTCGAATATTGGAACAAAATTCGTAATGTATTTAATTATTTGTTTATTTAAAATTATTCCGACGCCATGTTTATGTTGACCTTTTGTATTTCCCGAGTAGTATTCTTGGTGTTCGTTTATTTGACATTTTCCGGCATCAGGCCATCGCATTTCACTGATGCCCATTATATCGATATTCAGTCTTTCCATTTCATGGATGGCATTATAAATTTTGCCTGCTTTGTACATGGTCTTGACGTTCCAGGTGCACATTTTAATAATCTGCTTAATTTTTCTAGACGCATCCTTTTCTTTAACTTGGGGGTTTCGCTTGCTAACTACCTGGGAGGCCCCGAGGTTCTGTGTTGTTATTCCTCCCCTGCCGGATGTTGCACTCCGATATAAATGATCAGTAGTCTTCACTTTCAAAGCTGTAGCCATGATAGATGTACAAGAGATATCCATATGGATCTTTAATGTAGTAGTTTCTCCTTGCTTTCTACATCCTTACGCCATTGACCTAGTTCTCGATTCATCCGCCCTTAGGGCCAATTTCCCAACCCTAGGACAAAAGAGTGCCCTACCACTTACCAACTCATCCGCCCGAAGCCGTTGGTAGGTAAGTGGGGGATTGCTTATACCGGCAATCACTCGGATGTCAGAGCCCGTTTGTTATCTAGCAGGATGCACCGGATAAACAAAATCAAGATCATCACGCGTGCAGGTGAGGTTGACATTTGGATAGGAGAGGCTATACGTTGCGCATCACTATCCCTTGCATCCCGCCTTCCTTGGTTCTTATAGTGGTTCTATATTGTATTACTTTACAATATTCTGTAGTTTTTTAAAACTAGTACTCTTGTAAAAAAAGGTTAAATTTTATTTCTACAGTAGCGGTCAGTGAGAAAATAGTCTGATTTATATTCTGCTAACGTAACAAAAATAAGGTAAACGTGATTTTAATTTTAACTAAAATTGCAAATAAACGCTTTACCCTTAAGCCTTATGCAAAACGTACCTTATAATTATTTAATTTAGTATTTCTATATAAAAACTAAATTCTGCATATAAGAAATATTCTGCAAAATGAATTTGTACTTGGACGTATTGTGCAACTTAATTATACAGCATTATTTCTATAATAGTCGATGTATATTGATTGTCACAGATAGCAAAAATACATTTGACTATCATGGAAATATTCCCACAATTACAATTAAACCAGATCGAGACGATTTTAATGCATCCAATCCATTTCATAGTTACTACGGCTGTAAAAATATAATAATTAAAAGCGACAAACCGGTAACTGCTTTTACATTGATTGAGAAAGAAATAAGACTTAGTTTGGAACGATTTCATTTGAGGAAATACTTAATTGCACCAGGGTAAGTTCAAATTGTTCTTATAAAAAGCAATATTGATTATCACTAGTCCATTTCCGAGAACATATTTTTCTCCACAATAGAAAAAAAATAACATTTAAAATGGTTCACTGAAAAAGGTTCTAGGACTAATTTTATGCTACGGTTCTTCAAAGTTTTCTTTTTTTTAACGATTTTTGCTATTTTTAATAGCATATAGTTTTACTTTTTTTACTTTTTTAAATTCTTCGTTATAACTATTTGCTTGTACACTTAGGTATATGCATTACAAAATATAAAAGAAAACTTATTTGTAGTACTTTAAAACAATCTTTTGAAAAATACTCTTAGGCTAAGTGTAACCAAGATAGTGTTTGTCAAAGTGTCATGCTTGTAACTATTTTTACTAAGTTTGACGGATAAGTTTTAAATTTCCATTTATAATTTAGTCCATTCTTTAAATATTTGACCTCTAAATCTCACGAATAAGCTAAATTTTGCTGAGAATGTCAAATTTGGGACCCGCCAAAAAAGATGCAAAAAGTTTACCACCTCCGGCTTCCTCCTCTCAAACCGTCTCTCATATGGGGGGGGGGGTTAGGTGAACTCTAATTTAACAAAAAACTGTATCAAGTAACTAAAAATCCTTCTTCTTCTTCTTCTGGTTTCTATCCGTTTCGGATGTTGGAAATATTGGCAATCATAACCTTGCTCGCTGCGGCTCGAAACAGCTCCGTTGAGGTTTTCTTAAACCATGTTCTTAAATTTCTCAGCCATGTAATTCTCGTTCTACCGGGTCCTCGCTTACCTTTGACTTTACCTTGCAATATAGACTGCAGCAGGGAGTAACGGTGCTGATTTCTCATAACGTGTCCCAGATATTTCAATTTTATGCGTTTGATCGTAAACACAATCTCTGGTTCCTTTTTCATTTTTCCTAGAACTTCCTTGTTCGTGATCCTTGCTGTCCATGATATTCTCAGCATTCTGCTATAAAGCCACATCTCAAATGCTTCAAGTTTTTTAAAAGTGGTGTCTGTAAGCGTCCCTGCTTCCGCCCCGTACAACAACACAGAGAAAACATAGCATCTCAAATGTCTCATTTTTGTATCTGGGGATATGTTGTGACATGAAGATGGCGCTCATTTTGTTAAAGACCGTTCTTGCCTTTCCTATGCGGCACTTTATTTCCTGTACATTGCTCCACTGTTCATTTATAATAGTTCCCAGGTAGCGATACTGTTTTACTCGCTCTATCTGCGACCCATTAATGTATAGATGAGCCTCGTTTATATTCTCCTTGCTGATAATCATTTGTTTCGTTTTGTGGGTATTAATGTTTAGTCCGTACTGTACTCGTTTATTCTGTCCATTAGCCTCTGAAGTCCCTCTAAACTATCTGCTATCACCATGGTGTCGTCGGCATATCTAACATTGTTTACATTTTTACCATTTAGAAGGATGCCTTCGTCTATTCTGCAAAGAGCCTTGTTATAAATTTTCTCTGAGTACATATTAAATATCAACGGCGGTAGGATACATCCCTGTCTAATTCCACGTAGTATTTTTATGTGATCTGTTTCTTCTTCGTTAATTTTCATGTATGCGGTCTGATTCCAGTAGAGTTCTTAAATTATTCTTTGTCATCCAGGTCTGCCTCTTTTAAAATGTTTATCATCTTTTGATGTTGAACTCTTGTCAAATGCCTTTTTATAGTCGATCAAGCACGCGTATACGTTGCAGTTAACGTCCCTGCATCTTTGAATAAGTACCTGTACTCCGAAAAGTGCCTCTCTGATATCCACTGCGTTAATAAAGCCGAACTATCTGTCCGATATTTGTTCCTCGCACTTCTTATAAATTCTTTCATGGAAGACTCTAAGAAACAGTTTCAACATGTGGCTCATTAGGCTGATTGTTCGATATTCTTAGCACTTTTAGCACCCTGTTTTTTAGGTATCGCTATGAATTCTGATTCTAGCCATTTATCAGGGATGATTCCTGTATTGTATATTTTATTGAAGACAGCCGTGATCCAATTTATTTCTTCTTCCTCCAAGAGTTTTAAAAATTTAGCTTCGATATTATAAGGCCCTACAGCTTTCCTGCTTTTCATCCGTTTTATTGCTTCTTCTACCTCGGATTTAAGTATATCCGGGCTCGTCATCCTCTCTGAAAATGGATGCCTATAATCCGTTCTTTGATCTTGAAAAAGTGTCTACAAATATATTCTTTAATTGTCTTTCATCTCTTTGGTGTCAATGAATAATTTTCTTTTTTCCAATGGATTTTCCAAATCCATTGGTGTCTTAGATCCTTAGAAAATAATATTTTAGACTGAAATTAAAAATTGCCGGTGGCTACAAGCCTTGTTTCTGAGAAAACGGTTTATTCTATAGAAAAAGTGCTAATAAACATTTTTTGTTTAAAATTATCAATTCTAGGTACACTTCTTGTTTGAAACATTTTTTCTACAGCGTACAGATTCTTGGTAAATCGTTTTCCGTTCCCCTCTACCCTACAAGGAGATTTTATGGGGAAGCTAGAATAGAAGTGGCAAACTTTTTGCACCTTTTTGTGGTTTCAAAATTAATATTTTCAGCAAAATTCAGTTTGTTGTATATTTTTTTAGAGGTTTAGTGGTAGATATCAGCATCTCTGACGACTGCTACTAGAGTATTCTTTACTTGTACATCTAAGTATACAAACCGTTGCAAATATCAGAATTTGAAGAACCATATTTTGGATACCGTTAGACTTGAAATATTTTATAATAGATTATTTTAAAGTGCAAAGAATAAGCTTTCTGTTTTTTATTTAGTAACGTAGTTACCTAAAATGTACAAGAAAAAAAAATATACTCATAAATTTAAAAAATAGCTGCAAAACTTCGCAAGCATCGATAAAGTTATAAAACTATAAATAACCATATCTTGCTTAAAATTAATCCTAGGATATTCTACAGTAGACCATTGTAAAGGCACTTATTTTTCTTACTACTCAGTGCCGTAAACTTTGAGCTATATTGCATACACTCAAAATGCGTATACTTAAATTTCGTAAAAAAAAGTTAAAGAACAATGTTTTCGAAAAAATAGGGAAAATTGACAAAAAATGGTGTGAATTGCGAACTTTGAAAAATCGTATCTCGGATACTGTAAAAACTTATACTTAACTTCATTTTAAAGAAGAAAGACATTTTTTTTGTAAGGCAATGCCCATACCTACGTGAATAAAAGTTATGGGACAAAAAATATAAATCGCGTGTATTCTTGTTTTTTTCTTTTGCTTGGTTTTTTGAATATATCTTTGTCAAAAAAAAACATATTTTTGATTTTAAAAGGTGATATTTAAATTAAAGAGGGAATTAAATTTTAAACAACTTCTTTGTACATGTATACATACTAAAACTGTACAGAATTCAACCAGATGCACTCTAGTGCATAGGGACAAATTATTCATCCTTTTCTCAAAAACGCACCCTGTAAATGCACCCGGATCAGCCTCATGACTTTGTCGAAATTATTGTGACCTTGAATAACGGAATTAATTATCTGAATAAAAATGCATGGAGAAAAT
The DNA here is from genome assembly GCA_918026665.1 of Diabrotica balteata. Taxonomy (NCBI): domain Eukaryota; kingdom Metazoa; phylum Arthropoda; class Insecta; order Coleoptera; family Chrysomelidae; genus Diabrotica; species Diabrotica balteata. Next base: position 75,382,035 of record OU898276.1, on the reverse strand, counting down.
TATATTCTCAATATATTTAAAATATATATAATATATTAGCGATGAAACAGGAGAGATTATGCCATGATTGAAATCGTTTCTTACAGGTGTACAAGAAGGTCTTACAAGAAAATTACAAATTGGATACTTACCGGATACCAATTACTGAAACAACTAGTAAAACAAAAAAAATTTACTCATTTTCCTTCTAAATAACTAAATAAAACTTTGCTCTGCAACTGATACCTTCTTCGTCTTTACGTGCCATCTCCACGACGAAGGTTGGCAGTCATCACTGCTATTCTAACTTTTGACACTACAACCCAAAAGAGTTCAGTTGAGCTGCAGCCAAACCATTCTCTGAGGTTTCTTAGCCAGGACATTTTTCTTCTACCTATGCTGCGTTTTCCTTGAATCTTTCTCTTCATTATTAGTTTTAAAAATGCATATCTGCCACCACGTGTTATATGACCTAGATATTTTAGTTTTCTTATTTTGATGGAATCCAGTATCTCCCTGCCTGTATATATTCTTTTTAGTACTTCTTCATTGGTTATTCTGTCTGTCCAGAAGATTCTCAGTTTTCTTCGATATGTCCACATTTCAAATGCTTCCAATTTATTGAGACATTATTTATTTAAAGTCCATGTCTCTACACCATACAATAAAACAGAAAATACATAACATATTAGTACTCGTTTTCTAATATTTAGGCTGAGGTCTCTACAACATAATATTGAATGCATTTCTAGGCTTTTCTATTCTAACTATAATTTCTTTGTTATAATGGTTTGTGTCATTAATATTAGCCCCTACATAGGTATAATTCTGAAGTCGTTCTATCGTCTTAATATTTACGTGGAGATTATGTATCTAATATTTTCTTTAGATATAACCATGAATTTTGTTTTCTTTATATTTAGTGACAGACCAAATTCTTCACTCGTTGCAACAACCTTATCTAAAATTCTTTGTAGATCTGTAATATTTTCTGCTATTAGTATTGTATCATCAGCATATCTAATTTCATGTATGGGTAGGCCATTTATTTTTATGCTTGCCACTTCACCTTTTCATGCTTTTTTGAATATTTCCTCTGAGTTTTGAATATTTTTATTTTATTAGTTTTTAAATTATTTTTTCTTATGAAAGCTTCTTGTTCATAATACAAATTATTTATTATTCTTATATCTCGTGTGTCGATGTTCTTTGTTCTCAGTAGTTTTATTAACGGATTATGTTTAACTGTATCGAATGCCTTGTTATAATCTAGGAAGCAAGCATAGATGTCCTGGTTTACATCTAAACATCTCTGTATTAGCACATTTACTGCATATAATGCTTCTCTGGTTCCCTGAGCATTTCTAAATTAAAACTGAGTTTGTCCATAACTGAAAGCAAAATCCACAAGGAAAAATTCCTGTAGCTGGCTGTATACCACGTATAACAAAAAGAGGTTAATCTTTGTAAATGGGTATATTTATTTAAAAAACCCTTAAAGGGCCACATCAATAAAACAAACGTTTTCGGACCACACAGTCCATCATCAGGTTTTTAAAATCGAAAAATGCCTAAAAATAAGTATAAACCATTTAGTTAAAACAAACGAGATTGTGAAATTTTGACTATGGTTGAAAAGCAAAAGATGGTTATACTTACTAGGTCACAATGCCTGAGCCACCAAAATACTAGGGTAAAAACCCTTTAAATTACATTTAGTTATGAAATATTGTACATTGTGTTGTAAAATAACTGTGATGTTCAGTATTAAATTAAATTTGACTGTAGGTAACACATGGCTCAATCTGGTTCCAGAGCCGGTGAGAGGGAACCTCTACACTCGGAGAACAGCGTGGAACTGATTGACAAGATACTTTTGAAGGATGAAGATAACAGAATGTCAATGCAACAAAAACTATAATAGTTGTACATAGTATTACTACAGCCAAAAGATTCAACAAGTTTTGATGATTTTAAAAAAAATAACAACAATCTAGGTGTTGGGATTTAAAAACTTTTTTATTTATTAATTTAGGGTATAAAAGATGTCAAATTAATGATGGTTTTATAGTCATGATTAATAGAATGACCTGTGCCTTAGGCAACTTATGTTGCTTTTCGTCGTATGGAATGTGGTCTAAAGTGTATTTAATATTGGGTTAGCTTATATATATATATATATATATATATATATATATATATATAATATATATATATATATATATATATATATATGTGAAATTTATCCTTTTATGTTTAACACATCTAGGACAAGGTAAAAATGAAATAACAAATATTTGAAGCTAATATCAGACCTCATATTTAAATGACTTTATTTAAGACTGCTCCTATGGTGAAAAATTAATAAAATTAAGTTTAGTAAGATGGAAATCTACAGGCTGAAGAAATTGAAGTAGTAACATATGTGATTGAATTTATAACTGAAAGCATTCCTCTTTAAAAAAATACAAAATGAATTCTTAAAACTTTTTTGTCCAGTATGTTGGACAGCGCCATTATGCTACAGGTGTTGCTAGCTTCAAGACTTGATCGGAAGTGACTTTATCGTTGAAGAGCGTATCAGACCTTAAATTTAGTTGCACATGCTAAATTATATGATAGTTATTAACTTAAAATTCCTATATGGTAATATGGTTTGTTACAATCTTTTTAAATGGTAGCACCCTACGGCTTTGTAATATTTGGGTCCACTGACTATATGAAATCCCAAGAAACTGGTTACCATTTTCTTTATTATTTTTATTTTCTCTTTTCTCCCGTTTGAAGTTGCTTTTTTGTGGTTCGTCGCATAAATCTATTAACCCTTTATAGGGCAGAATTATTTTTTGGTAATATAAACAAATTCTTTGCAGATTATAGATAAGGAATGATCCGTTATTGAACTTTCATTCGTATTTTCATTTTATTTTCACTCCTTGTTGTTTTTTTTAGGTGGTTGAAATTTCGACCACAGTCTGATTAGGTATGTTGACTTTGGTAAATGTAGTTGTGGTTCCATAATCGATCACAGAAAAAAACACATTAATTAAACATTTTTATTATGAAATAATGGAAAACATTGAATACATAATGCAACCTGGCAATCTGAGCATTTAATACTTGAAAGTTTTGGCTTTGCTCTCGTTAAACAGAGTGCACAACGTCTTGATGTTCCTTTTTCTGGCATGTGATTGCCAACATCGCTTAGTCTCACCGTGCTTTTAACGCTAACAGAATTAGTGGTTGCTCCCATTTTCTTCAGTTTATTTCTTCCTATTGTTACCTTAGGTCCTGGTCTCTTTCTGTTATAGAAATCACCTATGAGCTCGTTGGCCAATACACTTCTAAAATACAGGTGACTCATTGGTTTCGATTAATTGGACCTCATTTTCATTGTAGTCTTATAAGTTATATATGAATTTACCACTGCTGCATCAATCAAATAGTAAATAATCTTCACATACCATCTTCGAGATTTCCATGAAATTTAATAATAAGCATGAAGTTGATCGAATAGATCGACTCCACCCATATAGCGATTGTAATCACTTATGGCTTTTGGACACTTAACACTTTCTTGTTCACCATTCGGTTTTCTTCGCAAAACTGAAGTAATCTCAAGTGGAGTATGCATAGTACTGCCGACTAAAACCCATTTGCGCCCCCGATCTTTCCATTTAACAACAGACATATCATTGGACATGAAATAATCGTGTTCTCCCATTTTCATTGTTTTTTCCTTTCTCATTTGTGTTGGAAAGCCTTTACGATTTATTCTAAAAGTTCCACAGCAGAACAAATCATAGGTTAACATTTTCTTAAGAAGAGGAAAACTCGAGAAAAAATTATCGAAATAAATGCAGTAGTTTGCGCCTCTAAGAGACTCGGTAATGTCTAATACCGTTTTAGCGCCTAAACCATATTCAGCATGTTGTGATTGAGATTTGCCTTCATATATGCTAAATTTGTGCACGTATTTAGTTTCGGAGCATGCAACGACCCAAAATTTAAAGCCTCTTTTTATGGGCTTTTTCGGCATATATTGTTTGAGAGAACTTCGCCCCTTGAAAGCAACCATACTTTCATCTACCGCAACATTTCTACTTGTATAAAAGTTCTCTTGAAAGCGTTGCTACAGTTCTGTTATCAAAGGCCTTACTTTGAACAGTTTGTCAAAATTGGGGTTATTTTGATTTCTTTCCATGTTTTCGTTATTGTTTAGATGGAGAAAACGAAGAATTTTTAAGAATCGTTTTTGCGTTAAAATTTGCGAAACTCTTGGCACGTGCATGTTAATATCAGTTGACCAATAATGTCTCAAACTAGGTAGTTTATGAAACCCCATGATTATAAGAACCCCTAGAAATGATTTCAGTTCTTCCTCAGTTAGGTCGAGATTATTATGATTTTGTTTTTGAGCATAGAGATTTGACTGTGTAATTATATTAGCTATAATATCTTTGCTCATGAACAAAGAAAACACGTCGAATGGTGAATTTATAGTGACCGGTTTTGCTGGGCCAAGTAGTCTTCGAATATTTTTGTGCATCAAAAGCGTTCTTTCTTCATTTATATGTATCATCGCACTTTACTGTGTTCTTTTGGTTCTCTTCTATTTCGTCTTCGCCTGAGGAAGTATCGACGTCGTCAAAAATGCGATTTGTTCTTACCTGAGGGTGGAAAGCTATATCATCCATTGAGTCATCTGAATCAACATCAAGAAATTCAACCTTGTCATCATTAGACAATGAAGTAATAGTCGCGTTGGATGCAACCGACGTTCGGTTGGAAATAGGAAGATTATCTTCTGCATCAGAATTACCCTCAAAATCTGAATTTATGGCTTATTGATATGGAATACCATCTATGTAATCAAATAAATCATCCTGAGTCATATTTTGTAAATTTTTAAGTATATTGCGGTGTTCCATTTTACTGCAAAAGATACGTACATTGTTGTATACAAATACTTGAAAAATTTAATTACTTGATCTAACGCACAGCAATTTAATTCTTGGAAATATTATTCAAGTAAGTCAGATTTACGTAAAAAAAAGAATATAATTGTATAGATTTAAAATAAACAAGAGTGAAAATACATTTCAATAGAACAATTGTAAAATCAGCATGTGCTACCTTTAGGTTATGTTTAGTAAATCAAGATATATCATCTTAGCGCCAATAAAATCTGAATAGATAATAAAAGACCATAATACTGTGATGTGTTACCTTGAGTTTGATGTATAAATCTTTTGTAAATTATTTTTCTAACTTTTACAAACGGCAAAAATCTGTGATCATGTTCAACGGTAACTTACAGAGTATGATGGGTTGTGGTTGGCGAATGGACCACATTGCTGCCACGTTGCCGTATTTTGTTCTGTGGTGTTCATTTTGGGTACAATTCATTTACAAACACTGAATTTGCACTTCGGTAACTTTTCATGTCAATTACTAGCTCATAAGTATTAATAATAGCAGTGGTCGAAATATCGACCACAGACCTATAAAGGGTTAAACTACTAACATCCAAGTGAGTTCGGCAGACACTGATTCATCTACCCGACTAACTAGGAGGTAACTTATGCTCATTATTTTGACTGACTTGTAAATTTGATTGATTAACGCGACAGTCTAATATTAAAATTCCATAATTTTTCTGTACATTTTCAAGTTTATACGTTAACATCAATTGTTTCATATCTGACGTATGTTACAGAAGACCCACTACACCGGCCTCTAAAATATCACAACAAATCAATACCTTATCTTTAAATTTCTGTTTTGGTTTGAATTTTACTTGGTCCATACAATTTTCTATATCGTCTGAATGAATTTTTTTTCAGACAAATGCTTTTGCTATCTGAAAAATGGCTTCGATGTCATATCACTTCCTTTGTCGATATCAGATGTATGTTTATATTACGAGAAAGATTTGTAATTTGAAGTTGACATAACTTAAAACCAGTTGCAAAAAATATGTCTCTTGGCAAGTATCAACACAAATTCTAATTTAATAAAATAATTAATAAATTCAAATGTATATGTAACTAATAAAGGGTTTGACAAAAATGACTACCCATTGTTATTTATAAACATTAAAATAAAGGAATTTCACAAGATTGAAAAAAAAAAGAAACACCAAAACACTACAAGCAATCCAGAAAACACACAAAAAGTGATTTTAATGTCACAATACCTTATGTATTTTTCCATGTATTTCTGTTTTTTGGAAAAATATATACATGGAAAAGACTGAGGAAGACCTATTTCCAGTAGTGGATAGATCCGGGTTAAATGATGATGATGACCTTTTTCATAGGGCTTATCAGAAAAATTAAAAAGGATAGAAAATAAAGGCATCACAATAACTTTTAAAAAAATCAATGCAGTGAGATTTAGTCTGCCAAAACTAAACCGAAACACATACGAAATATCAAAAAACTGCATCTATAAAAGGCTCTATGAATGTAACAATTTTTATGTAGGAGCCTTATATGCAACATATGCCACAATTTATATGCAAACATGCCTGAAAGACAAGAACAAAGTACAACGGAAAGATGCATCAATAATCATGAAAGAAACAGACATAAAAAGAGAAAAGTTAAAGAAGCCTCTCATTCTAATTAACCAAAAAAATTAAGCAAATGCATCAGCAGAATATAGCAGGTTCTGGTTGTCAATAAGAAGTCAACAACAAGAATATACCAAAAATGGCAGATTGATAGAAGGTCGTCGACATATTATCTACAAATATACACAATACATGTGCAACACACAATACATAAAGACATTATCTACATAAACACTCATTACACAAACAAATCATATAAAAAACACACATAAGAACAGTTAAAATTTGATATCCTGAAGGTACAAAACACCACTCTTAAATGTTTTCAACTAAAAGGCTATTCCCTGGAAGATCAAAGCCACGTAAGTCAGCTATAAATTTAGAAAAAACAGCAGCTACTAACAACTTGTTGGTTATATCATTTTGTAAAAATTTTTAAAATAATACTTTGTTGCAAACGATTTCCGGAGTGGAAACTGAAACGTTAAATATTAGTTCATTAATTAGTTAATTTACTATTCATTACAAACAAATGTAGGGGAAGTGAGGGAACAGTGTTACAAAGGGAACAGTGTTACATTTGCTTTCTGTTCCCCCTCTTGGTGGATAGGCGAACTACATGTACCGTAACCTCATTAAAGGTCGGATGCCTTCCATAAATCAGTTATCGTAGTTAAATACAAGTATTTTGTAGTCAAATATTTTCATAACAGTTTTTATACCTGTGAAAAGTAAAATTAGTAGTGCACTAGTATATGGGTAAGTAGGTACGTTAGTAATTCATTCATTTTATATTATGGATGGAAAGTAAATATATTTCTATTGGATTTACACTTAAAACCATAACCTATATATTTCATTACCGCGCTAAAAATTTAGTTCTATGTGCATTGGCGTTCAAAAGTGAACAGTGTTACAGTTACAAAAATTGTTGTAACACTGTACCCCTAGTAAAACGATTAATTATAAATTTCTTGATTATAAATTTATTTTAACGAGAAAATGCCACGTAAAAGCAAAGGTGTAAGAACCCTCTTAAAAACCGATGAGAAGATTCTCAAAAAAGCTGTTCTGGATGTGCTTCAAAATAAAATGAGCATTAGAGGAGCAGCGAAAAAATACAAATTATGTCACATGGCGTTAAAACGTTACATAAATAAATACAAAAATTCAGAAAATCCTCAATCAATAAAATTTGAACCAAATTACAAAATAAATCAAATTTTTTCCAAAGAGTTGGAAGATGAACTCGAATCATATTTAATAACAGCAAGTAAAATACATCATGGTTTGACCCGCAAAGATACCTTGGGACTAGCCTATCAATTGGCTGTAAGTAAATTGTTACAACAATTTAAATTTGTCTACTTGGAATTTTTATGTTTCAGGTTCGCAAAGGCCTAAAAATCCCGAAAAACTGGGATACCAATAAACTCAGCGGGAATAGACTGGTTAGTGGGATTTCGTAAGAGGCATCCCATATTGTCTCTCCGCACAACTGAAGCAACAAGCTTATCAAGAGCCACAAGCTTTAATCGGACTAATGTAAATGCTTTCTTCAAAAATTTAATCAAAGTATATGGAAAATTTGGAGATAGCATATCCCCCGATTTAATATATAATTTGGATGAAACTGCAATCACCACGGTACATAATCCACCGAATGTGCTGTCTGCTAAAGGACAAAAACAAGTTGGCCAGGTAACATCAGGCGAGAGAGGAGTGCTGATTACCGCTTGTTGTATTATTAATGCTGTTGGAAACACTGTTCCACCATTTTTAGTTTTCCCAAGGGTACATTTCAAAAATCAAATGTTATTTGGTGCCTCTGCAGACTCAAGTGGCAGTGCAACAAAGAGCGGTTGAATGAACGGGGAAATTTTTGTTGAGGTTCTGATCCATTTCCAAAGACATGTTGAGTGTTCAAAAGAAAACCCCGTGATACTAATTTTTGACAATCACGAATCGCATATCACAATTTTCTCTTTGGAATTTGCAAAACAAAGCGGGATAATTATGGTTACGTTGCCACCACGTACAAGTGCGAAACTTCAACCTCTTGACAAAACTGTTTATAAAAGCTTAAAATCCAATTATAATTCTGCTTGCAACGACTGGATGATCTGCAACCCTGGAAAAGTCATTTCCATCTATGATGTTGCTGCTCTATTTGGTATAGCATTTCCTAAAGCATTCTCTATCTCAAACATAGTCAATGGGTTTTCTTCGACAGGCATATGGCCTTTAAATCGAAATATATTTACAGACGATGACTTTTTGTCATTCAGTGTGACAGACCGCTCTCTGGCTACAGCAACTTCATTTCAGACTTCAAACAGAGATCAACCTCAGCCTTCTACCGCGGCACAAGTTCCTTGTGACGTAGCATATGAGCATACATTACATGTAACAGATTCGAATCATGAGACTATAGTTTCAAAGTCTCTAATTAGTCCTTCCACTTCAACTCTTGCGCCTTCACCTCGCATTGTAATACCTTTATCTACCCCTCCTAGGAATATACAGCACCAACAAGAAGAGAGACCCTCTATGTCAAGTGTATTGGTCAAACAAACAACTTTAATTTCACCTGAACTCGTTAGACAGTTTCCAAAAGCCCCACCAAGGAAAACAAACATCACAGGAAGGAAAAAAGGAAAATTCATGGTGATAACAGACACTCCTATTAAGGACGAATTAGTAAATGAATTATTGGAACGAAGTAGAAAGAAAGCGAAGGCTGTAAAGAAAAAAATCATTAAGGAGAAAAAAGATGCCGAGAGTTCTGAGGAATCAGAAGGCGAAGTTCCTTATGCTGAAAGTAATGCTAGTAACAATTTGGAAGGCGAAGAAATGGAAATGGATTATTCATCAGTTTTAGTTGGCATTTATGTGCTTGTTGCTGAAGGGGAGCCTAAAAGTAATATTTTTTTGGTGGGTTTAGTCGAGGGGGAACTGGAGGAAGAATATGTGATTGTCTACATAAAGAGAATTAAACCTCTGTTTAAATTTGTAAAAACTGAACAATCCTACACTTTTCGTAAGGAATATATTATACACAAATTGCCACCACCAGTTGCTGCAGGTGGAACAAACCGGACATCTGAGATGCTGGTTTTTAATATCGATTTAACAAAATTTAAAAATTCACTTGAATAGGTTTTATCAAATTTACTTTTTCTCTATCTTGAATATCTTGATAATTTTGACATTTAGGCCTTATGTTTATAGTTTTAATTAACAATACATCTTTTCCTAATCATTTATGTATTTTTTCTCCTTTCTCATGTTTTTATGGCTTGTAACACTGTTCCATGTACATTGTAACATTGTACACTACCGCAGGGTACAGTGTTACAAATGACAAATTTTCAAAGTCATGCTATACTTTCATACCTTATTCTTGTAATGTTATAATACTTTATCAAAAAACAAAGTAAACTATATACTATCATATAATGATAAAAATAAACTTAAAATATTCATGTCGATCAACTTTGTGACGAATTAAAAAAGTTGTAACACTGTTCCCGCACTTCCCCTATTCATTACAATCAAATCTTTAAAATAGATTGAAAACATTTTTACAGTTTGTATGTTCTAGTAACTACATATCTAATACTGAAATTATTGTTTATTTTACATTGATAAATTTTTTTAAATATTCTGTGTTATATATAATTATTAAAGACTATAGGTTCATCTACTATCCCTTAGGAATAATATGGTGGAAGATATCCTGGATATATTTTCAACCTACGAGATTAATTACGTCACGGATATAGTCGGTATTGAAAAAATTGGATTCAGTTCCGAGAACACAAAATTTTGGCGCACCCAAGTGGAATCATACCATCTGTGGACTCACAAATATAAGGAACTAGATAACAATTGTGAAAAAGTATTATTGGATATTTGGTATTCAAAAAATCAATCATTTGTGTTTGAAAACAATTTGTATCCAGATAAACTTAAAAATCAGCTGGGACGTGTACTCAAGTTGGCAACTATGCATTATGTACCATACAACATCATAGGTATTACTTGTTTTTTATTTATTTTGCTTAGTAGATGTAGAGGCAGGGTTTAATATAAAGGGTGTTTAAAAAGTAATCTGAAATAGTTATTAATTTTGTAATAAACAAACTCTTACAGTAAATAAACTTTATTGTTAACGCCAGTCATATGGACGGATTAATGCTAATAGTAATGCTGAACTAATTAATATCTCCCGTAACTCAAAATTCAAAGATTTCTAATGGTCTGTGGTTTAATCTGTGGCTTCTAAGAATTGCAAGGCAAAACAGACGTTGATAAACATGTAATTAGAGATATGCGGAATTTGAAATTGCACATTTCAAACCACACATATTTCCACAACATATTTCCAGAACTAAGCAAAAATCCTTGGCGAATTGGTTTCTACTACTCATAAAGAGTATATCTAAATAAAAGGAAAGACAGTTAAGATTTGATTTCACGTAAAGTGCGTCCGGATATCCGCTTAATTGTATAATTATAGTATTAGATATATAAATATAGTTTACTATATTTATTTTGTTGTTGCGGACGAATTTCTTTGGCACTACCAAAGATGATTTCCATTAATTGAAAAAAAAAGACCTTTTGTTACTTGATATTAAAAAAAATTGTTAGAATCATTTGAGTTTGCAGCAATATTTTCAATATACAGTGTAGGTAAAAGTTTATGGTCGGTATGGTAAAATTTAACAGGATATCTAACGCAGATATAAAATCATATTTTCAGCGAATAGACAAAGATAACAATCATCGTAAACTGTAACTAGTTGATTGTTTACCAGTATTCAAATTAGCGAGTACACAAACATATTGGCTATTATCATTTATGTGTATAAGTATTGAAGTGAAAGAACCTAACGAAGGATATATTTCTTATAACTTGAAAAATAAATCAAACAATACAAATAGTACTTACATTTACATTACACATTATTAAATCGCGAATCGTCTAAATTGACATTTAAAAACAAGTTTTTCCACTTTTCTTGTTAACCGTGTTCTTCTTTTATTTAAAATTAAACCAGATTTTAAACATGTGTTCACAAGGAAAAGATTTTGTTACAATACTACAATATTTTATAAATATAGTGGTTAAGTTAGGATATACATGACGATGGTTTTTCCATCACGGTAATGGACAGTTCCAATCTCCGTTCGAAATTTTTTGTGGGTAATATATCATCAGACAAGTACATGTCGACTTCTTTTATATCTCTCGATACAGGTGTATGTTTAGATGAGTCACGTCCAATTAATTCATCAAAAATACACCATGGACTTAAGTCATCTTTATCAGTTTCTTTTTCTTGTACTGGTTGATTTTCAAGATTTACTAAACTTATGCAAAGACTCATCCGTTTTCCATCGGTGAAGAACCAGCTTTTAAAAAGTTTGCAGGGTGGATTCCTGGATATAAACTGCCAACAAGAAAAAATGTCAGGTTCATTACTTCAGGAATGTTATGTCAAAACTGATTTGATAATAGATAAAATAAAAAGTCCTATTTTCGACAATTCTGCAAAAAACACATTTAAAAAAAAGTACCTTATCTTTAGAAAGGCTTTTAAAGTATTAATTACAACATAACAAAGTTCCCAAACGGCCAATCCAAGACGTGGAAACTAGGTAGAACTTCACCTACTACATGTTAAAAAAAATGACCGAGTTAGAAGAGGCAATCCGTTCCACATCAGTATTGAATAATACAGACTTAGACTTAGACCAAATCTAAATAAATAACACTGGATTGTTTGTTCTCAGCTTTCCCAAATTTTACGGCCGTTTAAAGAAATAACAAGTACAATGAGTGACCAAAAATACTTGAAGGGAAGTTCAGTGATTGTTATGGTACGCTGCCTGCAAGAATCTTGCAATAAAATTTTAGCAAACGGTAAATTTAGCAATAAGGTTTAGCAAACCTTACATCCTTAGTATCCGACGTAGTACAATTACTAATATCGGGTTTAGCAAAAAGATTTAAAGGGATAGAACAGAGTGGCACCTTGTTATTATGTACATTTATGAATTCACCATTTAAAGTGCAGGGTTTTTCTGATAAAAATAAAGATAAAAAATTAAAGAAAAAGTTAAGAAGCTGGTTACTTCTATAATTAACGAACAAGAAGATTGTACTATTGAAAATCAACCAGTACAAGAAAAAGAAACCAATAAAGATGACTTAAATCCATGGTGTATTTTTGATCAATTAATTGGAGATGGCTCATCTACACGTACACCTGAATCGAGAGTCCATTAAAACGGTGGAAAAACCATCGCCATGTATACGGTTAATAAGAAGTAAAGTTGAAAAACTTATGTTTTTGAATGTCAATTTAGACTATTCGCGATTTAATAATAACGTGTAATGTAAATGTAAGTACGAGTTACTGTTTGTATTGTTTAGTTTATTTTTCAAGTTATAATAAATAAATCATTAGTTTCTTTCACTTCAATAAATATACACATAAACGATAATAGCCATTATGTTTATTTATGTAGGTACTCTCTTACTTAAAACTACTTTTAAGCAATCATAGTTACTTGTTTATAAAAATTTAAATTTTTAAATGCATTCATTTTTTTTTTGGAATCCTGAGAAAACTAACAAATATTTTTGAAAAATTTAAATGCAGAATAAAAGATTACATTATTACCAAGGGCCGAAAGTCCCTTAAAATAAACAAAAAGGTTTTTGAATGAGATATTTAAAATTAAAAATCACACTAATTTTTTTTCACCCCTATAACTTATTAAAATAAACATTATAGAAGTTTTCAGGGACTTTCGGCCCTCGGTAATAATGTATTGTTTCATTCTGCGTTTAAATTTTTCAAAAATATTTATTAGTTTTCCCAGGATTCGCAAAAAATTAATGCATTTAAAAAATATTGGAACGAAATTTTGTGCCTACGCTCTTAACGATAAAACTACCACGACCCATCTCTACTACTTGTTACTCGGTCGGCCAAACCAGACCAGACCAGACCGACGCTGCCAAATAATTATTGTGTATGAATATTTTTTAATGTGGCGTTATTGTATGCAGTTTATTATTTGATATTGAGAATAAGGCACAATGTGACTTTAAAATAAGCTTATTTTGATGTTTAGATTTTTAATTCGGAAATCATACTTAAAATACGAAACATTAATAAATTTTATTTATATAAAACGATTTCCGAAGTAGAAATCAAAATGTTATATTACACTTATTGTAAAGTAAACTTTTGGCATATTCCCAATAAAAAAAAAACAGTAAGCTGTCATTTAAATTAATTTCGCCCAAATTGGATTATATTAGAACATTGTTCAAATGCAAAAAAAAAACAACAGGTCAAATAAATCCAGTAAGTTTGGCAACGTTGAACTTCCCCTTTCCAGGCATATATGTTTGGCGATATAAAGGGCGAACCTAATATACCTCTCTCTTTTTAAACAGCTGTTTCTCACTCCATCTCACGTAAGGTCCATACCGACCATAAACTTTTTCCTACACTATATATATATATATATATATATATATATATATATATATATACATATATATATGAGTCATACTGTATATAAACTTCTTGATATGTACCACATGAACTTTATGTACAATTGAATTTCGGTTTCTATTCTCGTTTTTTTATATTATTTCTGTAGTCTATCCCAAAAAGTTGTTAATATTTTGATATTTTGAACAGTGTTGGCACTTGTTTTAAGGAAAGTGTCTGCTTTATATATATATATATATATATATATATATATATATATATATATATATTATATATAAGATGGTGGTATTCTTGACTGTTGATTTAAATATAAGTTATGATTTTTGAGGATGCAGTCAGTTTATTTGGCCCACAAGACAAAGAAAACTCTTTGACTTAGTGTCAAGCTTTCGAATTATATTTAATTTTTTTTCAAGACATCTATAAAAAGAAATATAAATTAACTAGTTAAAATTGTTAATTGTCTTACTTACTAGTCGTGAGATTACAGTTTTTAATATTGTACTCTACAAAACAAACCATACTAAATATAATAAATTTTTTTTATTAAAAATAACTATATTGTCACTATACATGTCATTGTCATGGTTTGATTAATGGACATATATGAATGAAAATACAGTTACTTTATGTGAAAAGCAAAACCAGTAACAATAGTTTTTATTATAATTTATTTAATTGTCTATAAAAAATATAAATTAATCCAGTCAGTAAGTAAGACAATTAACAATTTTAACTAGTTAATTTATATTTCTTGTTGTAGATGTCTTGAAAAAGAATTAAATATAATTCGAAAGCTTGACAGTAAGTCAAAGAGTTTTCTTTGTCTTGTGGGCCAAATAAACTGACTGCATCCTCAAAAATCATAACTTATATATATATATATATATATATATATATATATATATATATATATATATATATATATATATATATAATCATGTTTTATTTTGTTTAGAGGGTTTCACTCCCGAAGAATATAAAGGAACTGAGTCATCTGCTTTAAAACTTTTTGCCCAAGAAGTAAACACTACGTACAAATTTTTAAATAATAATAAAGAAGAAGAACGATGGGGAGACATTTATGAAAATTGGACCGGAGATGGTTTGCTGGGTCTCGTTGTCGATGATACGGTTGACTTTACATTCTGTGAGTAGAATATACTTATATATAATAATTTTACCGCAAACGAATTTAAAGTAAATATCAGTGCATAATTGATTTTTGACTGGCAACCTATTATCAATGTATTCTTCTAAATTTAAAAGTATATAAAAATGTAAGTTTGATGAACTACGGTATGAACGTAGTAATCCTGCAGTGGAATCTGGTACTATAATAAGCTATAGATGGCGATACCTGTTCAGCTTCACGGAGCGAATACCTGAATCTAACAGTGTCAGATATAATAACATTAAGAGTTTGGATTATAATTTTGATAAATATTGTAAAGAAATCTAAATTCTAGTTGAGAGTTTTTAATTCGGGTAAATTATACACTTTTATCTGACAGATTTACATTTTTGACAACTTAGAACTAACATTTAAATGAAACGCTATATATAATAATAATCAAACTCATAATGCAGCTTATTTCAAATCGAGTGGCGAGCCCTTCCACCAAATAGTTAATTCCGCAGATAATAGAATATCTATGATCAGACCCACTCAGTGGCGTTGCAATATTAAACCAATTAAAAATTTTAAATCGTACTAATTACAAAATTATTACTCATTTAAATAATAAATGGAGTTTGATTGTACACAGATTATTTTATAGATACCAAACTTTTTGTTTGTTATAATACCATCGTTAATAATTGATACTCTATTTCTGGTTAATTTAATAGTGTTAATTTTCAATTTAGTATCAGTTACCTTAAAACTGTAATTATAAAGTCATTATTATTGACTCTAACGACTCGTTAAGAACATACAAAGAACTGATAAGAATTATTTCCGAGAATTTCTAGTCACTAGAGTTCAAACGAATTCGTAATTTAGCCTTATTATGTTGTCTAGTCTCAACAAGAAAGATGCTACCACGCGTATTTGAACTATTTTGTAGCATGGAGATGGTTAAGTGTACTACAAGCAAACAGATCAGATTGACACCAGAACTCAAAGTAATAGTTTACAATAGATTTAAATATATGCAAATACTATTTCCTAAAGATAATCAAACCAGTATTAAACAAAGTGTGAGTGAATCTACTGGAGTATCTTTATGTACAGCAAAAAGGATCAATCAACAAGCAAGTAAACAAATGCAGAGTCAAATAATACACTAAAATTTCTAGCTACAACACTTGCTAAAAGGAAAGCAACCCTGACAGACTTGAGGGAGCATTACAAACAGTTCATTAGAAATACCATTTATAATTTTTATGAGACTAAACGTTGTCGTGTATCATTGAAGCTTTTGCATAAAAGGCTTGAAAAGGTGTACGAATGAACTGGAACTGTGACTTCTCTCTACACATTTGTGAAAGATTTGGGATTTAAATGGAAGAAACCGAAAGAAAATCTACGTTTATGAATTGAACGGAATGATATTCATGCTCTACGCATTAAATATTTGGACAAAATTAAATATTACAGAAGCGGAGGTAAGTCAATTGTATGTGTTGATGAAACCTATGTACATGCAGACACGCTACGCCAAATATCTGGACAAATGACAGTGACAAAGGATTGTTCAAAAACACTTCAAAAGGAAGTAGGTTGGTTATCGTACATGGTGGTGAGGAGATGGGTTTCATACAGAATGCCCTTTTGATTTTTAAGACAGGAGATTATCATGATGAACTTATGATAAAATTATGAAAAATGGTTGAAATAATAGTTAGTCACCAATTTGTCTGTTAGATCTGTTGTTACTGATAATGCGTCATATCATATTATACAAATTAATAAAGCACCCATCAGTAGTTCTAAAAACTGAATATTATATCTTGGTTGACAGAAAAAAATTCAACATTTGTAACGTGATTGTTAAAACCGTAATTTTATGAAATCATCAACCGACAACATCAAGATCATATTCAATGTAAATTTGGTTTGGGCGTAAATAAAAAATTAAGTTGCAAAACACAATGTTTATTTTAAGTTACAAGACGTAAAAGTGTTGGTGGCACAGGAATTTGCTAGAGAAACTGTAGATAACTGGAAGAAAGTGTGTGAACATGTTGTCAAGGTTGAAAATAAGTATGTGGAAAGTGAACGTCGCATAGATGTAATTACTGAAGAATTAAGAATTGACTTAAAATGACTGTAGTGACGACGACAGTGCATGTGATTATGAAAGTGAGTAAACTCGGTTTCGTCGTTCTTGGCGTGTGCCTGAAATAAGCAATTACGGACTCACGTCTCCCAGTATTGTAGCAATAACACCGATGCGTTTGGCGGATACGATGTCGGTGACAAGTTCGGCCTCTTTACGAACACAGATAGCTGCCAGTGACGTGTTTTTTTAACATGTTACCCTGATCTGTGCAGGTTTTTATCAGTAAACAGTTTTTAATTAATTAATAGGTTGAGCTCTTACTGTGTGGAATTCCATTACATAAAATAATACTCTCGACACCTTAAAAATTCCAGTTTATTATAAATTAACTTTCTCTCTTCCGATACCCATTGTAATCATTACTTGTGGCATTGTTCTTGAATGAGCTGGCTAATAGGTTTATAATTGTAGCAATTACCATTGATATTTTATGTTGTTTTAGTCGATTTTACATAGTCATTTTTGGAATTTGTTTCGAACAGTTTTACTTATTATTTTTTGTTGTGAATAAATAATTGTTCTATATAATAAAAAAAATGCCGGGAAAACCGATAACAGGAGAAATGCGACAATGTGTAGTTCATTTATTGGAGTATTTTACAAAAGAAAAAGAAAACAACGGACCTTTGCTTTCGTTATCATCGGTACATGAACGACTAGAGGACGCTTTGAAAATCAGTTTTCGCACAATGACAAGAATAAAGAGTGAATACAAGACAGGGGCAGCTCTTACTATACCAGGAGAGTCACGTAATGTACATTAGACTGATGATGTCAGCGATACTATAAAAGGAGATATTAGAAATGTACTGTATGGCATGAAAGAAAAAGGAGAGCAAGTTATAATTAAAGTTCTAAATAAACAATTAAGAAACAAGCATCTCTATGACGGTTCTGATACAAGTTTGTGGCGTCTTATGAAAAATTGTGGGTTGTCATACAAACTAGAAAATAGTAGATAAGTGCTATGTGAGAAACAATGTATCGTCTCCGAACGACTGTATTTTTTGAGGCATTACATGAGAAATTTTTTAAGTCCAAGCCCACTTCAGTTCGTTTTTTTAGATGAAACATGGGTATTCCTAAAAGGGGCATATAAACGTACTTGGCAAGATGACTGTGTGAAAAGCATCAGAAAAGGACACGAAAATACAGGTAAACGTTTTGTTGTTTTACATGCTGGAAGCATGCAAGGATTTGTTAAAGATGCTGGATTACTGTTTTCTACGAAATCGAAGAGTGCAAACTATCACGATTCTATAGATAAAGAGTCTTTTAAAAAGTGGGTCTCCGAAAAGCTGATACCAATGTTGGAGGAACCATCTCTAATTATTATGGATAATGCCTCATACCATAGCTCTTTAATAGAAAAGTTACCGAATGCCAGTTGGAAAAAATCGAACTTACAAGAATGGTTACGAGCGAAAAAAATAATTTTTGACGACGATTCGGGCAAGACAGAGCTATTGAGTCTTTGTCGCCAGAATAAACCACAAAATATCAGGTACGTTATAGACGAGCTACTCCAAGAACATGGGCATCAGGTTTTGAGATTGCCTCCATATCACTGTCAATATAATCCGATTGAGTTGAATTGGGGCATTTGTAAACAATACTATGATCGTCATATTGGAGAACATGGACGTGGAGATGAAACAGTGAAAAAAGTTTGGGGAGATGCATTATCTGAGGCAACACCTGCAGTGTGGGCGAGTTGTGTTAATCATACTGAAAAATTAATTCAGGACGACTGGGCAAAAATGGTCACATATGATGAAAATGAAAGTAAGATTATCATCGATTTGGCGGAAAATTCCAATGATGAAGACAGTTCCAGTGAAGATGCTGACTGATTAGCTAATTAATCAAGGTCAGTACGTTGTAACAGTTCAGAATTCGCTACAGTGCTTAAAACTTAAAAAATCTGTATCACTTTTTAATTGAAGTGGGTTAAATAATTAACACTTTTTTGGCGATATTTGGGTTAGATCCTGTCCTATTGTACTGCAAGCTAGAAAAATACTTCTTCGCAATTTATACGTATATTCCGTTATTAGAAATTTAATGAAAAATAATTTATAATTTTTTTTTATAACTATTATAACAGTGCTGCAGTGATCTCAATTTGGGAACTAAGATGCGGATAGTGAGGCGCTACGTTCTTCCAATGTTACTATATGGAGTTGAAGCCTGGACACTGACGCAAGCCACTGAAAACCGAATCGAAGCCTTCGAGATGTGGATATACAGAAAGATACTAAAAATATCTTATGTGGACCATGTCACCAACGTTGAGGTCCTATCCTCCTCCTCAATCCTTTAGCTCTTGTCAGGGCGTAGTGACATCCTAAATATTATTAGTCTGCTGTCCCCATTGACTGCGCTCTTGTGCCATATGGACGGCTTCATGTAGGGATTTTCCCACCAAACTCTACATTTGGTCCACCCATCGTATTGGAGATCTTCCTCTTGGTCTTCGGCCTTCTACCTTACCTTCTACTACCAATAGTTCCATGGTGCCCGTTCTTCTAGCTATGTGGCCGAAGTAAGTTAGGTATACTTGGTTTACTTTTTTTAGTAGCCTGTCTTTTATATGAAGCTCTTCTAGAATTGACAGGTTGGTTCCATGTTCTGTACAGGACACGCATAGAATTCTTCTATATACCCACATTTCGAAGGCTTCGATCTTACTCCTATCGATTTTTTTGAGAGTCCATGTTTCAGCTGCATATGTAGCAATGGGAAAAATAAGGGCATTGACCAACCTAAGCTTAGTATTCCTTGTTATTGTTCGGTCTTTCCATATTTTAATTAATTTAGCAGTTGCGGTTTGGGCCATTCCTAGTCTACGTTTGATTTCTGAGGAAAAATCACCATTGTTGGTTATCAGAGAGCCCAAGTATACAAATCTGTCGACTACTTCGAAAATCCCTATTTGGCGTATATGCGGTAGATTATTATTTGCTCTGTCTACAATCATTATTTTTGTTTTTCTGGTGTTGATTTGAAGTCCGAATTCTTCACTTATTCGGCTTAGCCGTTCGATGATGGTAATCATTTCGACTTCATTCGCTGCTAGTATAAGTGTGTCATCTGCGTATCGCAGGTTACTGATTTTTCTGCCTCCTATAGTGATTCCTCCATCCCATTCATCTAGTACTTTTCTCATTATATATTCAGAATATATGTTGTACAATAATGGTGATAGTATGCAACCTTGTCTAGTTCCTTTCTCTGTTTTAAATGCATTTGAATATATTCCATGTACTTTAACTTTGGCTGAGTTTTTATTATACAGATTTCTTATTAGGTTAACTAGGTGGTTAGGTACTCCCATATTTTCCATTATACTCCAGAGAGGATCCCATTTTACTGAATCAAAAGCCTTTGTGTAATCTACAAAACAGAGCAACATTGGTATGTTATGTTCTCTCGCTTTTTCTACTATCTGTCTGGTGTTGAGTATTTGCTCACGCGTTCCCTTTCCTGGTACAAATCCACATTGTTCTTCGGCTATCTCTGGAAGTAGAAAGTTCTTTAGCCGTTCATTGATTATATGTAGCAGGATTTTGCTTGCATGAGGGATAAGGGCAACGGTTCTGTAATTGCTGCATATGGTTAGTGATCCTTTTTTAAGGATAGGGATCAAGGTTGATTCACACCACTCATCAGGCCATTCAGCGTCCTATAGCGCATGACAAAATAAAAAAAGTGCTTAATTTAATTAAACAACGTAAGCTTGAGTACCTCGGCCACGTGATGCGGAACGAAGAAAAATATCGAATTCTTTAACTCGTTATGCAGGGTAAAGTATTTGGCAGAAGAGGACCGGGATACGTCGTATATCGTGGTTGAAAAATCTCCGACAATGGTTTGTGATGACCTTAGCGGAGCCGTTTCGCAGAGCAGTCAACAAAACCATGATAGCCTTGATGATCGCCAACATCCGGACCGGATAAGGCACTGAAGAAATACTATTATTTCGTTTGACATGCTATATCTTGCTCCGCCACTGGAAAAGGTAAACGAATCGAGCTTAGACAAGGAAAGACAGATGAAACAGATTATTGCAAGTGTTTTTACACGCACGTGCCAAGAACGATGAAAACGCCTTTAATATAATTTAACATTACGATGTACCTATGTAACCTAATATATGAATATAAGTTTTCCAAACTATCCTGTATGTATGTATTATTTTTTTACTTTATTACAGTCATTTCGTATATTCTTCTATTTAACTTTGTGATGATTAAGTGAGTAATATTATAAATAATAAAGGTTTTAAAGTTAAAACAATCTTTGTAATTAATATTTATTAATACTGTAATCTGTAGAACGTATCTATGATTTCACATATAGACAATCTATGTATGTGATATAATAATATTTATTAAAGTGTAGTACAAAAGTGCCAAAAATATAATCTAATATCATTGTTTAATAAATTGTATGTACCTATTTTTAATAATTTGATTTAAATCAAATAAATTAATTAAATGGAACACCACTGCTTTGTTTGGTGAGGCTTTACTGTTCCTACAAATTTCCACCACTACAGTTGAAACATACTCTACAAATATTAAAAAATAGGAAAAATAAACTATTATGTTTTAATAAATAACTGTTAAATTTTGGTACAGAAAGTAGTAAACAAAACTTAAAGAACAATTAACATTCCTTCTAATTACGTCATAATATATAAGGTGATCAATTTAAAAAAGTTTGTAAAAAAAAATTTTTAAGTTGTTTTTTGAATCACTTTATTTTTTCACAAAATGTTACAGTTTTATTACAATAAACGTTATTAAAAAAATTTTAAAAGAGAAAATGCGTGCACTTTTATTTATAAGATACAGGGTGTCAAATCTGACACTTTTTCAAAATAAAATTGGTAATATCTCGTTAAACACTCGATATATGGTAGCACAATCTTATTTAAAGAATTTTGAAGAAATGTTCTATCGAAATTTATAAGAATACATAGGGCGGTATAAGTATTAGAGTAATATATTAAAAATAAATAAGTTTTAGTTAACTTCCGCTATAACCGGAAGTGGTAGGAGGATCTAGATGTTCTAGGAGTTTATCAATAAACCCCTTACCATAATTATTTTCAGATATTAATTATGTCACGTAATTTATAAAATAAATTTTTAATAACGTTGAAAAAACCTGAAGTTTTCTTACAAGTTATCTTTTATTTGTACGTTGTAGTTAATATTATTATTAAGTTTCTCTGAATCGTCTAATTAGAACTCTACAAAATTACTTTGTATAATAAATTTTATGCCTAGCTGCCATGGGTCCTTGGGGACAACTACATCCTTACGTGGATTTTTCCGTAACATTTGAAAGATCCGGAATCACTTGTATCGTACCAGCACCAACGTAAGTATCTTTTCTTTTAAGACTTATACTTTTAGTTATATAGATATCAAATGTAAAATTACCCTAATGATAGCTTCATGAACATGTAATAGCTTAATGAACATTTAACCTCGATATTAGTACCAACGCTTGGAAACGTTACAGGATTTTATTTTGTATCTATATATTATGTTCAATAATTTCTGTCAATTCCTAACACTTTAAACCGAACAAAAGTAGTAAAAACTAAAAATGTCATCATAACTGGTATTCCAGTATTTAAGTAGAGCATGGACATTCATAAACTAAAGAAGTTTTTTCGCCATTTAGTCGTACTCATGAAAAACTGTTAGCAATTTGTCACACCATTTTTGTTAGTTCTCACCAACTACATCTTTCCAATAAAGCTTTGGACTACCTCTACCTCTACTTTTACTGGGCTCTGACATGGATAAGACAAGACAAGATAAGATGTGACAAGACTCGTTTGGAGGGGTTGTTTAGCTGTGATCGTGCTATCAATCGCAGTTTATTTTTTATTTTTAGAACCTCGTGTGTACCTGATATGTAATTGTATCTTTTATACATTTTAAATCTAAAAGTAAGTAAAGTTATCGCTAAAACTATCGATCATGATCAAAATTGAAGCATTGGAAATGTGGGTTCATAGACAAATGCTGAAAATACCTTGTACAGCAAGAAAAACTAATGCAGAAGTACTAAGGAGCGTCAACAAAGACATAGGACTGCTGAAGACTGTTAAACATCGAAAAATATCTTATCTGGGATATTTAGTAAGGGGAAGTCGATATAAAACTTTACAACTGATCCTAAAAGGCGAAATAGAGGGCCGTAGAGGTATAGGAAGAAAACAAGTTTCTTAGTTAAAAAACATTCATGAATGAACTCAGATACCAAATGCAGGACAATTATTCCAAATTGCAGAAGATCGAGAAGCCTTCACAATGGTGATCGCCAACGTCGAATAATTCTGATATGGCACGCGAAGAAGACGAAAAGAAATAATAAATAAGACTTACTCACAATCAGTTTAATTTAACTCTCTAGACGACTGGTTTCACTTTCTACAATTTGCAAAGCATCTTCAGGTCTGTCGATACAAAGTTAATTAAATGTTGAAATATAAGGGTTTTATTTTTTCAGCATTTAATTAACTTTGTATCGACAGACCTGAAGATGCTTTGCAAATTGTAGAAAGCGAAATCGGTCGACTAGAGAGTTAAATTAAACTAATTGTGAGTAATTCTTATTTGTTATTTCTTCTACCTATTTGATTTTTATTTACTTTGTAGGTGTTTCATGTCAGCACAGTAAAATAAGAGTAACTTTCGATTTTTTGTTTCCTTGCTTGTTTGCCTGTCTTTTAGTTGTCTCCCAACAAAACTATGTTTAAAATTGTGTTATTAGCGATAACGTTTTTTTCTTGTTTGAACCTGTTTAGATGTTTTGTGCGAACAACAAAACTTTTACACATTCGTTTTGTTATTAATGAGAAATTAAGACTTAGTATCAATTTAAGTTTATTGTGGTACTGTATCTGATTATTAGTTCAGCTGTAAGTTTTTGTATTGTCTCCTGTTTAACAGACCTGACACCAGAATAAGTAGCACCAGCTGTTGCTTTACAGGATAATTGGCGGAGCATTCGTTACATCGCAAATGCTTTAGAAATTTCTCGTAGTATAGTGTTTTATGCAATACAAAGATTTTGAGAAACAGGACAATACACCTGGAGCCCAGGTTAAGGTAGACAAATAACCACAAGCCAAGTTGAAAATCGCTTTCTTAGGTTACAAGCGTTACGCAATCGTACATTATCAACACTACTACTTGTTTAACGATTAAATGATGTACATAGAAATATAGTTTCCGTTTATACCGTTCGGAGACGCTTAAATAAATAGGGATTAAAGTCCAGAATACCTGTCACGGGACCTCTATTAACTGCAGATCATCGTAGGCAATGTTTACACTTAATCACTTACACATTTTAATTGAGCTGTTGACGAATGAAGTGCTGTGCTTTCATGGATGAATCAGATTTAACAGATTTAATCAGCAATCTTTGCAGATTGCTGACCTAGGATATGGAGAAGAGCTGGTAAACGTTATCAGCGATGTTGTTTTTCTCTTAGAGATAAATTTAGTGAAGGTGTTATATTGGTGTGGACAGGCATTTTTCTAGAGGCTCATACAAAACTTATTACAATTTAAGGAGGCAATTTGTACTCTCAGCGGTATATTCAGCAATGTTTGAAAGTTTATATATTGCCACTTGCCCCATTTGTTGGAGATAACTTTTGACTGATGCAAGATAATACTCACGGTATCAACCGCAAATCGCAAGAACAACACGGGATTACTTGTATGACGTTGGGATTCGTGTATTACCATGGCCTCCAAGGAGTGCAGAGTTAAATTCAAAAGGGCATGCAATAGAGATATTCTGTGACGACGTATTCGACGTAGCCATGGTGAGTTTGAAATGGGAGCAAATCCCTCAAGCTGACCTTGCTGCCTTAATCCGAAATATGTCTAATAGAATGAAAGCCATAATTAGGGTGTTTGAAGGTAATACACTCTACTAAATATCGTTTTCCATAAAAAATGTTTATATAAAAAAAAATTTTGTTTCTTTGCAGATTATCAAATTTTTTAAATTGTTTATTGTTTTTTCTGTGTAACATTCTTAAGTTATAATAAATTTAATTTTTAAATTTTGTTTATTATTAAATACTTAATTTGGGAATATCTTGAACTTTTTTAAACACCAGTTTTTAATAAAAATCTGAGTGTCTGATTAATTTTGCACCCGAGTAAATTTTAAATCTTGCTTTTAATTTTTTTTTTAATTTTTGTTAGTAGAATATTACCCTTTGATTTCGATTTTTTAACGATTCAAAACTAAAAATCTAATAAAAACATGTAGATAAACATTTTTTTAGGCTAGCTGCAGGATGGCTTACACCATGGTACTCCTATTCTAACAGCATGTGGAGCTTAGTAGGAGCTAGTTTTCTAACTTGCGCTTTTGTGCACTTTCTCATGACTTTGTTAAAAACAAAAATGTTAATTAACAGGTAATTAAGAATATGCTCATCTAATTATTATTTTAAGTTTATTATTAAGCTTATTACTACGAAGGTAGTAATACGAAGCTAGTGATCAAAAATAATAAAAAATATTTTTGAAGCTTTTATAATTTTAATAATTTAATAATAATGTAATAATAATTTTATAATAATTACTTGTTGTCTATTTTAAAATTCTGAAGCGAGCTTCACGGAAATAACGCCACAAGGTGGCCTAACGTAAGTAAGTAGCATCACGAAATATTGGTTTTCACATCGATTCACTAGTGTCGATCAATTTGTTTCTGGTCATCATGTATTTATAATATTATTATACAGGATAATATTATAATACAGAAATAATATGAACGTTAGTTGGCTGGAGTAATTTAAATAATATTAAAATTAACTAGAAAGGTTTTAATAAAAAATAAAGGAGAAGTTCGAAGAACATCGAAATCTACTAACTTAAAAAGATTTGATTGTGGTCAGTTAAAATATGTAGTGCATCTTCTCTTCACAAACTTAACACCTTAAGCGCCATTTGTATCCTATTAGATACAAACGACTTTGATCATTTTTGGCCACCTGTATCCAAACAGATACAAAGGAATACTTTCACTTTAGGCTAGCTGAATTCAAAAGAATGCAGGGTTTGTATTTAATTAAATGGGGAACTTATAAAGCATAGCCGGCTGGTCCAAAATTTGTTTTTGGCCAACGATTTTTTTTACAAGTTGATAATTATATAACACATTTTGTTAAAAATAAAATGCAATTAATTTAAATCAAAAAATAACACCTTTATTTTTAGTAGCTATTTATAAAAACTCTTAATAAATGATATTACATTAATATTTCGGATTTATGAGAAATAAAAAAACATGTAAGACAATAAAATTCTTTACAAGCACTACATTTGTGGCGAGTTTACGAAGATTTCGCTTGTGCATATTTCCAATCGTGGCTGTTTATTAGCCTTTCGTAGCAAGCCATACATCTTCTTTTCTTATTATCATCCACTAAAATATGATTTTCGTTGATGTTATTAGACGGAAAAAGTCTTGTTAAATTTTCGTCCAAAAGCTGAGCTTGTTCTTTGAATTTGGTGATGGACATTTTTTTCTTCGTTACGATCTGATGTACAAAATACGCATTTATTAGCATAGTTGCAATTGCAATGCAATTTGATCCCCTTTCGTAAACTAGTAGTACATCTATTGTACTCTAAAATTATTATCGGTTTTTCTATTTCCTCGCCATATCTTCTTACAGGAGTCATTGCATTGCTGTGCTTTGTTGAAATCACCAAGACATATTTTTTGTTCTTCCATGTTATCACAGTACAACCCGTGTTGCTTTGTAAAGTCGTAGACTGATACTTCTCTAACTTTGCTTTCACAATTTGAGGAGGATTATTTTTTCTGTTTTAAGATAAGGTCCGGATTTTATAGTTTATAATGCTGAATCCAAATCGATGCAAGTGGCCAACAGCGTCAATTTATGAAAATGGGCCACTTGTATCCATTTCGATACAACAATGTTTTCATGAGAAAATAACATTATACTATATAAATTATAAAAGACACAGTTAAGTAGGGCATTTTTAATACATATTTATGAATTTTACACAGCGGCCCCTAGAACTGCGTTTCTTTTTAACATGGTGGCGCTTAACGTGTTAAGAAGATACTCAACCAACTGAGACTGGATGTGGGATCCTATATTTTGCTCAAGAAAATAAACAAAATTTATTATCTTTCAGTTTAATTAGAGTATATTTTTTTTTATTTATTAGTACAAAGACAATTACAATAATTGTTTAAAGTAACACAAAGTATTTCAAAACTTACTGTTACAACAAAGGACAATCTATCCCAAGTCATTCTAGCTACGGAGTCTTCTCGTCTTATGGAAAGTTCAGTTAGAACAGGTTCGGGAGGCACCGTGGTTGATTCTGGGATATCTGATGGAGCGGGTAGTTAATCGGGTCTCTCCGTCGTCAGGTTCCTATTTCTGATGAAATTGAAGCTTGGAATTGGAATTGAAACTCGGAGTGAGTACGATGGTGGTGCGAAAAAGGCTAGTACTCGAAGTAAAATATTCTTCTTTTAAAGGACTCATTGCTCTGCAGAAAAAAAACTTAATGTACGACTTCTTTAAGAATTAGATTGTTGCCTTAATTGCTTTTTGTTAAGCTATATGCCCGTTGTTCTGATTGAGCTTTTGTAAGAAACTAAATTGTATTTTTTGCGTATTAAGTATACGGTCTTTTTGGTACAATAATTCTTTGTAACATAGTATTTGTACTTTAAAGTTGCAATAATGCAGGCAATATATCGAGACGTTTCTGAAAATAGAAAAACTGTTTAAAACTAAAAAAAAATTGATTTGAGGATGCCTAGCTAAAGAATAGCTAAAGATGCCTAGGAAAAATTCAAGGACGCAGAAATCCAAACCGTAGAAGAATATCCTGGATGAGAAATTTAAGGGATTGGTTTGGCTGTACCACTAATGAATTATTCAAAACAGCAGTAAATAAAATTAGAATCGCCCTAATGATATCCAATCTCCGATGGGAGAGGCACTCAAAGAAGAAGAAGCTAAAGAATCACAATGACTGTCTTGCTTATAAAGCATAGAAGCATGGTACAAATACTGAAATTTAGAACAAAAAAATCTTTAAAAAAATAAGGTCCCCTTAACAACAGAAGACCAAACAAATAATATATTACACTTAGTCATGGAAATAAGTAATAAATATTTTTTAATAATAATAAAATTAGCAGTTCAGACCATATTTAAAAAAGATTTTAACAATTTTAGTTCGACAGATTTGACGAACAAATCGTTTGGAAATTCCATTCTAGTAATGGTAAAAATATTTCTCGTTCAGTTTGTTGACGATGCCGATTCACCTCCAGGAAGATACGGTACTTTATTCATGGGACTGCTTTTTATGTACAGCCTTTTTCTGTCCAGTACCTATAGCAGTGGATTAGCGGCAGTTATGACATTGCCGAGATATAACCATCCCATAGAAACAGTCCAAGATCTGTTGGATAGTGGTATCCCGTGGGTTGCTCCTCACGAGATTTGGATTTTTTCCATATCGCATTCAGAGGTGGTAAGTTAATTTGACGCTAGTACAATCATATAGTACAACAATATATAATTACAAGCAAATAAAAGTTGAACATACAGAAAGTTAATGATATTTGTTTTGTTTTTCAATTTTATTATTGGTTTCTATACTGATGCTTATATTATTATCTAATTACTCAATTTTTAAGAGAATTTTAAGAGAAGAAGTCATCTATGCCATCAAAAACACAAAAGAGAGTAAAGCTACTGGACCAGATGAGGTGCCCATCGAATTATTAAAACTCATAGATGAAGATGTTATTGATGTAATGGTTGAACTATTTAATCTAATATATCAGACTGCCACAATCCCCAGACAATGGCTGCAATCAACCTTTGTAGCAATTCCCAAAAAACCAAGTTCAACAACTTGCTCAGACCACAGAACAATAGCTTTAATGAGTCACACACTTAAAACATTTTTGAAAATAATTCACAGCAGAATTGTTAAAACTCTTGAATATGAGATTAGTGACACACAATTTGGCTTTAGAAATGGTATGAGTACAAGAGATGCTTTGTTCGGCTTGAATGTGCTGGCTCAGAGATGCATGGACATGAATCAGGATATGTACTTATGTTTTGTAGACTTTGAAAAGGCATTTGATAAAGTTCAACATAAAAAGCTTGTAGATATATTAAAAAGCAAAAATATTGACAGTCGTGAGAAATACAGAGAGGAGTCCGCCAGGGTTGCGTGCTGTCCCCACTACTTTTCAATGTCTACAGTGAAGCGGTATTTCAAGAAGCGCTCTCAGACTCAATAGAAGGTATATCTATCAATGGAGAAGTTTTGAATAACTTACGTTTTGCAGACGATACAGTAATAATTACGGATAACAACAATGATTTACAGAACCAAATGCAACGCCTTAATGAACGCTGTCATGAATACGGACTGAAGATAAATTTAAAAATACTAAATGCATGATCATGACTAAATCTGCACATGCAAATATCCAATTGACTATTGAAGATACTGCAATCGAGAAGGTTAATAACTATAAATATTTAGGAACATGGATAACATCAGATGTAGACCAAACCAAAGAAATTAAGACACGTATTGAAATAGCACGTACATCATTTATTAAACTTAAAAAGTTTCTTTGTTGTCGGGATATAAGGTTAGAACTACGCCTGAGAATGCTTCGATGTTACGTGTTCTCTACTCTTCTTTATGGTCTGGAAGCTTGGACACTCAAACAAGTTCATCTGAATAAGCTGGCCGCCTTTGAATTTTGGTGTTACAGAAGAATCCTACGAATATCATGGATTCAAAGAATGTCAAACATGGAAGTAACTAGAAGGATAGGAAATGAGGCGGAAATAATATTAACTATTAAAAGACGAAAACTTGAGTACTTGGGACATGTGATGAGAGGGCAAAAATACGCATTATTACAACTTATTATGCAGGGTAAAATCCGAGGAAAGCGAAATGTGGAAAGACGAAGAATATCCTGGCTTAAGAACTTAAGCGAATGGTTTGAATGCAGTACTGCAGAACTTTTTAGAGCGGCAGTCAACAGAGTCCGCATAACCATGATGATTTCCAACCTTCGATAGAAGATGGAACTTAAAGAAGAAGACTCAATTTTTGAGAATTGTATGTATATATATAAAATTAAACAATTTGTTCGTTTTTCGCTCTTTTAGGACTCTTAACTTATTTTTCGATTTATTGTTTACCTTTTCTTAGTCATTTTTAAGCTATATTTTGAAACGCATATTTCTTAGTGGTTCTTGAACTATAAAGATTCTTCTAAGACCTTGCTTTACCAGCAATTTAATCAGTTAAATAATTGTGTAATTTATCTATCTAATACCTATGTTAAACAGACTACGGAGCAAATGCTGCATAACAGTATTAACTCACCTTTTTATTAACTTCTTACCCAAAGCCTTTAAGTTTATTCTTCACTAGAATCAATTGCTCTGCCACTTGCATATTTCTTTATTTCGCTAAATCAAAATGTTTATTGTGGACAATAACAAAACTGATATCTTTTAATTAGAAACAGTTTCAAAATTATTTAAAAATAAATAAAAATAATAACTAAAAACTTTTTAATTTTTAGCCAATCTTTAAAGCAATTATAAATGCATTTCTGGCAGAACCTTCGGAAGAAAAGTTACAAGATTTTTCCAAAACACGCGATTACACTTTTGCTGTGGAAAGATTACCACAAGGTAAATAATTAAACAATGTATTACAGGAAGTTTGGTCATCATTATCTCCCTTTTATCATTATGCTAGATCGAGGCTCTAATTACATTTATTTATATTTATGAATTGCATCTTCACTCTCTTTCAAAGATACATCCGGCAAGGTTTAAATTCGGAAGGTTCCATATTGGTTCCAATAATCTATATAAATAATCTATACAAGCTACATATTTTACACAAGAAATATGCTTTAAATATGCATTTCTTTAAGAAAATATGCATTAAGTATGCATCTTTTGTTAGAAAATATGGGTACTGTCAATGGAACCACATAATTAATAATGTTGTAATAATTAATGTTTATTTTAATAATTAGAAAACGAGATAAATAAGTTTAAAAACTAAGAAGGTAATTGTAATGTAATAATTAATTATTATAATCATCATCTTTGGCTCGACACTCTTTCTGGCTTCTCATTTATGTGGATGTGAAATATGGATCATGAAGGATAATAAGATGGACATTTTAGGGCGTACGTTGAAAAATTAAGGTAAATATCGAGCACAAATTTAATAATCAAATCTTGCCCAAGTACTTTCGCTTTCTACAGCATCGTCAGGGGCATCTGAAATAAGCTAAGAAAAGTTTTTTTAAATGAAGAAAATTAATAAACTTCGATAAAAAACTCGAAGTTAATGGATGATAAAAGTTTTTTGTGATTAACATTTTAGACTTACTTCGTCAAATTTGGGCTATCCAGCAAGCGCAGATGCCCCTGATGATGCTGTAGAAAGCGAAAGTACTTAGGCAAGATTTGATTATTAAATTTGTGTTCAAAATTTGCTCTCATTTTTTAAAGTTCATTTATTCGAGCATTTAACCTTACATCAATAATTTAGGATGTGACTCAGGTATATGATAAAGTATCGCAAAGACGCCATAACTATAAATTAAGACTACATTAACCAAAGCGATACTCTTAAATAATTGACTCCTGCATCTTGGAAAGCTATTTCAGAATTAAACAGGAAGAAACATACACGGAATTTAAAGAGTTTACAGCATGGCTGCCACAAAGATGTGTCTTTACCTTTGTATACGTGTTATATTATTGTCCTAGAAAATGTACAATTGCAACATTTACCGAAGATTGATACATAGCAATATGCAAAACCAGCGAGGAGCGACAGAGAAATTACACAGATGTTAATCAAATATATACTCCAGGGAAATAAGCAAAAAATAGACCATGTTCGTGACACTCAATAATCCAGGTCGCTGACAACTATTTTAGTTATTGTAGACCTATAGGAAGAAAACCTACTTGTTTCTTGCCTTGAATTTGGAGCTGTTTTTTAATTATTGACAATTTAATGCAAAAAACGCGATTGTTTCTATGATTATTGATACTAGTATTAAAAAAAATAGATTTTTGGAAGAAAATTGTTTTTGCACGAATTGTTTAAACAAACTAGACTATTTATTAATTAATTAATATATAAACATATTACTAATTTCTAATGAACGTATAAATTACATACAAATTAAAACAAGAATGATCAAAATCCATTGAGTAGATCCGGAGATATAGAAAATTTTATTAGTTTGAAATTGCTTGTTCGGTATGGATTTGTAGGTTCTTCCTAGTCACCATTTGAACTACTTTTTTGAAAATTCGTAGAGGGTCCTGCAAAGGTACAATGTTTGTGCAAATTTTTTAACAAAATATACAAATCCCATTCCTTAACACGGCATCAATGAGGTTCCTTAATTATTATAATTAAATTAGCTGTGAATTATCATCTTTTCTTTGACTTGATCTACTAGTTGTTGTAATTGGTCGTAAAATACTTCCCTTGTTGTTTGAGGCTTATTATTTTCTGGGCCGTATACTCCGATAATGTTCAGGTTTCCTTCTCCATTCTTATCTTTGATGTTACTATTCTTTCTGATATGTATTGACACTCTTTGATGTAATTTTAATACCTTTGGTGTATTAGTAAGGCTACACCTTCTTTGGAACTGTTTTCTTTTGCTACTCCACTGTAGATTAGTATGTATTCACCTAATTTTAAAATAAATATTTAATTTATTAAAATAATTAAATATTTAAGTATTAAATATAAAATATTTCTATTCATATAAAAATTTAATAAAATTATAGGTACTTACTGCTTATTTATATAAAATTTTCTATTTTAAATACAATAAACACACTGGTTTGTCAAAAGTCGGAATAAGCCCTAATAATGTTATTCAACTTTATTTATCCTCCTCCGAGGGTTTTACCCAATGACGTATAATATATAGACTACGCAGTCCCCTATTCTCCCTATAGAATCGAGTGTCCGAAAGATCTCGGCTCAAGGTTGAAGGTATGTTTATCAAAACAGTGGCGTGCTCATTTATATGTTAATGACAATAATTATTTTTTTAATTAAAATTAAATATTTATGATTTCTTTTTGTTCTCGTCTATAAGAGAAATAATTATTTTGATAAAATAGTATGGCATTTTACTAAAATAGTAAGTAAATAACTCTCAACAATTTAAAATAAAATTTGCTTGTCACACAAAATGGAGAAAATGTTTTCATACGTCCATGATGTTTTCAAACACAAGATCAACTTCGTGATGCTTCGTAAGAAATCATGAACTTCGTATCAAAACAATAAACAATAACAAAGGTATTCATGTTTTGGACACTTTTTAAAGCGTTCACCGAGTCTATATATTATACGTCATTGGTTTTACCTACCTGGCGAGAATCCAGAAGCTACCGACAAGGACAGCCTGTGCTGACGGAGAGTAAATTGCATTTAGCAGAAATTTGAAATTTCAAATTTCCCTATTTCAAAAAAAAAATTTACGTTTATTTTAACCAAAAATATTTGAAAAAAAAATATTGTTTAAACAGTTTATTAATTTACAACCAAATAGTGCACGAGAACTTTTTTAGACCTTCCATATAAAAAAAGAATCATCTCAATATCTGTCATACATTGGAACTTTTACATTGGAATTTACCTATGCCCAAAAAACAGAATAGTTAACCCTGCCAAAGCTTAACAATTGATGAAATACTTATTGCTTCGTTTGATGAGCTACTTGTGTGTTCTAGCTGCTAGGTCCTCCAATGGAATGTTGTAGTTCTGGAGAGCTGCAGTTACATTTGTCCAGTAGAAGTCCAATAAAGCCAACAACGTTGTCAATATTCCAATAAATCCAATAAATAAATGCCAAATAAAATTGTCATTAAATTATTATTCCCAATAAACTAAAACACAAAAGGAATAGGAGCATTAGAGACACATCAAGAGGAGTTTAACTTCCTTGCCATCTTACAAAGTTACAATTAAACAAATAGCGTATGGCAAGGATAAAATGAGATATGATTGTTAGTTAAATTCTGTTAAAGAGTCCTAATGCATATATAAAAAAACAATGTGCTTTCGAAAGAAAGTAAGGTTACAAATATCGGAAATGCGGTCAGAATTATAGAATAAATATCACAATGAAAGTACTTACCCCAAGAGAATTTGTAGACCATAAAATGAGTCTAATTATAATTTTTGTCTTTTTTATAAAGATCAAAGAGGCAAAAAATAATATTTCCACTACATTAGAACATTTAACTGACAGAAAGTGGGAGACTAAAATGAAGTTAGCACAGATGTCACAGGATGTTGCTATTTCATGAAACTAGCTTGTCTGTCAACACAGAACACAAAGAGAGAGGGCGAATATTTATTCTACGTAACAGAAAGAGAGAGTAAATAATGACAGAGGAAGAAATGAAAAGAGGGAAAAATAGAGGAATAGAGGGCGCCAACTACTTTTAAATAAAAATAGTAAAATTAAACGAAAGGTAAAGAAATTAATAAATTAATAAAGAAATTAAAATGAAATAATAATTTAAATATAAATTAATAGAGATGTGACGTTTATAACGTTACATCAGTCATAAATTATTACTTTTTTACCTGGGGCATATGTGGTGCATCATATGTGGTACATATGCTGCACCACATATGGTCCAGGCAGGTCAAAATTTAAAAATATTTTATACCAACTTAATACACGTTACCTGTTTAGTACATGGAATGAACATAATTGTGGAAGAAATTAGAAAAAAGTTTCTTTTTGTAGGAAAATTTTGTATCAAAATTCTGTTGTAGAAATCAAGCATAAAAAAGTACTCTTCAAATCCCTTAAAAGAATCCAACTATATAAAGAAATGCTTCCAAATATTTCACTTCCACCAGAACCCGTTTGAATATGGTTGGAGGCCGTTTTTTTTCTATTCAGACTATTTCGTATATTTAAAAAATATAATTCACCTTTTAACGATTGAAAGTTCTCAATCTCTTCTAAATGCTAAACAAATTTTTAAAAACATCAATAGCAAATTCATTGATTAAATTTTAGTTTGCTTCCAAAAACTATTACTCAATTAGAATCGTCAAAGTTGTCCTTGGTAGAAAGCATAGCCCTAACAAGAAAAATTAGACCAGCTTGTCAAAATGTTAAGGTGAAGCAGGAAAAAATATTTTTCAAAAATTTGAAACAATAATTAAAAAAGCAATGATTTTAAAAAAACTTACTGAGGTAGCTGACGTTTCTGTTGGTAATTTCTGCGAAGAAATAGATTTAGAACCAAATATTTTTGTGAATTTTAAATATGCTTCCATTACATTCCTTGATATGGAAAGAAGAAGTTTCTCAATTTACAAATATATGTACACAGATACAAGCCTTAAGTTTTAAGTTTAGAATTTTAAAAAGCATTTGGTCATTTATTGTTTCCATAATTCTAAGGAATAGTATGTTACTTTCTTACTACTTTCATTACAATTATGTAGTACATGGCAATTACCTACTTAGTTTTTAAATTTATTTATATTGTTTTCTTATTATTTTAATACGAAAATTAACATTTCGTCGCCTGAGAATTATACTGTTCTATATCCACTTTTTGGCAGTTTGGAGTTATATACATAGAAATTTTTGTAAAAATTAGCTTGTTCTATATCCATTGAAATGATGATAATATTCAGAACCAATTAAAAGTTTTCAGTAACATTTAGTTCTATATCCCGTATGCCTCAAAATATTTTTAAAATTATTTTGTTCTATATCTCTTTAACTTTTAGAATAAATACGTTACTAGAATTATAGTGTTCTATATCCATTACGCATAATATGCTTAATACCGGACTGTACGTGTATGTACATCATGGCATGTTGGTAAATGATCTATTGTTTTTTGTAAAAAGTGAATAGTAAGAAAATGTATTTAAACTAAATAGTAGTGGGTATTCCTGAAACAATTTAAGTAAGTACGTTTAATATTATTGTGTTGATTTAATCATCCTTATTAAACGAATTTGCAATATTACCTAACCTCAAAATTTTCATAGACACGGATATTTTATTGAATAAAATGTAATTAAACCTATTCAAATCAATAAAAAATCTTGATAATTATTATAAAAAGAAATATGTTACACATTATTATGTATTTGTAACTATTAAATTACTAATACGGGTTGTATGTGTTTTGATATGAATAGAGTAGTACAGGGGTGGATTAGCAATGGATTAGTATGAATGTTTCAGAAAGTAATGTGGTCATATTTCAAATTCGTTCCTTTTAATTTTGTAATTTTGATTCGAATTGCATGTGTTTCTTACTACATTGATATTTAAATCAATTTCTTTTTGCAGTTTATAATGAGTGCAAAACTTTCACCGTCGCCAACAAGGCCTTCTTCATGTCCTAGTGACGTTTGGAAGTAAGCTTACAATAAATTTTTTGAGAAATAATACCACTAAATAATATCTTATTTTAGCTCTTTGTGGCATATTATCGAAGAGGATGTCGAAAACGACAAAGAAAACATTAGTAAAGAAACATCTCAAGATAAGCACGGACCTAAAGCGACACCAAATGAAGGAAAAGTTGTTGTTTTACAAATGGTTACTTTAAACACTATGGATACACAAAATTTACAATTTAGCACACTGCAAGAAGTAGACGCATTGGCACAAAACTATGAAGAAAAAGAAAATAATCTTCAATTACAAAAGTTACCTGAGAGTCAAATTGAGATGGCAGAGGAAGAAGAGTATCTTAACGAAGAAGTTAATAAACCTGCGGTGATTAGTCGAAAACGAAAAAGAAGACCATCAGATTGGAAACAAAATATAAGAAAACATAAACGACAATCTGGACAAGAATATGTTGATACAATGAAGCGGACCAGGGAAAAGAAATCTGTGAAAATAGAGACATGTCGATCTGAAAATTGTGTACTACAGTGTACTGCTAAAATTACTCCTGACGAAAGAGATACAATTCATAGACAGTTTTGGTCTCTTAATGATGACAAAAAGAATCAGTTCTACTCAAAACATGTGAAGCGTATTTTGGCAGTAAGAAAAAGAACAAACAATGAAACCAGCAAAAAAACATTTTCATATCAATATTTTTTTTATGTATGTGGAGTTAAAATAAGAGTTTGCCAACATTACTTTTTTAATACATTAAATATTAGTAAACAGAGGATTTACTACTTTTTTAAAAGTGTAAAAGATGATGTTAGATGCATTGTTCGTTCCCCTATTCGTGGCAGGCATCAGAAGAAAACTATCTCCGAGGGAAAAAAACAAAAAGTACGAGAACATATTAACTCTTTTCAAAGAGTCGACTCTCACTATTGTCGACAGAGTTCTACCAGACAATATTTGGAAAGAAATTTAAATTTACAAAAAATGTATGATCTATACAAAACTCAAGAATCAGAACCAGTCAAATATCATATGTATCGGACAATATTCAATAATGAATTTAATTTGACATTCTTTTGTCCCAAGAAAGATATATGTGATAAGTGTGCAGCATATAATTCTCTTACTAATCCGACTGAAGCAGATATTTTAAAATTTGAAACTCACAAGAAAAATAAAGATTTGGTACATCAGGAAAAAAACCGAGACACATTTATATCCTCCGAGGGCAAATGTGTTGGTGTTTTATGTTTTGATCTGCAAAAAGTTTTTTCGCTACCAAAATCTAACGTAAGCAATTTTTATTATAAAACAAAATTTTCTTGTTATAATTTAACTGCTCATTTCGACAAAACTAAGATCGTATATAATTCCTTATGGCATGAAATGATTTCTGGTAGAAGCGGACTTCATATTTCTTGTGCTTTGATTAAAATACTTAAAAAAGTAGTACTAGATAATCCTGCACTTGAAAAATTAATTTTATGGTCAGACAGCTGTGTACCTCAAAATAAAAATTCAATAATGACATTTGCTTTGCAACATTTTTTGCAATCCAATTCTTCAGGTCAGATAAAAATAATAGAACAGAAATTTGGTGAACCGGGTCACAGCTGTGTACAAGAAGTCGATGCAGCTTATAGTTGTATAGAAAGATTTGTAAAAAATGTAGATATTTGGAGCCCCGTAAGTTTGTTAAAAATTTTAACGAAGATTCCAAACTCGTGGCAAATGAAATTTAAATTTTTTCAAATGATCACTGCAGATTATAAAAATTACCAAGCAGAATCAGAAAAATTATCCTATCGAAACGTACCGTACACTAAAGTGAAACATCTGATATACGAAAAAGAATTTCATTTAAGGCTTATCCTCGAATATTGTAACGGTAAAATTCAGAGAGATGTCTATTTCAAAAATATCTTTCTTTACAAAAACAAAATCCATTCACGAAGAATATTCTAAACGTCATCTTGTACTAGAGGTAAGCTTTATACCTACCTTATACAACCCCCTATTGTGTAAAGTCTTGGGTCTATACAATAAAGAAGTGGGCGGCCTTCTATTCAGTGCGGTTTTGAAATAATGTTGAATAAAAACATTCATGAAATTAAAATGAAAGAATTTACGTCTATTAGTAGAAGTGCGATTTATAAAATTAGTACTTGAAGCATAAATCGCGGGAGGAATATGTGCATCAGTTTTCAAATATTTATTATTTACTATATAATTTCTAAATTGAACCACTTTCACTTCTTTAGTTAACAATGTATCTGTTTTGACAACTAAATAGGTAATTAGACAAAATAATTATTAATTTCAAAACAGGAGTTTAAAGAATTAGAAAGAGGTAGCCCGGGCCCAGTTAAATGGTCAAGCTTATTCCAGTGGCAGCAATAAGGAGGATTATTTTTCGTTTTGGCACAGCTGACATGCTCTCTCTAGCACTACAACCCATGAAAATGTGGTAAAAAGCATGCTTTATTTATACGGTTGTGAAACACGACGATTAACAGAGACAGATTCTTCTTCTTAAGGTGCCGTGCATTTCTGCGTAGGCGTCCACCGTACATCGTCTTGTCAGGTGAGCTGTTAAATATTCTGGTTTAAATAATTCTGTTTTTAGCAGCATTGCGAAGCATTTCATAGCTGTGGATTCCTGTCCATTGTCGAATATTGCGCAGCCATGACATTTTTTTACGTCCGAGACCTCTCCTACCCTCTATTTTCCCTTCGAGTATCAGTTGCTGAAAAGTGTATCGTTCTCCTCGTATAATGTGCCCCAAGTATGCAGTCTTCTTACTTTTCACATAATTAAAAAGTTCCCTATCCTGTAAGCCCGCTCTTCTGAGTACTTCCTCATTTCTGACCCTGTCCGTCCATGATATTCTGAGCATTCGACGCAGGCACCACATTTCAAACACTTCAAGTTTGTTAATGGAACTGGCCTTTAACGTCCATGCTTCCATTCCGTACAGGAGAACAGGCCACACGTAACACTTAAGCATCTTGTATCGGAGGTTGAAGTCCAATTTGCGATCAGTCAGAAACTTACGAAGCCTCAAAAAAGCATTTCTGGCTTGTTCAACTCTGCTCTTTATTTCATTCTCGGGGTCCCAACCCTCATTCAGCAAACATCCCAAGTATTTGAATTGCCTGACTTGTTCGATTTCTTCTCCAGAGACATATATCTTTGCGTTGGGGTAATCATTTCTACTTATAATCATTGATTTTGTCTTCTTGATATTTATTTTCAAACCCGAGCTTCACTTGCAAGAGTTAGATCATTTAAAAGGCATTGAAGATCT
This sequence comes from Diabrotica balteata, assembly GCA_918026665.1. Classification (NCBI taxonomy): domain Eukaryota; kingdom Metazoa; phylum Arthropoda; class Insecta; order Coleoptera; family Chrysomelidae; genus Diabrotica; species Diabrotica balteata. The sequence continues at coordinate 75,341,777 of OU898276.1, read as the reverse complement.
TCGATGTTATCTGCCACTATGGCTGTATCATCGGCATACCTGATGTTATTAATAAATATGCCGTTAACTTTAATACCCTTATTAGAGTCTTCCACTGCTTCTGCGAAGGCTTTTTCTACGTATAAATTGAACAGCATTGGGGACAGTATACAACCTTGCCTTACTCCTTTTTTAATGGAGAAATCTTCTGTTTCGTTGAAATTTTGAAGACGTACTGTTGCTGTCTGATTCCAATACAGATTGGCGATGATTCTTATATCCTTTGCATCCAATCCCAATTCTTGTAGGTATTTTATCATCAATTCATGTTTTACATTATCGAATGCTTTCTCGTAATCGATGAAACAGATAAAAACATCCTTTCTTTGATCTAAACAATTCTGTATCAATGTTTGCATACTAAAGATCGCTTCTCTCGTGCCAAGTCCATTTTTGAAACCAAACTGACTCCATCCACTGACCTCTTCACATTTCTTAAACAATCTAGTGTGAAGTATTCTCAGGAAAAGTTTTAAAAAGTGACTCATTAGGCTTATTAGTCGGTGGTCCTTGCAGAAGTTCGCACGTGGTGTTTTTGGTAGGGCAATAAATGTAGATCGAAGCCAATCTTTTGGAATCTGGCCCGTATCGTAGATGTCGTTAAAGAGCTTGACAATAATGTCTAGGTTTTCTTCATTAAGTAACTTGATTGTTTCTGCGTACATATCATCTGGTCCTGGGGTTTTGTTACTTTTTAATAGTTTGATAGCGTGTACAATTTCAGCTTTCAAAATACTTGGGCCATACAAATGGTCTCCCAGTTGTGGTGGTTTTTGTGTTCTGTCATCATTGAACAAATTGGCTGTGTACATTTTCCAAGTATTAAGTATATCGCTAGGGTCCGTTATTAATTCATTTTGGTCATTATGTATACCAGTGACTTGTTTTTTCTTGAAGACACCAGCAATTTCCTTAATTTTCTTGTGAAGATTGAAGCTGTCGCCGAGTTTATATAGGCTTTCAGCCTCGGCGCAAAGTGTAGTCATCCAGATCTCCTTCGCCGCTATAATTTCTTTACGAATTTGACTGTGTATATTTCGGTACCCTACTTCGTCCTGCCTGATCTTACACTGCCTGCGTTGTTCCATCATCTCTAATATTTCTTCTGTCATCCACTCATTCTTGGTAGTTGTTTTACTCTCGAGTAGAAAAGTGTTGTTCAACTCATCAAATGATTCTTTTATGGTGGTCCATGACTTTTCAACATCATTCTCAGTTGCCATATTAGAGAACCTATTGTTTATTTCTTCTGTGTACGCTTTATTTGTTTCATTGTTTTTGAGTTTTCTAATGTTTACTGATGCCTTCTGGTGTTTTCTTTTAGCTGTAGCGAGCCTCAGTTTGATATTTGCTACTAAGGGATTGTGGTCGGATCCTATGTCTGCTCCAGGTAATGCAGATACCTTAGTAATAGCATTCCTGTACCTTCTATTAATTGTCACATAATCTATTTGGTTCCTTATAATGCCCTGATGTCCGTCTAAAGGCGACTTCCATGTGTAAAGCCTCCTGGGTGGTAACTTATACCAGGTATTCGTTATGACTAGATCTTTGTCTTGACAGTACTGTATCAATCTGTCCCCTCTGTCGTTTCTCTGACCAAGACCATATTTTCCAACTACGTGATCTACAGCTCCTTCCCCAACTTTTGCGTTGAAGTCTCCTAATACGATGTTAATTTCGTGATTCTTAGTCACCTTTAAGGCTTCGTCTAGCTGTTGATAAAATCGCTCTAGTTCTTCTTCTGGCTTGTCTGCTGTAGGGGCGTAGACTTGTATAATATTTATGTTAACTTTTCCATGCAACTGAATAAGTATGACTCTTTCGGAGATCGGGACAAAGTTCTTCACGGAGGCGCGCAAATTTTCGCTTATCAGAACTCCCACCCCATGTCTGTGGTGAGGGTCTGTGCTATCACTGCATGAGTAGTAAAGGGTTTTACCAGTAGTATTGATCATGCCTGTGCCTTCCCATCGCAATTCGCTTATGCCGAGAATATCGATGTTAATTCTGTTCATTTCCTGAATTAGATTTTGTAGTTTGCCTGCTGCAAATAGGCTTCTGACATTCCACGTAGCAATTTTGATTGTCTTATCAAGTTGAAACCGGGAGATTCTTCGCACCCCTTGACCATTTAAGGCCTGCCCGGGACTAGGGGCCGTTTGTTTTGTTTCTTCCAACATGACAAGAAAAAATCTACGGACGGATGTCCTGAGGAATATAATGCGGTAGTTTCCTACTTGCTTTCCGCATCGCAGTACCGTAGCCCTCTAACTGTTTCAGTCTCACCTACGGTATTCTAGTAAGAAGCCGGTTTAGGATCATTTCCTTTACGCCTAATTCTAGTACTGGTGATCGCTGCTGCCCTTCACCAGGTTGATTCTATACTATCCCTAGAAACAGGGTTGCCACTTCCGTTGAATTCACTGAACCGAATACTATATTCTCCACCTTCATCATCGTTGTGGTCTTCACCCGTATCCCTGGGCAAGGGGGCCGTGTTATACCCCACGGAACTGGGTCCCTATCTGAACTTAGCCATCTACTAGCTCCGGTCTACTGAAGCAAGAGATGCCCACCCCCGCGACATGGACGCGCCAGACAGGAATTACTCATATGAGCGACAGAGAAGGTGGCTCTGTGCCCTATGAGCCGAGTTAATGGGAATGTGTGATACCATTCCCAAAGGCAGAGACAGATTAATATCGAAGAAAGATATCTCGTCGAACTTAATGCAATAAAGTATGAGAATAGAAGGTATAGTCATGGATGGCATACAACGAAAGCAGCTCAAATGGGTACAGGTCCAATAAATGAAAGACAGTAGACTCCTAAAACAAGTACCTGTATGAACACCTACCGTAATCCAGAAGAGAGGATTACCTTAGAAAACACGGATGGAAGGAATAAGAAACTTAATGAGCTCGAAAGAACTTAAAGAACAATGGAACAACCGAATTGAATGAAAAATGAACGTCGGAATACATTTTATAAGGATTATATCATATTATAGGTACATTTTTTGGACTAAAAATAAATTTGAAGAAAACCAAGTTCATGGTATTTACAAAAGCACAAAGCATCAAAGTTAAGCTAGTACTAGATAATACAGAAATTGAACAAATATCTTTGTACAAATACCTTGGAGCATGGATCACAGAAGATACTGATTAGACAAAAGAAATAAGATGCCGCATTGGAATTGCACGGTCAACTTTTAATAGAACGAGAAAACTTTTTTGTAATCGAGATATCAATATATCGCTCCGGATAAGAATGCTTTGATGTTATATTTTCTTTACCCTTTTATATGGGATTCAAGCTTGGTCACTTAAAAAATCCAACATTAAAAACCTAGAGTCATTTGAAATGTGGTGCTACCGACGTGATTTGAAAATATCATGGATGGATCGCAAAACAACCGAACAAGTTCTCGAACAACTAGGAAAACAATGCGAAGTTTTAAATTCCATAAAAATCAGGAAATTAGAATACTTGGGGCACATCATACATCACACATCAAGACGTAAAATCTAGTGGTTACGCAATCTCCGTGAACGGTTTGGATGCAATTCAACAGAACTATTCAGCCGCATATCCAACAAAATGATAATTGCCAGAATGATTTCCAATCTCCGATAGGAGTGGAACTTGAAGAAGAAGAATAAGTACATTATTATTATATCATATTATATATATATATATATATATATATATATATATATATATATATATATTTATATAATATATGATATAAACGATATTGAAAGAGGTTACAATATAGACAATCAACAAAATCTACATCGACAACTACACAGTGAACACCCAACAATAATAGAAGTGTCAAATGCCGTCCTAAAACTCAAAGACAATAAAGCCACAGAAATCGATTAAATCTGTTGGAAAATATATAAAAAAAGGTGATGATCAACTTTTTGCAGTAACCCATAAACTAATAGTACTTATATGGCAAAATGAATTTGTTCCAGAAGAGTGGCTAAATGAAATAATATACGTTGCATAAAAAGGACGATTAACTGGATTGTAAGAACTATAGAGGCATTACTCTGTTAGCATCTTCACCTGTTAGCACCCTGCTTGGCAGGGTCACATATCAGATCAATTTACGGTTGCAAAAGGCTTGAGACTGGGAGATCCTTTATCCACTACATTATTCAAATTAGTATTAGAAACTGTAATCAGAAAATGCAGCATGAAGATGGAAGAAACGATCATGAAAAATGAGCACCAGTGCTTGGCATTTGCTGATGATCTAACGATCCTAGCAAAAACCGAGTAAGAATTAAGAAGAGTTGTGAAGAAAATCATCGAAGAAGCACAGAAATTTGGATTGGAACTAAATGAAGACAAAACTAAATATATGATCATAGAAGGAACAGAAGGGAAAAAAGAAGACTTTAGTATGAGGTCAGTAAGTGGTAAAAGCTATAGTTTTAAAAGGGTGGACAAATTTGAATACCTAGGTGTAGTTTTCGATGAAAATGGAAAAGAGAAATGGGAGCTCGTAGCCAGAATAGCAAAAGGGAATAAAAAATTAGGTGGTTTAAGAGCCCTACTGAACTCAAAATACGTTTCTAGACAAGGTAAACTCAGAATATATAAAACAGTAATTCGACCCACAGTAACATATGCCGGTGAGCCTGGACATTAAATAAGAAGGAAGAGGATACTCTGGAAAGATGGGAAAGGAAAATATTGAGATGCATATTCAGAGGACGAAAGGCAGAAGATGGTTGGGAGAGAAGAACCAACAATGAATTAATGGCTTTATACAAAGAACCTACTATTACCAAGTTCGTCAAGGCACAAAGAATCAGATGGTTGGGACATGTGGAAAGAATGGCAGCAAACAGAATTCCTAAACTAGTAATAACCAGAAAATTAATCGACCCCAAAAGAAGAGGTAGACCCAGAACGAGGTGGATTAGTAAAGCGGAGGAAGACCTTAAACACGTGAAGGTGAGGGAATGGAAAAAAAAGCACAAAATAGAAGCGAATGGAAAAATATTGTACACCAGGTCCTTCAGAGTAGTTAAGAATGTTATATATACATATTTACGTTAAAGTTTTGTTTAAAATAATTGTAATTAGTTAATATTAGAATTATGTTGTAAAAAAAATGCTCTAGGCCTTAACGGCCTGTTGTGCGTAAAAATAAATAAATAAATAATAGAGTGCAAAAATCGAAAGAATCGCGTTTTTTGCATTAATTGTTAATCATTAAAAAACGGCTCCGAACTTTACGCAGGAAACAGGTAGGTTTTCTTCTTATAGGTCTACAATAACTAAAAAAGTTGTCAGCTACCTGGATTATTGAGTGTCACGAGAAAATCCTTATTAGCCTGGACTAATATGGCTGGACAAGCAAGTGAAGAAACAAACTTCATATATTATGTAAACTTTACTAACAAAAACGTTGAAAATAAATATTCCTATAAATATAAATAATCAAATTCCATATTCAAATACAGCAAAATATTTGGGTATTGTCCAATAAATATAAATAATCAAATTCCGTATTCAAATACTGCAAAATATTTGAGTATTACTCTAAGCTTTTATGTAAAGAAGAAAAGAAAATAATAATTCTGATTGAAATACAAAAAAATGTACTGGCTGATTGACCAAAATTCTACGCTGTTTCTACATAATAAATTATTATTATATAAGCAAATACTGAAACAATAGTATTATTATAAAAACAGTATAAACATTTAGAAGGAAAATGTTACAAATTAACAGAAAATATTTCTATTCATATAAAAATTTAATCAAATTATAGGTACTTATTATAGGTACTGCTTATTTATATAAAATTTCCTCAATCGGAACATAAACTTCTTCGTGAACTACCCATTTTAAAAACAATTAACACACTGGTTTGTCAAAAGTCGAAATAAACCCTAATAATGTTATTCAACATTATTTATGACCCACCTTCGAGAGGGTATTATACTTCTTACCTAACCAACCTAACCGTGTCGACGAGAATCCAGAAACTATCGACAAGGACAGCCTGTACTGGCCGAGAGAGAAAGTTACATTTAGCAAAATTTGAGATTTTAAAAAAAGTTTATACCAAATAGCTGCTTTGTGTTACACTTTATGTTAAAAATAAAAACAGATTCGGAAAGTGGGTCAAATTCTGTAGTGCCCTATTTCAAAAAAAAAATTTTTACGTTTATTTTAACCAAAAATATTTGAAAAAAAAATATTGTTTAAACAATTTATTAATTTACAACTAAATAGTGCACTAGAACTTTTTAAGACCTTTCATATAAAAAAAGAATCATCTCAATATCTGCCATAGTTTTTGCGTTATTTGATATAAACTTTTACATTGGAACTTAGGTATGCCCAGAAACGCAAGGAACGGCCTTAATCATAAAATATGGTGAACTATATGAAGGGCTACTTAAGAAAATTAAACTGGAAAACGTTAAAAAAACGCGATGTCAAATACATAATAATTTACCAGAAGTGCTGCAACTCGTTAATTTAACACCAAAATTACCTGAATTAAAGAAAAAGCATCTCAAAGAGATGATACCGTTCATGCCGGAAGTTGATAAAGAGTTTTACAATGTTGTTTTGAAGCACAATTCAAGTATCATGTGCAACAAAGAAAAACAAAATAAATAGACAAATAAGGAAAGTAGCGAGAAGATTATTGTTTTTTTAGTACACCTAATAATTGTATTTTTGTTTAAGTTACGGTCATATATTTAATAAATTTTGGTTTTTATTTGATAATTTGTCGTTACCACCAATAAAACATTTTAAGCATTAGTTAGTTCTATATCCACTATACATGTTCTATATCCCAAATATTTCAGTTAAATGTTCCTTTTGTTCTATATCCAAATAAATGTTTCCGTATTACATGTTAATGTTGTTTTAATTGGCAATAATAAAGCACTATAACAAAAAGTAATTTAATATGCAAACAGTGATCATGATCTGTAAAACAATTTTTCAATAATATCAAAAATATTTTACATTAAATTTAAAAACGCTCTCCTGTAAAATTGAGTTTTAGGAGATGGAACAGTATAATTCTCAGGCGACGATTTATTAATATACCATTAAATATACGTATCCACTGGCATATTAAGGCATATTTTTGGGTAAATTAGTGCATATTTATGCGCATCCCTAATTTTCAGTTGCATATTTGCCTACATTTAGTCTACATTTAGCTTAAAAATCTTATAGCAATGTATCAAAAGTATTTAGGATAGTGGTGGCATACAGACACCATCTTGACACACCACTATATTAGGCTTGCTTTAGTAAGAGTAACAATATTCATTAGACTTATTCGTCATCTTAGTGTTTTTACTTGTTCCTCTTGAATTTTAGTAATAGTATGCCATTTGACATTTGATCCTGCCATAACATTAGTGTTTGCGTCGCAATTATAAAATGCTCTTAGATTTTGGCAAATATGGATGATCAAAGAAATCCCTTGCCCAAACCGGAATTGAAACAATTTGCTGACACCTTTTAGAATACAAAAGAATATTTTTCTGGTGCTGAAACAATTATTTTGATAATGATGCATTAAGTGACTTTGGTTTTGATGAAGGACGAGTGTATCGATAAGGTTTTTGATTAATTGGACAAATCTAACTACTACCACAAAAAAAATGGACAAAACAACCATCTGCACACAGCCGAACTCATGCAGCCAATTTAGTCCCACATATTCCTGGTCTATTAAGTTCAGATCGTATAACTTCACCGACGACTGTACTTTTTCAAACGTTAAATTTGTTATGTGATGACGCAATTATTATGAGAAAATTGAAAATTGATTATAAAAAACAAATGAGAAAATTAGTAATTACAAGTAAATTATAGATCAAGCTTTGAATTGTCAGTTCGCTAATAACATTGATAAAATAGAAACAAAAGCATTTTTAGGGCTTCTCTATCTAGCTGCCATCTTCAAGTCAAGTATCGAAGACATCAAATCACTTTTCAATGTAGATGATACAAGACGTGATATATTTCGTGCAACAATGACGAGGAAGAGATTTTTCTACTTGTGGATTTTTTACGTCATATACCTTCAGCTCCTAGGTCGATTGAATTTTTTACAGATGCAGTTAAGTCACAAGGCAAAATTCACAAAACAAAAAGTTGTGGTCTCTGAAAGGCCGAGTTCGTATGAGTGATGAAGACGTGAATTTGACGTCCTCGAAATTTTATGCACACTTTTACGAACAGATCTGCACAGATCGTATATTTTGTTAACGTAAAAATATTGGTTAATAATTATTTACTGAAATAGTAAACTCTTTCTTTTAATAGACAATTGTGACTTTATCTATTTTAAAGTTTCATGTTTTACTGTAAAAACCCTGTTTATAAGGTACTTTTGCTTTTCCAATCGACATTCACGATGAAGTAATTGAAAATTTCAGAGTATTAAAGGAAGATTTATATTTCGAACAGTTGGTTGTTATTGCAAGAAAAAGTTCTGTGATACTGCCTGTTCTTAATAAGTATCTCTTAAGATTTTGTGAATTGGGGCTTATTGACCATTGGCAAAATGAGGTCAGTATTATATATGAACAAATATAAGTATCTAACGGTGCAGGCTTATAAAAAGTACAATAGATAATATTAGAGAGCATCAGCTCTATATTTATTTTTAAGTTTTTATATTATTCTTCGTTTTAGGCAGTACTTTTATTTGGAAATCCACATATGTCAAGAGCAATATTAAGTAATGCCAAAACCGCTACAGTAGGTAAACTTAAGTGGACTCATGTTGAAGGAGCATTTGGCGTCTTGATATTTGGACAATTAATAGGGTTCCTAGTGTTTATATTTGAAATAGGAGAAGCTCATTATAAAAGGCAAAAAAATAAAGATACATTTTCTTAGAACATGGTATAACAAAACATAAACGAAATAAGAAACTTCACCGTTTAACTCGCTATTATTTATTATTTAACTTTTTTGTTACACTATTTATTATAAGTAATAATTTTTAAATACACAATTTTAGAAAGGCTTCTGTAGTACACACAAAAATAAAGTTTAGCATTGATGTTATTTGTTTAATTATCAGTTAGTAGATATAAATAATCAGCAAGCGTGTTCAATTGAAACCCATCTTTGTTCCGGAAAAAAATTATTGGCAAATATATCTACAAATAATTATCAATACAATTGTTTCACCAACCCAACCTATGTATACCCTGAATAAAGGTGTCTTGTTACAGTTCATTGAAATATTTTACAGAATTTTGTTATTCTTCATTCGAATGAAAACGATAAGGTACCTTTTAACGCCTTTTCAATTGCCCAAAGATGTGAGAATTGGAAGGCGATAAATTGAGACTTAAGGGTGGTTGTTCTATTATCCTCCATTGCTTTAGTTGAACATATTTCTTCAGCTATTTTGGCAACATGAGACATCAATGTCAGTACGTACTGACATTGATGATCTCAGCATCATTTACCACTCCTTACTGTTGAATAATCCTTAAAATCTTTCTAGTTTAATGTTACATTTCACAATTTAACTTAGGTACACCTAAATCCGATCAGGACATGGCCTAATTTTTTCAGTTTTTGTACACTGAACAGTTGGAAAAAACAGCTACATCAGTTCTACCTTGATACTTCAAAATTATATCCCTATATTCATTTCAACGAGAACTTTAGCAATCTTCATACATCACACTTCGATGTAAAATCCTTTCCAAAAGGAACCACATGGTTAGTCTAACAAATTCATATCACATTATAATTCATTTATATTCACTAATTCTAGTTCCCAGCAATGGTCATCGTTACATTTTATTCTTCTTCTTCTTTAAGTGCCGTCTCCTTTAAGAAGGTTGGCTATCATCACGGCTATCTTCACCTTTGACACTGCTGCTCTAAACAGCTCAACGGAGTTACAATTGTACCACTGCCTCAAATTGTTTAGCCAGGATACACGTCGTCGGCCTATGCTTCTTCTGCCCAGTATCTTTCCCTGTATAATGATCTGCAGCAACTCATATCTCTCACCTCTCATGACATGACCCAGATACTGCAATTTTCTTATTTTAATTGTATTTAATATCTCCTTTTCCTTGTTCATTCTTTTTAAAACGTCTTTGTTCGTAACCTTATCGATCCAACTTATTTTTAAAATTCTTCTATAAGCCCACATCTCAAACGCTTCTATTCTGTTACTTATATCTTTTTTAAGCGTCCAAGCCTCCATTCCATATAATAACACAGAAAATACATAACATCTAAGCATTCGTACTTTAAGTTGCAGACTCAGATCATTGCTGCAAAGTACTTTTCTCATAGTATTGAATGTTGATCGGGCTTTTCCTATACGTGATTTGATTTCCTGTGTGTAATCGTTGTTTTCGGTTATGATTGTTCCCAAGTATGTATATCTGTTCACCTTTTGAACGAGTTCGTCCCTAATCCATAACGTGTCCTGTTGTTGTGTCTTTGCGATGGTCATGAATTTCGTCTTTTTGATATTTAAAGTAAGTCCAGCCTCTTCGCTACTGTCTACAATCTTATTTATCAGAACCTGCAATTCTTCAACTGACTCTGCGATTACTAAAGTATCATCGGCGTATCTGATGTTATTTATAAGTTCTCCGTTGACTTTAATTCCACTTGATGTTTCCTTTAGTGCCTTCTGAACTACCTCTTCTGAATAGAGGTTAAAAAGCAGCGGAGACAATATGCATCCCTGCCTTACCCCTCGTTGTATTTCTATTTCTTCTGATAGTTCGTTGCCAACCTTTACAGATGCAACTTGATTAAAGTAAAGGTTTGATATTATTCTAATATCTTTCATATCCAGATTTTTATCTTGAAGTAGCTGTAGGAGGCGATTATGTCTGACTTTGTCAAATGCCTTATTGTAATCAAGGAAACAGACATAAAGAGGTTGGTTAACATCCATACATCTTTGGGCCAATACATTCAGGGCAAACAAGGCCTCTCTTGTACCCATTGCGTTTCTGAAGCCAAACTGCGTGTTACTAATATCTTGCTCCAGTTTTCTGAAAATTCTTTGATGTATAATTTTCAAGAATATCTTTAGAGTGTGGCTCATTAAGCTGATGGTTCGATGGTCACAGCATTCTCTAGCGTTAGCTTTTTTCGGTAGAGTCACGAACGTCGACTTAAGCCATTCTTTTGGAATGACGCCTGTATCATATATGGTGTTGTACAAGTCTTTTAGTATATCTATTTGATCTTCTGCGATTAATTTTATAATTTCCGCTGGTATCTCATCAGGACCTGTAGCTTTATTATCTTTTGCCAATTTTACTGCATGCATGACTTCTTCTTTTGTTATACTGGGCCCCGTTTCTCTACTGTTGTATAGTTCTATGTTTTCTGGTTGTCTCTCATCTTTAAATAATTCCTGTATGTATTGTTTCCATCTTTCTATTTTCTTGTTGTTATCAAGGATAATTTTACCTTTTTCATCTAATAGAACACTACTGTGGTTTGTTTTTCTGATGCCGGCCAGTTCTTTTACCTTCCTATGTAGATTAAAGTCATCATGCCTTTCCAATAGTACTTCTATTTCCTCACACTTGTTTGAGTACCATTTTTCCTTGGCTTCTCTTATTTTCTTTCTAATTACACCATATATGTCTTTATATTTTTCGATGTCTACGTTCTTGTACAATCTTCTCTTTTCCATCAATTGCAGTATCTCATCATTAATCCATGACTTTGTTGTGTTATTATTTTTCTTTCCTTTTAGAATCTCCTTCGTTGGATTCAGCATTATGTTTTTAAATGTTTCCCATTTTCTGTTCGAATCTTCGTCTGGATCGATTATATTTATCTTTATTTCCTCGTTAATTTTTTTGGATAGCTGATCTCTTACAAATGAATTTTTCAAAAATGAACGTTGTATTTGATTCTTATTGCAACGTGCAGTTAGTTTTTTAAATCGGAGATCGAATG